>BSBM01001018.1:9935000-10502500 GCA_027924585.1 Larix kaempferi
TGGTAAGAATCTCCCTTGCTTGCTTTACACATGTTCTCTGTGCCATGGAGGTGTCTCGTCATTTAGATGAATTCTCCAAGTGTCTTTTTATTTTATTAAATAATAAAAATAAATAGTTTGTTGTGCAAAGTGTCACTCAATGTTTTTTCGAGTTTTAAATAACTCTTACAAAAAAAAATTTGTCACAAAGATTAAATAAAAAAATAAATAAATAATGTTTTGGGGTATCACAATATAATAAATGTGTTTTCACATTAGTAATAAGTATATTAGTTTTTCTTTTAGAAACATGTTTTAAAAGGATGGTTCTTGCATGAATAAGTAAAATAGATGGCAACATATCTAATTATGTTTATTTGTAATCAAGAGACTAACATTTGTTTGTTAGTTGGTGTTAAATGAAAATTTTCATACCCCATTTCTCAAAATGCCTTAGTGGAAACATGGTACATTACATCATAGAATGAAATTTAGGAGCCTAGAATTCTTAAAGGTGGTTAAATTGATGAATGAGGACATGACATTATGTGCATCATAAACATATATATATGCATCCATTGTCTCTTTTGAAATGCAATTTTAGTAAATAAATATACATAATGATACATCTGAAGCAACAAATTGAAAATACAAATACAACATAAAAATAATTCTCACATAATAAAAATAAAAATAAAAAGAAGCCAAACACATAACAATAACTTACCCAGAACATATAATATATAAACCGACATAGATCCATCTTAAACATGGATGTATCAAGCACTTCCATTACTTTTCATTTGGTTTTAATTTTTTTTATTTTATGGGTAACATTAATTTTTTAATTACTTTTTTATTTTTGGTAATGTCATGTTAAGTTAAGTTACAACATCTCCCCCATACTAAGGTGTAGAGCACCTCACTTCTCTCAATACAATTTAATACATCTAACAAATACATAAAAATAACTAAGAGTTAAGTATAAAAGATAATAAATTTATTTTTAAAAAATTATTCATATAAATATTTATAATATAAATTTAACGATAAAATTTTAATATGATGCTACAATTCTTTATAGTTTATCATCAATACAAAAATGTACACATTAAAATATCATTTTAAAGTACAAAGATAAAATATAAATTATTAATTTGAAAGGAATATATATATATTAATTATAAACGAAAAACTAAGTAGAATAAGGTAATATTGTGTTTTGAAGTAAAAGAATTATATATAATACACATTAAATGAGACAAAATCGTTGCCAAAACGGATGAATGGAAATGGAAAGAAAAGCACAAATTGAAATTGAAGAAAATCATTAGATCTGCGTTTTTGAGATATGCTAACCGATAACCGTTCCTCCAATTGCAATTGAAGAAAATCATTAGATCCGCTTTCTTGAGATAAGCTAACCGTTTTTCCGTTAGACTCATCTCCTGACTCGTTGTCGTTGTAGAAAAGCACTGAAAAGCTGAAAAATCATCTATCCGTTGGAATCAAGGAGATATATACGTCAAATCTCACACAATTTCTAACATTCACCTTCTTCCTCTATTCATCCTCTCACGCGTCTCTGTGATTGAATTTTTGGGTTTGACAGTAATGAGTCTGTGTGGTCGGGTGCCTGTGTTTGAGCCTTTTTGTAGGCAATGAATTTTGGTTGGGCTTGTTTCAGCTGGATTGCAGTAAAGGAGGCAAACAAACTTCATGGGATTCGAGAATGCAGCTGAGATCAACCCCTCCTTTAATTATTGCTGGGTTTCAAATCCAGGTACATTTTATTACTCAGTTCTTTTTTGAGAAGCCCTATTAACCCTAGCTCTTTCATTTCAGTAATCCCTTCGTTTATGTTATGTTGAGATTTACAATCAGGGTTGGTTATGTTCTGTACTAGCCTTCATCCTTGATCTGAGTTGGTTGTTAATGTTATTTCCTTTGGAATCTGTTTTCCTCTCAGAAGCAAGAGTCCTCTCATTTCTGTTTGAATCTTCAGCCTGCGATGACAGCTGAGTTTTGTTCTGAGTTGCGCTTCATCCATAAGCATAGTGGTCTCTTATTATACCATCTGGGCTCCAATTCTAGGTACATTCTAGTCCTTTCTTTTTGGCACTCTTATTAATTTCTGTTAATTTGCTAACTCTTGCAACGAGGATTGGGTTCTGTTCTGCTCATCCGTAAGTATAGTGGGTTATTGTTTATCCTGCTCTCTGCTCTGCTCTTAGAAGCCGTAGAAAGGCTAGTCCTTCCATATTTGTTTATTTCTGTTTTGAGTTTGGCATCATTAATAATAATAGTGAGTTGTTATTATTTAGGATCTGATGATTCCCGTCATTTTTTCAGCCTTGAAATAAGGGTTCGTTTCTGTTCTGATCCAGGGATTAGGAAGAATAAATGTAAAATCGAATTTCGATGGATAGTTTGACTCTACCTTTTTCAAAAGAATTGGATTTTAAGTTACTTTTTCGTTTTTTCCAATTAATTACTTTCTTTTTAATTGATATTTGTATATAAATATAATTTTAGATTTATAGTAGTTTTTTAAATATAATTTATTAAAAAAATTTAGATTACTTATAGTTAGTTTGAAATTTCCACATCTGTTTTAAATAAAATATTGATACTGTTATTAATATTAATTGATTGTTATTATTTCAATTTTCTTCATAAAAGTTTATTGAATTTTTATATGCTTGTCTTCAATAAAAAAAGTTGTATATATATATATATATATTTTCTGTTGATGGTGTTGCAAGTTTTTAATTATTATGGAAATATTAATTTTATTAAGTACTCATTAGCATTCGAACTTGTGCTCTTTCGTATATAACTTTTCATCTCAGTTATTTATTACCAATTATTCTATCGTCTATTGTGAGTGGGCTAATATTTTAGACATTATTTTATTTTAATAATGTACAATGTTTATTTTATTCCTTTTTTACTTTATATTTTCTGATTAAATTTCCTCCTTAATATCAAATGCAATTCTACATATATTTACAATTTACTTTGTCATATTTACTTTTAAACTTAAAAACAATAAATTAAAAAATAATGCAATACAATTCTATATATATTTACTTTGTCATATTTATTTCTAAATTTAAAAACACTACATTTAAAAATAATGTATTATAAAGCATTTTCCATTTTGTGTACATGTAATTCATATTTTTTACTTTTTCTATATATACTCGCTTATAAAAAATATATAATTTGTAATGGAAATTTGTTTTATCTTTGTATTTTTACATTAGGTTGGAATATTTATTTATTATATTGATTCATAATTATAACTAATTATATTCTGTTTATATTTGTTATTGCAATGAGGGTTCGGTTATGTTATGAGGGTTGGGTTATGTTATTCTCATGCATAGGCAAAGTGGGTTGTTACTGCTGTTCTCTTAGAAACCGTAGAAACGCTAGTGCTTTCATATTTCTTAATTATCTCTTTAGTCATACAAGGAGGATTGGGTTCTGTTTTGCGCTGGCCATCTTTAATAATCATAGTGAGTTGTTATTATTTACTCTGAGATCTTATCTGCCCCGTCTTTACCCTGCCTTTAGAAGCCCTTGAAACCATAGAACTGTCATATCAGGATCAAATAAATTTTTCCATTTTTCAGCTTTGAAATAATGGTTTGTTTCTGCTCTGATCCGGGGATTTCGATGGATGAATCTAAAATCGAATTTCAATGGATTTAAATTAAATATATCAATTTACAAATATCATTTTAGATTTATATATTATTATTTTAAATATAAATGTTTGGAATATTTGTTTTAGTATGTGTATATAAATAACATTTTAGATTTATATTATTATTTTAAATATAAATGTTTTGAATATTTATAGCTATTAAGAAATTTTTATATCAATTATAATAAATTATTGTTATTATTATTTAATGTTAATTGATTATAAATATCCTACTTTTATTATTTTGTTTATAAAAGATAATTGAAAAGTATTTTTCTTTTTTCTTTTTTCAATTAAATAATTGTCATATAAGTAATTATCTAATGTGATTTTGTTGTATAAGAAAGTTGCAAATTATCTTATTTTTATATATTTTTTATAATTGTTATAAGTAATTATTAAATATGATTATGTTGTATAAGAAAGTTGTAAACTATATATTTTTATATAATATTTTATAATTGTTGATGGTGTTGTATGTCTTTTAATTACTATGGAAATATTACATGAATTGAATCTATGTGGGATTAAACCCAATCAAGAGTTATAATTATTAAGAGTAGTTGGTGTCCAATTTTATAGTTTAGTAGATACATAGATAAAGTATTCATTTTTTACTCTTCTTATATACATCTTACAAATTAAGATATTACTTTGGACATTATAATTATTAATAAAATTAATTATTTTGTGGGGAGTGGGATTAAATCCACTCTAAAAACTAGAAGGGAGTGGGGCCCACTTACTTCTAGTAGTGTAAAATGGGGAGTGGGATTAAATCCACTCTAAAAACTAGAAAGGAGTGGAGCCCACTTACTTCTAGTAGTGTAAAATGCTTATTTTGTTCTATTTTTATTTTATTTCTGTGGTTAAAATTGCATAGTACAGATTATATTTTTACATATATTTACTAATAAATTTAAATAATAATAAATTCAAAAATAGTGTTTTATAACTCATTTTGTATTTTGTGTACATATAATAATTTATATTTTTTACTCTTAAGTATATATGTTTTCCCATAAAAAATTATATAAAAATTGAATAATTTGTAATGCAAAATGGTTTTATGTTAGTATTTTTAGATTAAAATCTGAGATTACAATGTTTATTTATTATACTGATTTTAAAGTGGAACTAATTATATTTATTTATTTTCATAATTATGTTATTTTTATCTCCCATTAAATACTTAATTTTATTATACATCATATATTATATTTTAATTTAAATAATTTATAAATATTTATATGACTAATATTTTTAGTCACACATTTTCTAAATTCTAAATAAATAACTATTTTTTATGTAACATCTTTTTTAATTTAAATAAAATTTATAAATATTTATATGAGTAATATTTTTAGTCACACATTTTCTAAATTCTAAATAAATAGTTATTTATTGCTTTTATTGAATTTGTACCTCATATGACATAATTGGTGTAATTCTTTATTCAATATTATATTCTCATTTATATGTGTATAATGTGCATACAACTACATATTGTTGCAATGTATTTTGAAAAGAAGTGTTCTCGTTAAAATATTATGTATGTCTTGGGTTTAGGATTTAGGTTTAGGGCTTAGGTTAGGGATTATAGATGTGAATTTAATTCAGGGTAGATTACTTTATGTATATGATGTTACGGAAGAGTAGATTAATAGATAGGTCACAAAAGTTAGATTAGACTATTTGGGTTTATGAATTAGTCTTAGGCCTTGGGTCTAGGATTTTAGCTTTAGGCCCAATCTTAGGATATTATGATTGAGGTTAAGCGATATAGGTCTAAGGTTAATCTAAGGGTTGAGTAGATTACTTGATGTAAACTATGATAACATAAGGGTATTTTAGATCAGGGATGATTTTAAGAACCCCCCCAAAATTTATATGTATAAAAAATGGGCGAATCAGCGATTTTATCAATAATATAATATGTATATATAATTTTTTGGAAAATCTCTCATTTCATTATATAATGTTGTAAAATATTGGCGAATATTTCACTAAATTATAATATATTGTAAAATCTTGGCGAATATTTCACTTAATTAAAAAAAATTATAAAAACTTGCCAAATCTATCATTGATTTATAAAATATAGCAAAAATTTGGTGAATATTTTGCCAATAAGACTCAAGCTAAGGTAGTGCAACATAAGAACATACACTAGAGCTCAACTATGGACTCTCTCGACTCCTAGACTCTTGAATGAACAAGTGTATGAATGAGGAGATGATGGATTTATTTTTATATTTCACAAGGAGTATTTGATCACTCACAACTAGAAGGTGTTGATGAAACACAACTGCACTAACTAGATTCAGGGAAAGTAGGAACTCTACTTGTTATCTCGTCCCTTAATGGTCCAATGGACATGTGGGGTCATGAATCTTGACAGGCCAACAAATTGATAGAATTAATTGAATATCCTAGTAGTGGGCCATTTCCTTTATATAGAGAGATATCTCTTGGACCAATTCAAAGATTCCAACCAATCTTCTCACCAAACTTTCTTCTCTTTGGTTTCAAATGGTAGGAGAGTTGCATATTTGTCAGTGACTACTTAAAATGGCTTAATCCACACAAATTTGTCTCGGCAAGTAATAACTTTGCCCATCATTGTTTTAAAATGTCCCAACATTATAAAAGCATCCATACATTGATAAAAAACAACCCTAGGCACTTCTAAATTCACCCAATGATGAGAAAAATGCCCCATGCACTTCTAAATTCACGCAGTGACTAGAAAAACTTCCCAAGCACTTAAATACGCTCAAGCACTTCAAAATTCTCCAAAAGATGATAAAATTTCCCTAACCACTTCAATATTTTCAATGGAACTTCTAAATTCTCCCAAGGATGATAAAAACTCCCCATGAACTTCAATATTTTCCCCAAGCACTTTAAAATCCCCACCAGGCACTTCAATACTTGCCCCATGCACTTATAAATTGACCCAGTGATGATAGAAATGCCCCATGCACTTCAATATTTACCTCAGCCACTTCAAAATTCTCCCATCAATGATAAAAATGCCCAAAAACTTCAATATTTTCCCCAGGCACTTCAAAATTCTCGCTATGAAGATAAAAATGCCCCCATCCGCTTCCATATTTTGCCAGGCACTTCATTAGTTTCCCTATACAATTCAAAATTCATCCAATGATGATAAATATGACCTAGGTGCTTCAATACTTGCCCTAGGAAAGGGAGAAAAACACCTAACAATGATATAATCACCCAGGCAATCACAAAAATACCCCAATCCACACAACTTTGCCTCGACAAGTGATAACTTTGCCCATAATTATTTTAAAATGTCCCAACACTATAAAAGCATCCATACATTGATAAACAACAACCCCAGGCACTTCTAAATTCACCCAATGATGAGAACAATCCCCTAGGCACTTCTAAATTCACCCAATGACTAGAAAAACGCCCCAGGCACTTCAATACTTGCTCTGGCACTTCAAAATTCTCCGAAAGATGATTAAAATGCCCTGAGAACTTCAATATTTTCAGAGGCACTTCTAAATTCTCCCAAGGATGATAAAAAATCCCCATGCACTTCAATATTTTCCCCAAGCAATTCAAAATTTCCCCAGGAAATTCAATACTTGCGCAGTGTGCTTCTAAATTGACCCAGTGATGATAGAAACACCCCATGCACTTCAATATTTGCCTCAGCCACTTCAAAATTCTCCCAACGATGATAAAAATTCCCAAACACTTCAATATTTTCCCGAGGCACTTCAAAATTATCACAACAAAGATAAAAATGCCCCCATCCACTTCCATATTTTCCCAGGCACGTCATTACTTGCCCTAGTCACTTCAAAACTAATCCAATGATGATAAAGATGCCCTAGGCACTTCAATACTTTCCCTAGGCACTTCAATACTCCAAAGAGTGAGCATCTTCAGCAGTTCTTGATGATAGATTCTCACTGAGTCCAGTAGGTGGAGGAACACCCCTTGCGAGTGGAAGAAGTGGAACTAGAGAAACAAAGCTACGTGTTACACTATGTCTCACAGTGGGATCAATGTCACTCATACATCCCAGAAGAGGAACAACAGGCAAGGGAGCATATGCCACCAAATTTACTCCTAATTCCTTAACCAATGAAGTAACAAGGATGCCTGCACCTTGTCTTTCCTGAATAGATGATGAATCCCTAAACATAGGAATGGAATTTTCCATTACTGCTTCCCTAACATGCACTGTTAATGTTTTTCGATACTTGTAATGCATGTTGAGGCTGTTAATGGTTAACAGCCTTGAGATGCTTCCAACCCAACCAACCAAAAAATATGTCTTGTTGTCACTAATCATAGAAACTGAAGTAGAACAAAAGGTATCCAAGCATGCAAGGGATCCATCAACTGAGAGCTACTCAACACTCACAGAGAGTAGAGTCATATCCAAAATCATACGAATTGGAATCTCTAAAGGCTCTAGAGAAAAATTCATGTTGGAAGCATAAGTACTTCCCATTTGATAGGAAGTTGATAGTGGTTGGGTACATTCTGTAAGCTTCACATGTCTAATATGTCTCTTGTTGGTTTCCTAGCAATGCCTATTTTTAGTGCTATTAGCATATTCATAAATCATATTTACGGTCCAAGGATGGTGGAGAGAGGAGAATTCCTATGGTTCCCATGGATGTGTGTACTATGGTTCCCATGGATGTGTGTACCATTCCCAAGGACAAGGGAAGGCTTGGCTTGATCGATGTCATCGTTGAGGGTCGTATTCTTGTTGTTGAATATGTGTTGAGATGGCTAGACTCTAGAGGGTTCCACCCCCAGCTGGTCTTGTTTAGGAATTGGATGATCATTTTTCATATAGTATATAATTAGTATATTTTGATGTATATATGTTAAAAAAACCATGTAGAATGTCGAATTAGTTGTAGAAAACATGAAAACATAGATTCAACCACTGTATTACTAATAATCATTAAAGTATAAACTATATAGTACATATATAACAACAATCATCTAGCAGTTATAACATTGTAATCAAATGATCAACCATAACATCAACCATCAAGTTTCAATATATAACATTTGTCATCAACAAACTGTAACAAATAACATGAGCCATGAAATGAAACAGAGCATCATATTCATTACCAAAGAGTTGTAGTATGTAGTGAACAATTCAATCATCAAAGGTAGGTTCAAAATTCAAACTTAAACTCTGATATAATGTTTACAATGTAAAACATACTTGTTAACAATGAATTCACCAATGAATTCACCCTTGGTGAATTCAAGTGTCAACTTCGTTATTGTTCGTGAACATGTTTGGCATTAGATTGGACTTATCCTCGGTCCATCTTGATTTTTCGGCATCGAAGGTTCATGGAAAAATTCTACATGTTTCCTGCTTAAAATTGATGATGCAGAATTCCCCAACCATTTTCTCTTGCAGGTAGACAAGTTTATGATACAGCCCCTGAAGACGGAACTGGGGGCACAACCCCTCCAACAGTTACTGTTTGGAACAACTCAAAGACTTCATCATATGATTCTACCCTCTTATTCCCGACAAAAATCCTAAATTCTTCTGCATGAACTTTTAAAAGTTCCTCAGCTTCCTGTGTACCCATTCCAGGCTTGTCTAAATGAATAGGGTCCTTGCAGAGAGCATCCCAAAATTTAGGGTTTTCTTTTCCTTCATAGACAGAAATAATTGGCCCCTGGGATTGCTCATATCTTACAAAATGGGATGTAGAAGCCTCTGCTGCTAAAGTCATTGTGTCCTTGCAACATTGTCCAATCCACACATATATTGCAGAAGGCACATGAACAATAAATGCACCTCTGGAATCCAATGCAGCTGGTGAAGGATTATTTATAATCTTTGGAACTAAATGTAACCGATCATATGGTGAATGTGGGCCATTCTATACAATCTTAGCACAGATTTTGGACTCAATGGAGCTGCATGCACCCTCTTTTGACACTGCAATAATTGGCATGCGAAACCCATATTTGGATTTGTGGTACCCCGTTGAGCCTTTACATACTAAAAAAAATCTTCAAAGTTCCGACCTTTCCGTCACATGAGATAAGCAATAATCAAAGAAGTTGAGCGGGATACAGCCTAATAACAATGGACAAACACTCTACCACCTTGCTCACTTACCTCCTCAAAATAATCAAACACATCATACATTATACTCGTGATATCTTCACATGGAGAATATTGCAACCACAATGTCTTATATGTCAAATATTTTTTGAAATATTCCGGGCATACAAATCCAACACAGTTCAACACATGATTAATGCCATTCTCTTCAAGAATCTCTCTGTTTCTGGCGACTGCATCACTACCTAAATAAATATGATCAGCCACCCTTGAGAAATCCTTATCAAAGAATGAAAATTTCTCCCTCTTGACCTGTAATTTTGTGAGTTGTGCATTTCTTTGAACATAACACAAATCAAGCCTCATCTCTGCCCCATTTCTCAAATTACTAGCATCTTTCTTCTCCCGAGGTGTTGTTGGAGTTAACCATTCTCCAATGTCATCTGACCCCACTTTTGGCCACTCATCCAAGCTTCTTCTAGCGATGGACAGGGGCTATCAATTTGCAAATCTATATTTGAAACTAGCATCTTCTCTTCCATGCCACATTTTTGATTATTGAAGAAGCAAGTAAATAATTTGTAGACATACATCTAAAACCGATCAATGATATGATGCTCATTGCAAGATATCTTACCTTCATTAACTTCTTCCTCATATTCTTCCTCTTCTATAATCTTCTCTTCATCTGATCCAGATCTTGGGAGCTGAGAACCAGAAGGCTTGAATGCCGAGAGAGGAGGAGATTAAGCATGCAAATCTGTCATAAAATTCACATGAAAACCCTAATATTGCATAAGAATAAGCATGAACAAAAACATATGAAATGAATGGGAGGTGAGGCTCAAAGAGGAGCCCCACCTCTGAAACTAATTACCAATAAGTCACTCAGATCTAATTAGTCTCACAATGAACAATAGAAAGTAGGAGAGAAACCAAATGAGTAACTTGTTATCATGAGAAGGCTTGCTAGGCCTTTATATAGCATTATTACAATGTGTCTTGAGGCCATACCATGGGGCAAAACCATGTGCTACCAAATACCATGGATATGAGAGGGTGGCCTCTTCATTTAATATTTTTATGGCTTATACATCCGAATTTAAACCATATGCCCCCTAAAATTCGGATCATTCCTCCCCCCTTAGAAAATGATGGTCCCCATCATTTCATGCTAAGAAGAGACCTATGATTACAATGTGCTAGTTACCAATGAAGAGAAGGGTTTTGCGTGGTTGACCCATAACCGTGGGTTTTGCAAGGTTGACCCATAACCATGATGGCAATAGCAAGCTTGATTCCAATGAAGAGAAGAGTTTTGTGTGGTTGACTCAAAACCATGGGTTTTGTGTGGTTAACCCATAACCGTGGGTTTTATGTGGTTGACCCATAACCATGGTGGCAATGACAAGCTTGTTTCCATTCAAGAGAAGGGTTTTGTGTGGTTAACCCATAACCGTGGGTTTTGTGTGATTGACCCACAACCATGATTACAATATATAACTATGGGTTTTGTGCGGTTAACCCATAACCATGGGTTTTGTGTGGTTGACCCATAACCGTGATTACAATACATAACTGTGGGTTTTGTGTGGTTGACCCATAACCATGGGTTTTGTTTGGTTAACCCATAACCATGATTACATTAAGATTTAAAAAAATTGAAAATTCATGATCTTTGGTGCAGTTGATGTCTTGCTGCAAATTCATTCATAGCTTCTGATGCATGTAGTGAAATTGAATGATGTTGAAGACCCATTTGAGGTCTCAAAGAGACCTTTCCATTCATATAACATACTTGGTCTGGGGTGGCCCAGATAGTGAGAAAATGTTTGTTGAAGCTCAAGAGACGCGCGCACACTATTTTGCAGACATATGTTGCTTCAATCGATGATATCTCTCAAACCAGAAAGACAAATAAAAAACCGTGAAATACCCATTTTAGCTGACAGAAAGAGATTTCCAGTGAGCTATGGTAGAGCCTTTGAAACGTTATGTGGAGTCTGTCGCACTTGTTTAAAGTGTTTGTACGTCCGGCCGCATTGTGTACAAACATGTGTTACTTCAAACAAGTATATCTCACAAACCAGGAAACGAAATGAAATTCCGTGAAATACCCATTTTAGAAGACGGAAAGAACTTTCTAATGCGCTATGGTAGAGCTTCTGATACATTCTGTGGAGTCAGTAGTACTTGTTTAAATTTTGTTGTACGTCCGGCCGCATTATGCACAAACATATGCTACTTCAAACAAGCATATCTCACAAACCAGGAAACAAAATGAAATTCTGTGAAATACCTATTTGAGCTGACAGAAATACCTTTCCAATGAGCTATAGTAGAGCCTCTGAAACCTCCTGTGCAGTCCATGGAACATGTTCAAAGTTTGCTGAATGTGAGAGTGTTGAGTATAGAGATGCCAAGGGTTTGTAGAGAAGCATGGGTTGTTGTAGAGGTTGTGGAATCTCCGTTGAACCCGCATAATCCTTCAAAATATTGTCCCAATGGAGAGCATACCCACTCTGATACCATTGATCCGGATCTTGGGAGCTGAGAACCGGAAGGCTTGAATGCCGAGAGAGGAGGAGATTAAGCATGCAAATCTGTCATAAAATTCACATGAAAACCCTAATATTGCATAAGAATAAGCATGAACAAAAACATATGAAATGAATGGGAGGTGAGGCTCAAAGAGGAGCCCCACCTTTGAAACTAATTACCAATAAGTCACTCAGATCTAATTAGTCTCACAATGAACAATAGAAAGTAGGAGAGAAACCAAATGAGTAACTTGTTATCATGAGAAGGCTTGCTAGGCCTTTATATAGCATTATTACAATGTGTCTTGAGGCCATACCATGGGGAAAAACCATGTGCTACCAAATACCATGGATATGAGAGGGTGGCCTCTTCATTTAATGTTTTTATGGCTTATACATCCGAATTTAAACCATATGCCCCCTAAAATTCGGATCATCATCAACGGTTTCTTCAGCAATGCTTAAATCATGTGATTCATCTTCATCATCTGTGTCTGCAAAAAGTGGGCTATCAATTTATCTATATTTGAAACTGGAACCTTCTCTTTCATGCCACATCTTTCACTTATGAAGAAGCAAGTAATTAATTTGCAAACATACATCTAAAACTGGTAAATGATGTGAACCTCATCGTAATATATCTTAACCTTCATTATCTTCTTCCTCATATTCTTCCTCTTCTGTAATCTTCTCTTCATAAGTATTTTCTTCAGTAATGCTTAAATGATGTGATTCATCTTCATCATATGTGTTTGCAAAAAGTGGCCTATCAATTTGCAATTGGAATCTTCTCTTCCATGCCAAGTTTTTCATTATTGAAGAAGCAAGTAATTAATTTGCAGACATACATCTAAAACTGGTCAATGATATAAACCTCATCGTAATATATCTTACCTTCATTATCTTCTTCTTTCAGATGGGATGCATTGGCAAAAATTGTATGTCCTTCATATTCTTGGTGACTATCAGACTCACTAATTTGTTCTTCATTAATTCCATTGGAATCCTTCATATCCTCTTCAAGAGCCTCATAAATTTTCAAACTTAACATGGGCCACCAATATTGACTACTGATATCCAAAAGGGATTTCCAGCAACGACTTTATATGGACAGCTTAACCCATGCATCAATAAAGATGTGGAGGCACTAGCATTGATGTAAGTTGGCATCATAGTATACAATTAAACCTTGAATACAGAAGGCACTCAATGTGACAACTCAAAGGATACACAACAAATGAGGGACCCAAATTAAAATATGTGATCACCACTGTAAGAGCTTGTAGTTGGTTCAGTGTAAATATGCAATATTAAATAGAAACAAATCACCTTGGGGCTTGCCCTGAACCTGAAGTTCCAGTTGTTAAAAAAATAGAAGCATTGTTTTCCAAACCATTTTCCATGGGTGGTCCAGTACCCCACTTTCCTTCGGACTCTAAGGGATCCAAAACTTGCACACCCCCATCAAACAATCCCAATGAAAATTGGTTTGGTTTAGATGGATGAGGTGCAATAACAAGTGGGTACACAACATAAATGCAACATAAATGAAGATCAAATACAAGTACATATTAGATGACATAAATATTACCCAATACAATAGCCTTTTTTTCAGGACAAACACTCATGACAATGGCCACTTTTAGCAACAATTGTACTATACCATTTTACTGTACAAAGAACAACTAAGCTAATTGCAATTATATGTATTAACCAAGCATATACAACTAAACTCCTACAATCAAGGTTATCAGGTTTCTTAGATGCAGATGTAGGTTATGCTCCATGTGTTTGGATTTCCCAAAGTGCAAGTCCATGAAGGAGGTGGGATAATGTTTTTGTTTCGTGGAATGATATGGGTAGTTGAGGGAATTAGAAACAAAGTTTTATATGAGCAATACCAGGTTACTTAGGGATTTGTTTCTTTATATTTCTCTTATTAAGATATTTGGAGGGATATTCTTGAATACTATGACAAACTATAGCACACACCCACATATGCACAAGTGCACATGATCCCACATCCCATTGAAACGCATGAAAATCTATCAACATCATATGACATCTCATTAGATTATTTGTAGTGTTGACTTACATGATACTCGATGAAATATAGGAATATAGACTAATTCGACATCATAATCGCAGTGATCCAGAATGGAATACACCCATCGCACCATAAAAAAAACTAGCATATATCAGTTGAATATCACATGAGTATGTAGCATGGGATATTGGAGCAGAATGTGACTCCGAAGGGATCCAATGCCAGAAACCAGAAACCAAAAACCAAAAACCATAAGAAAGGTTTAAATAGTAAAATCTGAGTAGATATTGGAGTGAAGAAGAAAGGTCCGAGAGCTCTAACACTCTCTAATAATGCATCCCTAAGAGAGTATATCTTCACAAGTTAGAAGAGCAATGCATAGAATCCTTAGAAGGGGACCTTCTTATGTTTAGAAAGACCACTGCCTGAGGTGTTTTGCAGTTGCATTGGAAGGCAGACCCATTTGTGTTCCTCGTTGGTGATGGTACTCAGCTGGAAAAAGTCCTCATCCATCAATGTGCAAACTTATGGAGCAGGTTTCAACCTTTAAGGAAACCACAAGCAACCTAAAACAGGGCACAACCCTAATGGTGATACATTCCAAGTAGATTTCAGAAATGTCCCAAACAAATTTCGGAGATGTTCCGGGCATGTATCTTCAGTTTTGACAATGGACATTGATGATTGGACAATTTATCGCATCCATATTTTTCGTATTGTTATGAATTTAAATCTGAATCCATGCAAGTTGCAGCTCAAAATATGGGTTGTGTATGATGGATTTTTATTTGGGTTTCTAGTGATTTAACTATTGTCTTTTCAGCAACATCATTACAAGCAACAAGTTACAAATCCTCCATGTCAAGAAACAAAGAAATGCAACTACAAAGGTCTGATCCTTCTGGATATTACTCTTGTTCTTCTCATTTTTAAAGTCATCTTAGCTTTTACATATTGTACATAGGTGTCCAAGTGTCATTCAAGTCCAGCTCTTCCCATCCCAACCTCATGAGCTATGAAAACAATTGGATAGTAAAGACTTAGATTGGGTATTAAACATTTAAATAAATTCCTATTCAATATCCTTCTTAATTTAAAATATGAATCTAATCTCTTTATAGAATGCAAGCATGTATATCCCAATTAAGTGTTTTATAGTGATTTTCAATACAGCTGTAAAAATCTATGGAACCTGTTGAGAAGGGAATTCCTTTTAACCTATTCATCATAAACAAGTAATACAAAGAAGAAAACTTGTTATAGAGACGAACATTCTTCTCATAGAGTCTTTGTATGCCTCCGACAATAGTCCCTGCACATGTTGATGTCAGCGTTAGACCATGATGCAATGGTCATTGAAAGGCATCAACTTGTAATATTTTTGCACACTAAAGAGCATGTCTCGGAAATATTAAATATCTCAGGAAACTATAGATTTCATACATATAAATTTAAACCATGTTTTTAAGTTTCCTCACCAAATTGACCACAAATACTCAAGACACTTGAAGAATGTTAATTGAAACTAGCAAATTCAAAGCCTTCGCTTTCTTTAAATTGAACTCTATGCGTATCCAATTATCAGAATGCCTCATTAATAATTTTCAAACACTGGTTACAATTCAGGAATTGCTCGTCTTTTCCTGGCATAGCCTTGTCAGCACAAATTAGAGAGACTCTAAGATCAACCTATTTAGACCACTCTTTGTTTTCTATTAGTAATACTTTAATTTAATTGTAGGCATCAGCAAGGGAATAGCATGAGAAAGCTACCAAACACACACGTTTTGAGCAAATATGGAGGAGCTGTAAAGAATTGCTAAAATGGCAAATGACATTGCTCAGTAAGATATAATAAATTTGGATATCCAGCAGGTACTTGGTTATCGAAATTTGTGTAATAAATGATGGAATGCTACTTGCTTTGCTATGCTCAACTTGAGAAAAGATTTTGTGCTTTTTCTGAGAATTTGTAGGTGAAATGTCTACCATGTGGTTGCAAGTGGATACTTCTTGTTCTAAGTTAAGCTATCTCAAAGATTGCCATAGCTATGTAAGTGCGACCAATGCAGTTTACTATTGGTGGAAATATCAATTATATGACGTTTCCATTGAGATAATCAGGCCAGTAATTTTGGCAAATGATAATAATTCAACTTCTACATTGGTAAAACGTATTACAAGGGATATGTTATGGATATGCCTGGATCCCAGTAAACACATCACTGCTCGTAGTGCTTTGGAGCATGAGTATTTTAAAGATCTAGGTTTTGTACCCTGACTTGTATATTAGTTGTGGGGATAAGAACATTATTGGACTTGTACTATGGCTCGCATCTTCGCGACAATTCAAACTTCAAAAGTAACTGTAAATGTCTCTAGGGTAATCAAGATAGGAATAGTTGAACATTGAACAGTGATTTCCAACCATAACTTCATCATTTATTCTTCAAAAGAATTGGGGCATGAAAAATTATGATTTCACTTCAAGATTCAAAAGCTAATTACAAATGTCCCCAAAACTATAAAAAAACAAGAATGTTGCAGTTCTATTATTTCCATCCATAATTTCATAATTACATCCAACCATGAATCATAATTTCATAATGTCCAGAAGCAAATAAACTTGTTGGGTGCTCTAAGGATAAGAAAGCCACTGAACATATGAAAATAGACAAGGGAAAGAAGACTAAAGACCCTTGACTCCCACAATTCAGTTCTCTCCAATTACTGTTCACCCTATTAATAAGAAGTCAACCCATTTATCCAAGTTCCTATAGAATATGTGGGTATGCCTAAAATATAGCTGAAGAAGTTCTAAATCATTCCGGACAAGTTTGTGCAAGATCTAGGTAGCATATCCAGTGGTCAAGTATGGGCCATTGAAGGGATTGCAATGGATGTAGGATATGTGATATAAATCAAAATAATAATCTGTATACTCATGTAGCTGTCCTTTGAGGACTGACAGTGTCCCTCTGTTCTCACATCATATTTCAGTATGGGAGGGTTTTGATGAAGAGCATCTAAATTGCAAGGATTGTTGTGCCCTGGTTTGAAGATCTATTTATAGCAAATTGACATGGTAAAAAGGAGGTTACTGTTGAACTAGAAATAATGTTTTTGGGGATCTATTTTGAAAGGATAGTAAGAGAACACATGACATAGTCACCTTAGCCTATTATTTTTCAACATCTTTCCAGACTTGAATATATTTTTCAAGCATTGATGTTGAAGTTTCAAATACTATGGAGTTATTAAAGAGTTGAACTACTCTGTGAGCTTCTAACCTCTCAGTTTCTAGAATGTCTTCAAAATGCTCTTGAAAGCCATAATAATTGAAGAAGGAAATAAAAATCTGTTTTTTAGGATACCATGACAGTAGCAATGGGGCTTTGTCCTAATCCTAAAGAAAACTGTGTATGTTCTGACATGATTACAGTAGCAAATATCAAAATATTTGCAAATGTAAGGAGAAGTGAGGAGTTTAATATCAACATCAGTGATTTCTGAACACATTGTGAAACAAATCTATGATAGTGCACCCTCGCTACAGGAGTAAATTTTGTAGAATAAAATAGTGCACCCTCGCTACAGGAGTAAATTTCGTAGAATAAAATAGTGCACCCTCCCTATAGGAGTAAATTTTGGTAGAATAAAATGTCCACTGGGTGGTGATGCATTTATCCAAGTTCTTATCTGGTTCTCTCCAATAGCCTTTACTATAATAGTGTGCCCTCCCCACAGGAGTAAAGTTCATAGAATAAAATATCCACTAGGGGTAATGCATTTGTCCAAGTTCTTATCCAGTTATCTCCAATAACCTTGCCTATAATAGTGCACCCTCCCTACATGAGTAAATTTTGTAGAATAAAATGTCCACTGGGAGGTAATGCATGCATGAAAGAAAGAGAGTACCTCACTCCTAAGGATATGTGCCCTATTCTAACTCCAGAAAAATATCTAACTCATGTGCTCAGTCTTCCTTTAGTTAAATCTATGAATGCTAAAATGAAGTAAGAAAACCAATTTCTAATTCTCAAAATAACTAAAAATACAAATTGTTCAAGAATGATGAATGCATGCTAGCATGCATGGGACCTTTATCAATGTCTACTTATGTTGCACCCCATCTAAGACACTTTATGTTGCACCTTTAGTCCACTATCCTTAAAGCAACACAAGGGAATCGAGGCAAGGAAACTGTGTATGCTGCACTAAGTCTACTGTTGCTATAGACTATGCTCATCACGTTGTGCCACAACAACAAAGAGAACACATACATAGCAACATGTAAAGAAACTAACATAAGGGCGAATGTTGGAGTGGATGATGTCCACTAATAAGACTTTTTTTACTCATGAGTTAAACAACGAGTGAAGGTTCTTTAAAGTCACACATTTCATCTTCATGGCCTTGTCCATAATAATCACGTTCTCTTGATTTGTCATTGTCCAACTCAAAATTGGTATGGCTATTATGAATGTTGATTTCTTCAATGATGGCATTTGCATTACGTCTTCCTTGCGCTTCTTTGTTGTTGCTTCAACAAAAGGATCATGTGAATGATGGAGGGATGTAGAATCCATTTTAAAACCTACATGTTCTTCATTACATTAAGAATAATAAAATAAGATTTATCTTCAATAATCTAAGGGGCTTCATATTCTATTCCCTCCATTGATTCATTATCCTATTCAAAAAAATTAGTTAGGAAAGATAGTATCTATGGTTTATCATCTTCCTCGAGCATAGAAATGTTATTAAATTCTCGTTCATTGACATTTGGACACTATCCTTGGGTTAATTTAAAAAATTCTAGGAGAAAAGAAAGAAAAATGTTATCATTGTCTTAGGCTTACAATCAACAATATACTTTATATTTTATAGTGCTAGAATGTTTACTGGAATTGGAAATTCCCTCATCACATTCGACAAATTCGGGGCATGCCATTTGTTTAAAAATATCACAAAATTTCTCTAGATGAGCTCTACAAACTCTACACCAAGCCTTACATGAAGGAGCATGTTGTTCTTCTTTTTCTTCTTCTTGAAACCAACTAGCATTGAAGTCTTCCTCTTGTTCTACACTTTTACCTTTTTTAATCTTGTGAATTATCTCATTAATGAGTAGGAGTTGATCCATCAGCCTGACAAAAATCATAATCGCTATGTCAAACTTTCCATGTAGGGGATTATCTTCATGTTCCATTTTTTATAGCTTGAATCATGTTGCTTGAAGCCACCAAAGGAGATAATTTTATTACCTTAGACACTATTGTTTTCTCTCACCAAACATGCAAACAATAATGAGTTTCAATTTAAAGAATTTAGACTTCATCCCTTGGTAGAGTTGCTATATGAACCATGAGTTCTACAAAAATATTATGCTCGTAAACTAGACTCTTTAACACCTGACGAGAATAATATTTAACTATTGTCTCCTAAGCATACACCTTGAAAAATGAAAATCATGGAGAGCAACATTCTAAGGAGATTTTTTAAAAGGTAGTGCAGAGGTAATACTCATTTTCAACTTAGTATTCACCTCTCTTGATATAGTGATGATTGTTTGCATACAACGGAAATAGACCTTGAATATCTTGGACTCAACTTTGAAGCACTAAAGTTTTGGTTTGACATGAATCACAAATGTTAAAGGAAGAAAAGAGAATTAAGAGGCTGGCAGATGTGATGATTGTCCAAATGTGTGGAGATAAAGGAATTTGAGAGGTGCTAGCACTTAAGTGGTGAGAAGTGTTGTGGGAAGAGAAGTTAGGCATTGAGGGATGAATGAAATGAATGGGAAAAAGTGTGTGAATGGAATTGTGGGTACCTGTATATTGAAAAATGTGAGGGAGCTCATGAATGGCAGTCAAGAGATCCTTTCAATGTCTCTTCAAATTGTGGATTCATATTATCCAAGGAACGTGCCAATAAATAAAAGAAGTGGTTTTGGGGGTAGGAAAGTGAGTTCAAGGATATGAACTTAGATTGTTGACTAGATAGCACATAGATATGGCACTAGGAAAGTGTGTTGAGATAGAGGAAGAGAGCAGAGGATAGTTTGAACTTCATTTGTTAACTAGAGATGACTTATAACTTGAACTGGGCTTGATCATATTGAGATAGAAAGAGAGCTTCTAAAGTGATTTTAATTTTTCATATGTAATGGGAGTAAAGTAAGAATAAATAAAGGGACTTGGCACATTAGGGAGAAGGATTTAAAGGATCTTTAGTTGGGTTACAACGTAGTGAATGAGATAAATTTAAAGTAGTGATAAAAAACTTAGTGCAATATAATTTCACTTCAAAATTGAAACATCTTTATTACGGTTCTGGGTACATGAAATTTCTATATTCATAATGTTCATGTATTCTTAGATACATTGTGAGATGGATTGCATTACTAATATTATCATCTTTTGATATTGATGCAGTGTGGAGCTTCGATATCTCTTAAAAGATAAAACCTATTAACTAAGGACAGTTATTGTACACTATAGAATCAATCCCCCACATCCTAACAATGCAAAGAAATTTAGGAGGGAACTTAAATTTAAGACCATTGTAACTGAGAGTACTGATGTATACTCACAAAAATCCTTAATTCTCATTGCAAAAGAACACTGCCTAAAGTAACAAGCATGAATCGGCATAAGAACCTAATTCTTACAACAGCATTTGAAATATCTACAAAATTGAAGTGGGCATGGAAATAAACATAAAATTGTGGAAATACAGAGAACCCATGATGTTACTTTTCTATGGTATTCAACCCTAAGATTTAAGCTCCAATATTTGACAACTACAATAAGCCATGTGGAAGAAAGGCTAACCTATAACTCACAATGGCATCAAAGATAGACTGAACAAATGCAAAGATGACTCGACGAGACTCAATTTTCTCATTCGCTGGTGCAGAAATCCACGAGAAATGCTAATCAAACTCAATGTGATTACCATATATTGTTTTCCCTTTAATAACCATGCGGAAAATGAAAAAACCCATCGGGGATGCTAAATGGGGCTCTATAAACTGTCATTGCTCGAAATCAAGGGCGAATGGAGCTCGAAAAATTGCCATTGCCTAAAATCGAGGGAGAATAGTAACTCTAGAAACCACCATCACTCGAAATCAAGGGTGAATGGTGCTACACGAGCTGCCATAGCTAGAAATTGCTGGCTGGGCGAACCAACTGTTCGCGGCCTCCATTACAATAAATGGTGGGCGAACCAACTCTTCGGGGCCTCCATTACCCGAAATTCTGGGCGAATTCACCATTTCGCGATTATTTTACTTGGCTACATTAAATTTTCCTCTTTAGCGAACTTGGCTATTCGATTTCCTTTGACTATGGGTTAAATAAATATGGGGCTAATATGTTAAATTTAAAAAAACTCGTTTCATATTAAAAATTCACCCAGGGTTTTTTGGTGACCCCTATAATTTCGCCCATGGGCTATAATTCGCCCCTAAAATTTTCCCTATTTTAGATTAATGGTAAGGTATGTATGGTTTAAGGTGTATGATTATGGTTAGCGCTTAGCGATTTAGGCTAGGGAAATTGATATAGGATAGGTTAGGGTAGATTAAATTAGGATAGGCTAGCTAGTTGAGGTTAGGGAAAGGTAGAGAATTCCAATTTAGAGTATGGTAGTTAAAGGGAGAGTAGATCACATTAAGGGTAGCGTAAGTTAAGGTTGGTACATTTCAAGTTAAGTAGAGGTAGGTTATTGAAGTGTAGTTTTTGGTGGAGTAGAATAGACTAAGTGGGTTAGGATAGGATACATTAAGTTATTTTGTGGTGGGATAGGGTAGGGTAGTTCAAATTAAGGGTAATGTTAGCTAGGCAAGGTAGAATAGGTTTGGGGAGGGTAGACTAGAGTAGGTAGGATAAACTAGGGTGGAGGAAGGGTAGTGTGGTGTTGTCTAGGGTTGAGTAGACTAGGCTATGTATGTTAGGATATGATATAATTAGTTGGGATATGATAATTTATTATAGGGTAGACTAGGGTGGGGTCGAATAAGGAAGTTTAGGCTATAGTGTGTTAGCTTAGTATATGATAGGATGTTGGTAGGCTAGGCTAGCTTGGGGTAGTTTATGCTATCTTAAGTTAGTGTAAATTAGTCTGATAGGGATAAGTTAGGTAGAACAAGTTTCGTAGGAGAGGCGGTTTATGTTAGGTAGTGTTGGATAAGGTAGGTTAGTGCATTGTAGGAAATGTTAGTGGAGGTTAGATAGTTTATATTAAGGGCGGGGTCAATATAGGGAAGGGTAGGGAACTCTAGTCTATGATATGGTAGTTGAGATAAGGGCAGTAACACAATATACAATAGAACAAGAACCTACAAGCATGATTTCTCATTTTTTTGGAGGTCACATTTAGTAGTTGTTTTTACCTCCATTTTGAAAACTGGTAATAACAACATCACCCCCCTATTTTTTTTTGGGGGGGGGGCACTAAAAATACTACTTGTTGGTATCCTTGAGTGATGTCATTGCAATTAAAACCCTAAATCAACCCGTGAATTGAAAAGTGGATCTCCTAGAATCACCCTCGTTTACTACTTGTTGGTATCCTTGAGTGATGTCATTGCAATTAAAACCCTAAATCAACCTGTGAATTGAAAAGTGGATCTCCTAGAATCACCCTCGTTTTTATTAAAGGTTAAAATTGTATCGTTTTTCAAAACTTTGACTTAAACAATCTGTGCAGCTGCAATTAAAACCCTAAAATCAATACTAATAAAATTTAAATTTTTAGAAAAATAAAAACCCAATAAATGAAAAAAAAAACACATTAAAACAACTTAAAGAAAAAAAAATAAAAAAAGCACTTGAACACTTAAAAAAATAAAAAATAAAAATTAACAATGACACAACAAATTAAAAAATTGAAAGTTTATCAAAGAATAAAAAAAAAAACAAAATAAAAAAATGAATTAAAAAAAACAAACTAAAGAAGCAAATTAAAAAAGAATCATAAAATTACAAAAATTATAAAAGTTTTCAAAAATTTATAAAAAAACTGTAAAATTTATATAAAAAACAAAAATAAAAAAAATGGTAATTTTTTTCTTACAAATATAAACTACCATATCCTAAGCATATGCTAAGATATTCTAAGCATGTCCTAAGCTATAATAATAATATACTAAGCATATCATAAGCTATCATAAGCACATCCTAGCTCGGGTATGATATGGCATGGTGTGATAGCTGAGGATATGGTTAGTGATGGTAGTAGGGTAATGTAGGGTAAATTTATGCATGAGGATATGGTTAGTGATGGTAGTAGGGTAATGTAGGGTAAATTTATGCAAGGTAGGGTAGGTTAGGTTAGTGTGTGTGAGTGTGATATATATTAGTGCAAGTTAGGTTAATCAAAGGTATTTTAAGCAATGTCAAGTTTGTGTAGTGTAGGTATATTAAACTAGGTATGCAATATTAGGATATAATAGTTGTACAGCAATATAGGGTAGGATAGATTAGTTTATGTAGGGTAAGGTTGGTAAGGACATGTTAAAGAAGTTTAATATAGACAATTTTTTTTTTTATATCAACTACAATAAGGTAGGTAGGAAAGGCTAAGGTAGGTTAGTTATAGGCTAGTAGCGTAGTGTAGATTAATTTATGTAGTCAAGGAATAGTAGGGTAGTTATAGGATAGTATACTATAGGGTAGATTAGTTTGAGTATGCAAGGACAGCTGAGGAGCCTAGGAGGGGACCAGACTTCGATTGCGTCTGATTAAGTATTGTGTCTCTAAGTGCTATCAAGTAGGAGGGGACCAGACTTCGATTGCGTCTTATTAAGTATTGTGTCTCTAAGTGCTATCAAGTATGGAAACATTGGCATCCATGTCTTTCTGGATCGATCTCATATCAACATGGAGAGCGCTATGGTTAACCATGGTATCGGGCTCACTTTTGAATCTGAGATTAACCTTCTGCATAGATGGTTGGTCTCTTGGATCACCTAGTAGTTCAATCAATCCACAGACCCATCATAATTATTGTTTCCAACTAGTAAGATCAAAGGTTCACATGGGTTCATGAGGTTTTAAGTCATTTTCTATCCCACCGGATCAATATATGGCCGACCCTTTCTAATCTCATTGGAAAGACAGTCCAAATTTTAAGTGAAACGATGGAGACTTAAACAGTAAAATACCTGCTTCCATGGCCGACCCTTTCCAATCTCATTGGAAAGACAGTCCAAATTTTGATGTATATCACAGCATAGGCACCTAAGGTTGGGTTATGCAGTTCCACTTCTTTACATTAGGAACTTAACACCTGTAGCAGCTACTATATAACACATACGAATTGTCATTTGATAAGTTGATGAAATGATGCCCGGTGTTGCAGAGTTTGCTAGATTGCAGGAACTCTGAAAAATTGGGATCTGAAGCTGATATTACTAAGTTTTCTTTCTCTTGCACTAATCTCACTTTGCGACCTCGATATTGGGCTATTCAAGCAAGGCACAACTGTGCGAACAGTATGGCTGGATGTGAATAAAAGGATCCAGGGTTATAAGTGTCTTCGTACTAAGTTCAGCTGTAGGTTCGCTGATTACCAGTAGACATTGTACATAAGAATCGATATAAATTAACCCAAGTTTTTAAGTGTGCTATATTGTAACACATTAAACCTTTTAAATTTCCAATCAATCTGTTTTTTTAATAACAACATAATTCAATATGCTTGAACCACTGCTAATTTACAGATCTCTATTTAACACAGACCTCACTATTTTGTCTTTATGATGGTAGGTTGGTGTGGTATACACGAAGATCGATCCAACAATAATAAGTCTCTTTTTTTTAAGATCCAATAGCCAAAGTATTTATAAATACTATTATGCATTGCATATCTATAAGTGAATTCATTATTTAACAGTAGCATAAAAACTAAAAAATTAAACATAATTTAATAACTAATAATAGGTGCATTCGTTATTCAATAGTAGCATAAAACTAACCACAATTTGGAATTCAATACACAACATTAGGTGCATTCACTATTTAACTGTATCATAAAAATTAACCAAAAATCATAATTCAATGCACATTAATACTAACATGTTAACGATGGTGAAGTTGCTGAAAATTGTTGTAGTTGCCAAAGATCTGTTGTAAGGTCCTTTCCCGAATTGCCAATCCCGAATAGTCCATCGGTTTCCACCATACCGTACCCACAATGGGTCTGTTGATACTTGCTAGGAATGGAATTACGACGTTTGACTGTTGCGGTGATGCTCCCAACCCCTCCATAGTAATGAACCACACCCAAACACAGGAACCACAACCTCAAAAATGTGCTCCAACTATCATTGGTCTAAGAAGATGAACCTCATGCTCTTTTTCCTCCCTTTTAATAACCTTTGTGCATTCATGCATTCGCATGCCTCTTCCGAATTAAATTAATTATTTTATTTTATTTTATTTTTACTCACCCACCTATTTCAAAATTAACTTTGGTTTTCTAATTCTTTTACTTTAGTAAGGATTTTATTTAGTTCAATTTCCTAAATTTGCTCCACTTTTTTTTTTTTAAATATTTACTGTTAACTACATGCCGTTGCTCTAGTTTCCAATTAATATTTTCTTAATTAATTTGACAACTAAATAATTCATCTTTTCTAATTTAACTTAAACTAAATATTTTCTAAAACTCTTTCTAAATATTTTCTAAAACTCTTTCTAAATATTTTATTAATTCCCCCTCATTTAGAATTAGCATTGATTACAATTGCATTTCTATCTTGACGAGGAATATGAATGAACCATGTTTCTTGCATTCCCTTCAGATAATTCCCATGGGCACGGAAATGGTATGATGATTGAGACAATGTTACCTCAATTCGCCTACCATGTTGAGGGCTTGGTGGTTCTTGGTGAATAAGGTCGAGTCCTTATTGCGCACCCCAAGTACATTTCCTCATGAGTGACCATCCATGGCCTACCCTCACGGGATGCACATATGATGAGCTAGAGATTTTCTTTCTCTTATTCAAAGCTCATCACTTCGACAATTGCTAGACTTACATTGTATATATTTGTTCATCCTCGTTACCTAATGTGGAATGATTGGCAATCGCAATCCAATCACTGAGCGCATAAAACATCACATGTATCAAATATTATACACAGTATTTTAAACATAATAATATGAACATCAAATTCATATCACCTGTCGATGGTTCCTGACTCATCCAGAGTCCATGCACGTGATACCTTATGTGCATCAAATACTAGAAACAACATTTGAACATGTGCATAATGACGAGGTCAACATCACCTGTGATATCGACATCTCTTTGCATCCCATGTACCTTCCTTTCTTGTCACACTCGCCAAGACATCAAAGCACATGATAAATATAGTGGTAAGCATTCATGAACAATTTTTCACTATCGACATTAATTTTTATATCGCTTATTCATTCGATTTCTATGAAATGATAATAACATCATATGCACATATCATTCATATTTGTAACCATGACAAATTTAAACAAGTAGTTTTGATTGATATCGACATCTCTTTATAACCACACACAGTTATCATTGATAACATACTAGACAATTTTTTCACTAATTATATTTCAGAAGCCAAATATGTGTTCCATACATGTCTTGGTCATCCATAATAGGATTCCCTCAAAGAATAATGGTATCCCATAGCCATGTCTAAAAGAAAACACACATAATTGGGCCATTCGTAATCAAATTCCTTCAAAGAATAATTCATAGTCATAATAAATATTCATGATAAAAACAGGGGGCTACAACCCACATGGTCAAGGGTTGTGATTTAAACTCAAGTTCACTTAGATATCTTAAGTTATTATATCAAATTGTTTTTTCATTCGAAAGGTCACTTAACCATAAAATAATAAAAAGTACACTTTAATTTTCTAAAGTACAACTCACTTTAATATTATAAAATCACTTTCATAAATTCACTTTACAATCACATATTAAGGTCACTTTATGTCACTTAATGGGAACCCTTGTGCTCAAACCCCTGCACCTAGGAACATGGTGCATAAGTACCCCCGAGCTAAAAAAAATAACAAGTGTCGATGAATTCACACACCAATGGGAAAATATTGCCACATGAGTATTGCAGATAACTAGCAAGCAATTGCTCGAAACATACCGAGGAGGCCTTAAACCGCATATCCAAAACGAATTAAAAATGCATGATGTTTCATCTGTTAAAGTAGCAAGGAATAAAGAAAAGATGACATAAATAAAATTTTAAGGTTTCCAATCAAGAAATGGAAAAATGTATTCAAGAAGAAACATACCAAAAACATCATACATGGATAAGGATAAATACAGACATCCACATGTATGAGACGACAAAAGAATTTTGTAATATCAATTAATGAAAAAAGGTAAATGTAGATGTTGTACATTAGAGGAAATTTGGGGTCTAAAAAGGGCCTCCTAAGGAACACTAAGTTAAAGGTGTTATCTAGTGAAGTTCAACCTATAATATATCATTAATGGTAGTTGAGAAGTATGTTGGGTTAGTGTAGAGTTAAGAGATGATAGTTGAAAATAATAATGAACGGCTTAGATTCTTGTGCATACACAATAAATGACACATTGGTAAAGTTTTTTAATTTATATTATAATTTATTTAATTTTTTAATAAATGTACCACTAATTCTTTTTTATATATTTAATACAATCTAAACCTTAAAAGAAAACTAAAATTACAATGAAAAAATAAATTACAATAATACTAAAAATAATCATTATTTTTATTTTATTTTAGATTATCACTACTTCCAAGTCCTTTAAAATATAAATCTCCATTAATGAATATATGATAGTGGAGTAATTTTCAAATATTAAAAAAATATATGTAATTAATCTCTTATAAATAAAAATAAATAAATTTAAAAAAGTATAATAAATAAATAAATAAGAGAGAGATAAAATAAGCTTTCGCTATTTTTTCAACAACATTCTCTCCACCATGCTTGGAATTTAATGTGTTTCGTATTATTGAAAAGTTCTCGACGAGAGCTACAACTTTTGTGTTTTGAGTTTTCCGAGATTGTGCACCAATTTTTCGGGCAAATATTTTAGTACCTTAGTCCTAAAATGTTCGCTCCAAAATATCAATGTGGAATATCAGAAAACTAAAAACACGAAAGTTGTATCTCTCATAGATACCTTTGCAAAGGTAACAAAAGCATCAAATTCAGAGATCGGATACGAAAGTTATCGCAAAAATAGCGAAAGATTATTTTATCTCTCTCCTATATTTATTTTATTTATGATACTCTTTTAAATTTATTTATTTTTATGTATAAGAGATTAATTATATAAATGTTTTTATTATTTCAAAATTATTCCACTATCATATTAATTAATGTGAGATTTATATTTTAAAGAACTTAGAAATAGTGATGATAGAAAATACTCTATATTTATTATTTCAAGTATATTTATTATTTCAAAATTGCTCCATTATCATCTTAATTAATGTGAGATTAATATTTTAAACAGCTTTAAAGTAATGATAATATAAAATAATCTATATTTATTATTTTAAGTATAGTTATCATATTTTGAGATTAACTTTCTTTTCCTCGAATCTCCTTGACTAGCAGTAGTGGCTCGTGGTATGAGAAACCATGACCCAGGAGCATCTAAGCCATCAAAATAACCCGGATATCACACCTGACCTGGACTACACCAACCACAACTTGACTGGGTTTTTGGGTGTCTCCTCCCAACTAAGTAACCCTTAAGGAAATTGAACTTGGGCCGCCTTGCTGGCGAAGCACACACCTTAACCAAGTGAGCTAGTGGGAAATTTCAAAATATTAACCAAGGTCAGGTTTATATGAAGTTAGTTATTGTCAAATAAAATTATGACACTTAAGCATCTTTGATTTCTATATGTCCAAATCAACCACAATGGTTGACCAAAGTTATTTAAATTCTATTGGTTTGACAAATCCAACTCATCCTTTGAGAAATCCAACTCATCCATGGCACATTTTTTTAATAAGGTCCATTTTATACTACAAATTTCCTCTAATGAGAGACGGATGATACCTTAGACATAGGTGCCACATAGGGGATAATTCAAATAAATTATATACATGTGAAGTATAATGGAATGATGAATCAAATACAGAAGACTCAGAAGGTGAAGAAGCAAAGAATCCCTAAAATATTGTATCATACTCAAAAGGAAACAACATACCAAGGATATTACTTGAATCCATGACATACATTGAAACCAAACAGAAATTGTTAAATTAAAGGTGCATTTCAAAAAAAACATTGTCACAGAATTAATCGACACATGAAATACCCACAACTTCCTTTACATCAGTGTCACAAGGAAAATTAAGCTATTTGTATACCCAGTTCTAAGCACGAAGGTGATGGTTTTAGATGGAAAAAAATTGAGAATATGGGGAAGCTCCATAAAGTGAAACTACGAATACAAGATTTTAAGTTGGAATCAGAACTCTAAAACGTACCTATGGGAGGAGTAGACATACTATTAGGATTCCCATGGATACATACATTAGATATTTATTCTATTAATCATCAAAAACATTTTATCAAATTCAAATGCCAAGGGAAAAATTATAACCTACATGGTTTCCAAACCCCCCAGACACAAGTTGTGTCATCTCAATAGATGAAAAATCTTATTCTGAAAGGGGAATATGCCTACATTGATCCAATGCCACCAAATGGAAACACAAAATTCAGAACAAGATAATGTCGTAGTAGCATAAGTCCAAGAATTACTTAAAAAAATCAAGAAGGTATGTCAGGATCCTCCCATGGATTTACCACCAAAGAGGATAATCAAACACATAATCATGGTTAAACCATTCAAATCCAATCAAAGTTAAACCCTACCGATACCGCCATCACCACAAAGCAATAATATAAAGGTTAGTTCAAGATCTTTTCAAGTGTCGTGTTATTACAAAGAGCAAAAAATCCATATGGATGTCAAGTAGTATTAGTATGAAATAAATACGGCTCTTTCATATTGTGCATAAACTACCAAGGATTAAACAAGATAACAATAAAATATGAATTTCCTATTCCATTCATCGATGGCAGGTTGGATGAACTTCATGGAGCAATATATTTTTCAAAACTTCATTTAAGATTAGGTTATTATCATATTAGAGTCAGATTAGAAAATGTTTCTAAGGCTACTTTTCAAACCATGATGGATGCTACATATTCAAGGTAATTCCCTTTGGATAAACAAATGCCCCCGCCAGCTTCCAAGCAGTTATGAATGAACTATGCCATCCCTACCTAAGGAAATTTTTGTTCATATTTTGTTATGGCATCCTCATATATAAAAATACATGGAAGGATCACCTAAATCATCTATAATATATATTATCTCTCATAGAAGAAAACCAATTCTATGCAAAAATGTCAAAATGTACATTTGGAAAATAAGAACTAGATTACCTCGGTCACATGATTTTGAAAGAAGGGGTCCAAGTATATCCAAAGAAATGTTGGAATATTCTCACCATCATTTTTCAGATTTGCATGTCTGCATGCATTTTGCATCCAATCATCATCTTGGTGGTCCTCCCAGCACCTAGAGCCTATTTTCAGCTCCCTAGATGATGTCTCCAATGTTATCCAAGCTAGACTTTGAGCATGATTTGAATGACCCCTTGGTTAATTCAAATTATCTACACAGTTATTGTATTATTGTATTCATTTTTCATAGTTCCATCTCACAGCTGATGTATGATACTGCTATTCTCTAGTTTCTATGTTCATGACTGATTATTGAGTGCATTCTTCTCTTCTTCTATGCACTTCTTGAGAGTTTCTTTTGTGAGGTTTGTTTCAGTTGCTAGATCCTACTGCAGATTATCACATGGTATCAGAGTTGTGAGATCTTCCTACATATCATCACATGGCATCAGAGCAGTCAACATCTATTCGAATTGCATCCATAGCAACAGTTGTAGTGTTTCTTTGAGCAACTATCTTTCACTGAGCACCAAAAGCCTCCAAATTTTCACAACAAATCCTGGTGCTATTACCTTGAATTCATTGGAGCAATCCAGTGAGGTCTATCCAAGTGTGAAGGACTTATTCATATGTGCTCATGCGTCCTAAGGTAGTGTTCATTCGAAGTGTAGCGAATCTCCATCAACAAAAATCTTGTTTTGCAAGTTTATTCATCCATTCGAATCCCTCTTCAGCAGATTCTACACTAGTGATTTTGCACTGGTGATTCTGCACTAGTGATTTTGCACTGGTGATTTTGCACTAGTGATTCTGCACTAAAGATTCTGCACTAGTGATTATGCACTTCTGCACTAGTGAATTCTGCACTAGAAACACACCAGTAGATTCGAATTGAACAACATCTTCTATGTATCTGGAAGGAGTTCCTTCTCTCTCTCCATTCAACTATGATGAGTGGAAACCAAAGATGACATCATATCTAAAGAGACATGGTCTTTTTGATGTGTGTACTGGTGACATGGTCTTTTTGGTGTGTGTATTGGTATTAAGAGAGATTTTTCTTCCTATGAACAGAAAGAAGATTGGTTTGATGCTTGCGACGGAGCCTCATGAAAAATATGTATTACTATGTATTCCAATATGTACCACCTCATTGATCTTGATGAACATCCAAGTGATCTATGGAATATATTGAACAGATTATTTGGAAATCAGGAGGAAGAGGTTGATGCTATCCATTTGGAAAACAAGCCTAGTGATATTTTCTCTTGTGCTCTCTTTATTCATGATTCAGCCTCCATCATCTCCCATGATGAAGTTGTTCAAGATAAAGTCGAAATACAACACATGGTTTTAGTTTATCCATCTTATGATTCGAATTCTGTGCAAAAGATGTCAGTTACTGCTCTAGAAGTTGAAGAGACCTTCAAAATATCTACTTCTCATGAGCCTACTGATGTTCAAGACGATGACCTACTGATCATTTTGGAAGTAAAATCAGATTTGGGAGGAAATGCATTCACCCTCCTTGATCATCTTCCTATGGACTCCTATTTGGTCATTGGCACATCTTTTCAAAGTTTCACCAAAGATGGAAGACTCTATCATTCACTTGAGTTCAAGTCTCATGCATATCCTTGGGATTTTGGTTTTTATCTCACTCTTCTTGGTTCAAAGGCGATCATAAGAAACCATCCTCAAATTCTTGGGATCTGATTTGAAGTTCAAGCCATCATCATTATGTCTTGGTTCATTTGATTTTCATCTCACCCCTGCTAGTTGAAAGGAGATATCAAATAACTACATACACTTTCATGGAGTTGATGCACCTATTGATGTGCAAGATGATGACCGAGTGAGTATTTTGAAGGTAAAATCATATTTGGGAGGCAATGCATTCGCCCTCCCTCATAAAATGCTTTCTTTGGACTCCTATTTGGTCATTGGCACATGTTTTCAGAGTTTCACCGAAGATGTAAGACTCTATCATTCGCTTGGGTTCATGACTCATGCACTTTTTTGTGATTTTGGTTTTGATGTCACCCCTATTGGTTCAAAGGAGATCATGAGAAACCATTTTCCAATTCTTGGATCTGATTTGAAGTCCAAGATACCATCATCATGTCATAGTTCCTTTGGTCATGATCTCACCTATGTTGGTTCAAAGGAGATATCAAAGAACTATCTACACATTCATGGTTTTGATTCTACCTCAGTTGGTTTGAATCACATGCTCCATATTGATCTTCATATTATGTTTTTGGAGCATGATCCACTTATTCCAAAGAGGAAGTTACCACCTCCTTTGATTGATGATCAAGTGAGCGAAGCATCATCACATGATATTACAGATTCAGAATCTGAAGATGGAGATGATGATGAGCGAATGCTAGACCCAGATCCACAAGAACCTGAAGGTGTAGCAACTGATGATGAAGATGAGCGAATGGGAGATCTAGTTACATAAGAACCTGATGATCCTCCTCTTCCTTGATGGGTAGCCATTACAATCTGATCTACTAGTGATTTGGTTGGTGATCCACATGATCAGAGAAGAACCGGATCAGATTTTCATAATGGAAGATTTCATCCTTCTCACATTACTGATCCATTTCAGATCGATTGATCCTTCTTCGAAAAAGGACACTTTCCTCCTTCTAGGGTGAGTGATTATATGATAAATTAGCATCCTTCAGTCTATTTTGAGGGAGGGATTTCATACCACTGGGTTTTCCCTCTTTCCTCACTTAGTTTATTTAGATTGATTGTACGGGGTGACCTTTGGTCTCAATAACCAGGGTCCTACTTTTTTAGTTTTCAGTTATCACCTCATAGTATAGCTTGAGGGGGGGTGTTGGAATATTCTCACCATCATTTTTTAGATTTTCATGTTTGTATGCATTTTGCATGCATCCAGTCATCTGCATGCATCCATTCATCATCTTGGTGGTCCTCCCAGCACCTAGAGCCTATTTTCAACTCCCTAGATCCTGTCTTCAACCCCCAGTAGCCCTCCTACCTATCTGATGCGCCCTATTTCACTCTTTTGCATGACATGTGCACCTTTTCTCACCTACCACCAGTTATATTCAGTTAGAGAACCTCATCTCACCTACCAGTTGTCCGAAAGTCAGTTAGAGCATTGATTGAGCAGTTCTTTAACTGATTGCTCATGCTAACTTCCTGTAGCTCCTAGTTAGCTAGTTCTGGAGTGCCACTTGATCTTCTGACAGCCTCATGTGCCCTCCTTGGAGTCTCCATCCCCTGATTCATGCCTAGACGGTTCTGTTATACTCTATAAGACTCACTTGACTGACTATTACCATTTATGGTTGATACTATTGACTCAATGATGTCTCCAATGTTATCTAAGCTAGAATTTGAGAATGATTTGAATGACCTTGTTTAATTCGAATTCTCTACATAGTTATTGTATTATTGTATTCAGTTTTCACAGTGCCAGCTCATAGCTGATGTATGATGCTGCTATTCTCCATTTTCTATGTTCATGAGTGATTATTGAGTGCATTCTTCTCTTCTTCTCTGCACTTCTTGATCGTTTGTTTTGTGAGGTTTGTTTCAGTTTCTAGATCCTACTGCAGATTATCACAAGAAAATCAAAGCGATCAGCAAATGGCCCCAACCAAAAATTCTATCCATGTTCAGAGTATCTTTAGGGTTGGTAGGGTAGTATAACAAATTCATCAAGATATATGCTCATTTAATAGCTCCCCTAACCAACCTCCTAAAAGAGAATTCCTTTTAGTGGCATGATGAAGTAGAAAAGTGTTTTGAGGTATTGAAAAAAATGATGTCAACAACTATTGTCTTCGAAATACCAAACTTCTCAAAACCATCTGTAATCAAATGTGATGCTTCAGGCTTTGGAATAAGAGAATTCTTGATGCAATAAGGATGTGCAATAGATTTTGAAATATAGAAATTAAATAAAATATAATTCTTACAGTATACATACAATAAAGAGCTACTTTCCATCATGCATGCATTAACAATATGGTGACAATACCATTTCAAAAGTATGTTCAAGATTCATACAGATCATAAAAGAATTCAATACTCCTTTTAACAAAAAATGTTGTCAATTGACCAATAGAAATGGATAGAGAAAATTGCTAGATTTGATATGGAAATCCCACATAAGAGATAAAAGGACAACATGTAAAATTCAAGCACAAGAGATCTAGAAAACAAGAACACCAGTTACTAGAGATGCATGAAGCAAATTGTGTGTCAAAACAGTAGTGCAAAAGGTTTGCAGTAGTTCATGCATTATCATGAACTCAGAAGTTTGATTACAATGTGAAAAAATGGCAATAATATCCCAACAATTCGAATCCTAGAGAGGTCATTCAAATTGAATGCATAAGAGTGGCTTACTCATTAGTTAACACCACTCGGCACATCAGTTAACCAATTAACTACAAAATAATTGACTCTAACAAAATCTAAAACTGTCAAACTAAGTCTAACTGAGTCTAGAACTCAATTGATTTCCAAAAATTAGGGGAGGGCACCTCTGTGACTTCAGTTAACTGATTTTTAGGTGGAATTACACCAAATTAGGTCAAACCGAGTAGGAGGGCACCTTTCTCACTCTAGTTAGCTGATTGTTAGGTGAAATATGCCCAATTGGATTGAGTAGGGTGCTTTAATCATGCAAATCACCCCAGTTGGCTCCCTAGATGATGGAGGAGGCCCAGTTAATTGAATTGGATGATCCAGTTGGCTCCCCGAATGAAGGAGGAGGCCCAATTGACTGAAACTGATAATTTGTTGGTGATGTAAGAACATATTTGAGTCAAAACACTTAGGATAAGTGGTAAATTAGGCTGTTAAGACCAAATAAATGATTTTTTGTTGGAAATGACTCCAACAACCCCCCTTAAGCTAATCTCATGTGGACGAGTAAAATAAAATAATAAAAGGGCGCCAACAACAAAGGCCATAGGTCACCCGGTACAGAAATAATCTAAAAATGTTCAAAAAATCTAAGTGAGGAAAGAGGGGAAAACCCAGTGGGAAAGAAACCCCCCCCTCAAAGTGAACACTGAAGAATCTATTATGCCCTCACCATAGTAGAAATAACCACCAACAATGAACGGAGGTAAGATAACTTATTCTTATTGAAGGTCTTGGTGAAGATTTCTGCAATTTTCTCTTATGTAGGGAAATATTGTAGTACAATGGTTATGTGATACACAACCTCTCAGATGTAGTGCATGTGGATCTCTATATGATTGGTCTTTGTCTCTGAACCAGATCTATCAAGATATTGATATCACTTCGATTGTCAAAAAAATGATAGTAGAAGTGGTGCTACCAATATCAAACTCAGCTAGAATATCCTGCAACCAAACTACCTGAATGCAAGCATTGACTGCTCCTCAATACTCTGCCTCTACTGAATTCATTGAAAGAAAAGAATATTTCATGCATGTATCTAGGACTTGCATTATGCTTCCGATTATGTATTCACCTCATGCATTCACCTAACCGTCCAAGATAAAATTAATGGTAGAACTAGGTAAAATTTTTAGCAACTTGTGTGTAAGTTAGAAACGTGTTCCGGTGTTGTTAAGCGTGGCAGTTGTCGTTATTTGCTAGCACAATATCCTAGGGGTATTGTAGTCTTCCACGTACTTATCGATATATCGAGCTCCTTCACGTACCCACCAAGTACCATAATTTGTACTTGGCGTATATCGAAGGGTGTATCACGTACTGGGTAGTATATCGAAAGGTCTCTTGCCGAACAGTTGTGCATTAGATAGCACCACTACGGATTTGAGCTCCCACGTATCTTATGTATATCGGGAGACACCATTAGGATTCCTGAAACCAACTGAGTTAACCATTTGGCCATCTTGGCAAAGTAATACACCGAGAACAGCACCCGGGGAGATTAGCACGCATGTACTATCCAGGAAATTGGGTATGCAGGAAAGGGTACAGTCCCAATCCGCCTTGTCGTGTCATATTGTTGGACCCTGCAGTATATCGCGGTTTGCGATGCCTTGATAATCCCGTGAGGTTCCAGACTTTTGAATCCACTATGTCACATAAGTCTGCTTGTTTCCTTAGTTTGAGTAGGTTTTTCTGGACTGCTTTTCTTTTTAGCTTACCCTTAGGAGAAACGTTGTTTCAGCCACTCTGGCTGACTTTCCTGATGCTCTGGAGGATTTTCCCTGGAGAAGATCCCATAGGATATTAAACTTATCACCCGAATATCCCCTTAATCCGGAGGTTATTTCAAGGGGTAAGAATGGATCAGTGTAACACGTTCGTAATCACCGAAGTGGAAAACCCCTCTCTGAACATTGGAGGACTTTTGTTTCCACAAACTCCTACGGATTCACCTGCCTCTCATCCCTCGCAGGATGAAGGAGAACAAATCCCCACTTTTCAAGACCTTTCTCCCATCATCCCGGGAGAACCTGGATCGTTGGAATGGATAAACCAATCCCAGGATGACCCTATAGCAACTGTTGGTCCTTTAGCAGCTTACTGGATATCTTCTACTGGTCACCCAGTAGCTCATTTTTCCATCGGATCACCACCCAACTGGACTAATCCAGAGTTCTCTAGACCCTCCTACATGCCTGACCCCACCAAAATATGTGCACCTATTCAAGAACACTTGGTTCGGTTATGTGTTAAGGGTAATGAAATTCGAATACAAAGTCTCGAGCAAAGACCCGGGTATAGAGATAACTCAATTCATCTGATATCTTTTGGATCACCGAAACAATCTTCCCACCACGCAACCATTAATGAGACTAGTCATCCCTCACAAGAGTCCAGTCCTGCACCTCAAGTGAACCAACCAGTCGACGGACAATAGTCTAACACACCTGTTACTACCACAGTTACTTTACCAGCTCCTCCCCCACCTCAAAATTCAAGGGGAGGATATTCCATTCCCACGGATTATCTCATTGTTAACGTTATTACTATGGTAGCTAATCAACAACCTACATTGGTTCAACCTTTGAATAGTGGTCAGCCTGTTGTGGCTAGGGGGAACCCCCATTTCCTAACCAGAACGTAGGCAGTGGAATCCCCAACAGACCTTCTGTTGGAACTTCTCAACCCGCTAGACCATCCACCATGGGATTATCTCATGTTGGGGGGCATTCCAATGTAAACCTACCCTCATGGAATCAAGCGTATCCAGATTCTGTTAACCCTGTGTCGGGCAAATCTAATCCCGAAAATGCACCATACGGGATACCTTATCCCGGGAATCCATACACTCTATGGGGGCAACAGCTTGTGTTGCAACATGGACCCCAACCAACTATCCCTCAAGTACCACCACCCCGATCGATCCTCCCCCACCTCCTGCTGGAGGCAACAGGCCCCCACCTAACTTTGGTGGAGGCCCACCTGATTTTACCAACAATGTCCCTCACCCTTCTGGCGGTGGTGAGAATGGTCCACCACCCCCTCCAGGCGGAGGCGATGGGGGACCACCCTATTATGGTGGAGGAGGACATTTCCATTCAAGTGGTGGAGGTGGTCCACCACCCCCTCCAGGAGGAGGTGGTGGGGGACCTAATTACTATGATGGCGGTGGTGGTGGTGGAGACCCTCATCCTTCCGATGACGGAGGTGGGGGGGGCTCCATGCTTCTAGCAGTGGAGGTGGTCCACCACCCCCTCCAAGTGAAGGCGGTGGTGGGCCACCTTATTAGGGTTATGGACCCCCACCTCCTCCCATTGGCGGCGGTGGACCTCCACCTCCTCTCGGTGGTGGAGGTGGACCCCCACCTTATTGGAATGGACCACCTTATGGTGGCGGACCCCCTTATGGTCCGAAAGGTACACCCCCCTACGACTAGTTTCCTCCTGGTACACCTTATGGTCATACTGGTCCTTACATGCCTTATTCGTATTATCAATATGCGTAGCCTAGTCCACAACTGCCCTTTTTGGCTACCTTGGACCTACCTGATCTATCTCGTTTAACCAACGAACCCATTTACCATGGAACAAATTGGCCACCTATTCTGATGAAACTTCCATCTGATATCCCAAAATTTGAAGGCAAGCCGGGTGAAGATCCTAAAAACCACATGATGACTTACCATTTATGGTGTTCATCTAATTCAATAATGGACGACTCGATTCATCTTAGATTGTTTCAAAAGACTCTAACCAGTTCGGCTGCCAAGTGGTACATTGAGTTTCCACCCCACTCTTTTCCTAATTTTGGCTCTCTTGCCATGAACTTTTTGACTCATTTCCAGTTGCCTATACGGTATGAAATTTGTACTGAGCTTTTAACCTCGCTCCATTAGAATACTGCTACTCATATTTCTGATCATATCCATGAGTGGCGAAGGAGACGTCGTCTCATCAAAGCTCCCATTCAAGATCAACTCCTAACAGACTGGTTTACGAAGTTACTCATCCCTGTCATAGCAAGAGATGTTGCAATGCGAGGTGCTGTCACCGAAGAACAAGCCATCGCGAGTGCCCATGTACTAGACCTAGTCTACACTCAATCTGGCCCTTTGTTTGATATTCTTCCTAATGCACCCCGTGACGCTAATGATCCTGCGAAACCACTTATGGCGTCATCGGATCCCTTTACACCCAGCCTCCTCATCAAACTATTGGTTCTTCGAACCCCCAGGGTTCGTCCCTATTACCAACACAGGATGGTCTCAACACCACCAAGTCATCCGCTCTTGCTGTTACTAAAGAATTGAATTCTGTCTCATCAGCTTCACCTCAGAAGTCTGGGAGTAAGAATAAAAACAAGGGAAAACCTAAGAAATCTTCTGCTCAGTAGGAACGAAAGAGCACTCCTGATGATGCCAAATAGAAACGAAAGTAAAATATCCTTGTTTACTGTGTGGAGATGATCACTTCTCTAAAGAGTGTCCCCATAGAGACGAAGTCCAAAATTTTCTTAGGGGTAAACCCACTCCCGCAGTCCTCAATGACCCGTTTCCCGTCAAAACCAACAGATGATTGCTCAACCTCCCCCAACCCAGGGGGAATCATGTAACATCCCGATATTTTCATAAAATTTAAAAAAATTTAAATCGCCATAAAAACCTAATATTGTAAAATTCGAAAATAATAATAATCAATATTCAACAATTAATAAAAGTGTCGCTTGGTAGGAAAAAATTTAATGGTTGTGTCTTTTGTCTTTTAATGACGTCATGAAAATCAATTAATGATTATGTACTTTAGTCATATCCTGGAATGATTGAAAATTATGATGCATTGGAAAACATAATTCTTTTGACAAGTGCTGACCATTTAACTTTTTTGGATGATGATGAAAGGGGTCCCACGAGGTGCCCCGAGGCTTACTTAGCTACTCCGCTAAAGCATTGCACTCGTCCTTCATGTGCAGATTCGCAGGTAAGAGATCGCGATAAAATTCAGAGTGTTTAATAACTGCGATATAAATCGAAACTGCTTATGAATTTCGATGCTATAGGTATGGTCTCCTTCCAATTCTGTAAGATGAACTGGTCTATCTCAAGACTATAGATAACGTCTATTTCAGGGTGTGTTTGTTATGAATGTTTCCATTAAGTGTTGATGACTTTACGTATGGCCATTCCATAAATGCCTTACGGCTGTTAAAGTAATTCTTTTATAAAATTGACGGTGACAGGTTGATGACAAGGGCGCATGGTCTTAAGTCATACTATGGAGAGAATGATAAGTTGTTCTTAAATCTCTATTCCCTGGGTAGTTAAAATGGTGATGCCATAAGCCTTAATACCTTACCATGCAATGAATGCGATGGGTCCTTGGGTGGCAACCATAACCTAACGATGTGTTGATATAGCTTATGGTGTAAACAAGCTTTATGAGCTCTACAAAGATCCCTATGTGGAACTTTATAATAGACTTAATGTGATGGGTAGAGTCAATCCATGCCCAATGATTGATCGCGACCTTGGTGGATATTCATATGCTATGAGTGTGTTTCGAAATTGATTATATGGAATCATATGAGACCTTTGTTATATGCTATCGGGAACGTTATACATTGATAATGTTTACATGCTGGTGCTATTAACGATGATTCGTATGGATTGGCAGGTGGAATGATGGCCCTGCAAAAGCCTGCGTACGAATCGAGGGTGTATTAAATGATTTGGTTTGTAATTATTTTACTTGGCCACCATGTTAAGGATATTGTTATGTGTAAGTTGTGATAGTTGACTCAGCGTGTGAAAGGGTTTGGCAAGTTGAGTTGGAATGGGCCTCCTACCCTGCTGTCCACCGATATGGAAACCTCGTAGCTTGGGAGGTAGATGAGCAATTTAATGCTACTCCTGCTACCTTCCAACGTGGCTTGATGAGGATGGATCTCCGTCGTTGATCATTATGTATTGGGATGAGCTGAACCCTAGCGTAACTTATGGATTCTTGTAACATTTCTTGTCATTGTTCGGTGGTAGGGTTTGGGAGGTGAGGCCAACCGGCCGAGAGGCACTTAGGGTTTGCTGGTTTTTCTATCCTCCCTCGGGCTAATCTTGAGAATGGTAGCAACCTTGGTCCGTGAGTAAATGTTATCCGTGGAAGCCAAGTCTGGAAACGATTGTATGGTAATCTATAGGTGGGTTCTTCGTGGAAGCCAAGTTGTAAGCTTTTGGGGAGGTATCCCTCGTTGTGTTCTTCGAACTAAGTGCTTCTCCTTCACAGTGGATGGATGCAGGCTTTGTCGACTCTCTGCCAAGGCTGAGGTATTGTAACGTTGCAAGGGTTTTCATAATATTTTTTGTTGCATGCATTTCTTTCCCATGATCCAATGCTTAACCTATTGTATGGTTGTTGGCAGGTAACCCTTGGCGAATTCACAGGGTGCTGGAATAGTTGAAGGGGAAAAGAACTTAAGTGAACCCACTGGTAAGCTTCAGTGGTATCCCTCCTTAGTGGTTCTCCTGGAATCAGACTTGATGAGCAAGTGTTGGTAGCCTGCCTTCGAGGTAGTGGCTTTTGTCTCGCCTGTAGCATTTGGGAAACCTTCAGTTTTACATTTTGTTAATAGCGTAGGTGATGTAAATGTTTAAAATATGTGGCCAGCCATTCCTGGGCTCGGCGAGTTTAGCAGGGTTGAACCCTTGTGTTTGCAAATAGTCTTACATTTTTACGTTTTATGTCTTATTGTTTTGGTACTTCTGGGTTGATAAAAAAAAGAGATACATCGACTGTAATTTTGCTTCAGCATTTTCCGTGTGTATAAATGGCATGGGATTTCGAAAGGAACCTTCGGCAAAAGAAAGTGGCGACCGTAGGGTGCAACCACTGTTAATTTAAATGGAAACGATAGTTATCTAAGGTTTAATGGCTATGTTTGGTGATTTGAACTTCTTGTTTTTGTATCTGTATCTAAAAAGCCGGTTCAAGATATTTTTGGGTTTCATATTATGGTGTTTTCGATCTTCCCATTCTTGAACTCAAATTCAAGGATCGAAGGGCATGTTTAAGTTGTTTAATTAAAATGTGGCTATAAGCCGAGAGCGATCTTCCTGGCTTATACTGTGTTTGTTCTTGTATGGGTTAAGCCGAGAATAGAAAGGAAATGGTTTTGTTTTGAAAGCATATGTGATAATGTTAAACCTTAATTGTTGATGTGAATGAAATCTGCTTGTCTATAATGATGTTTTAAAAGAACAAGAATAACAAGTCTTGATTATGCAGTTAAAATGTCTATGGTAATGAAACCTTTGATTTGGCAACTCTTTAAATGTTTATAAATAATAATGTGATGAGAACGTGTTAACCCCAGTTTGGGGGTAGAGGTACTGTAATTTAATCTGTCAGATTAATAAAGCTATGTTTGTCCTAGCTTTTAATAACTTGGTATTCTGTGATGTAAGTTCTATCACATGCAATTGATAATTCAGAAAAAGAGAAAATAATAGTGCAATTGTCAGATTATTTGGTTGCTTATGAATATAACTGTTTTTTATATTCTAACTATATATTCCTGTATTCGTCCAATTTGGACCTCTGATGAAAGGATAAAATAACACAGTAGCTTTCTTTCTTTCTATACAAGATAATACAGTGAAGACAATACTTTATATAAGATCAATTAGATTCTAAAAACAATAAGAAGATAGAAAAATGGGAATGTGGTTAAACAGAATGCATGGTATTGTTTTCTTTTGAAATAATTAGTAAAGATCAGTAACTCTAGTTGTTAACATACTGTTCACCTTCAGAAATAAGAAAAGAACCTATTCTGTGACTAGTTTCTGTTAGGTTATTCAGCAAATAGATTTGAACAGTAAAAACATTGCATGCAAGGATCTAATCTTTAGCTACTAAAATATAAGATGCATGATAAACATAGGTCTATGCATGGGTGGTCTTTGGTTTAGATATTTAGATGCATGTAAGGTTTCACTTTTAACTAGGCATATTTAATGCTACCTCTCTGTACTGGAGTACGATGCAGCTCCAAGCATGGGAAAAAATGCAGAGGAGTCATTTTACCAGTTCAACAAATCTAACTTAATTATGATCTGAAATTTTCTACTATTGATTATTAAATAACAATACTAAACCATTTTTTGAGAGCATTCATATGATTTAAAAAAAGAAAACACACAAGAATAGAACCTGAGTGCAATGGGAGGAAAAAACCACTCAAGAAACCTGTTCCACCCAACCTGCTCCCAAATAGTGAAGATGTCTGCCTTAGGACCCCCGAGCCTATCCACTATTCCACCAGGAGGACGAAGGCTCTGCAGCTTCAGGAGCTCTACTTGCAGCAGCAAGAAAATTTATATATCGAGCCTTACAGGCTTAGTAATCAATGGGATCAGCACCAGCACTTCTGGTCTATCCTTCTCATAACATTTGCAGACTTATACTTGCACTCTCCATAGCTTCCCCTATTCGAATCTCTCATCCATCACCTGATAAGCATGAGGAATGTTTCTGCAGAAAACATTGTAAGAGGTTCCTGCTCAATTCGAATTGCCCTTTATAGGTTGCCTAGGTATTTTGTAATTAACTGGTCATTAGTGAGCTTCCTGCTCACTTCCCTCCACCTGGAGGGGGAAATGCCACAAAATTAGGGGGAGTTGTCCCATACCAACATCTAATGGTAGAGTGCAAATGCTTCCATCTGTCCCAATCCTTCCAGCAGCTTCCATTCCTCCTAGTGGGCCAGTGGATACTCTTGTAACAACTTTCTTGAGTGTTTGTCTCCCTTTTTCATTTATTAAATAATAATAATGATTTATTACATTTATTTTTGACCTACTTGGTCATAATTACAAACTTGTAATTATAATTTAACACAAAGTATTTTTTTAGAAAATAATTATTCTAAAAAATTGGGTAGGTGACATACACCCCCCCTTAAGCCTCAACATCGTCCTCGATATTGCTTTATTCACTCCTTGAGTGTTCCTGGAACATAGTTGGGTATGCAGCCCGCATACTACTCTCCAACTCCCAGGTAGCCTTTGTTGGGCTATAGTGCTTCCATTGCACATTTACATGGCCAATCGTGCGGTTCTGGAGTAGAGTTTCTTGCCTTGCAAGAATACAGTCTGGTTCCACCAGAAAATCGCCGCCTTGTTCCACCTAAACATTATTCCAATTTACAACATGAGTAGGATCATGTGCATATTTCTTTAAAAATGAAATGTGAAAAACATTATGTACTTTGAGGTTTGAAGGTAGGGCTAATTGATATGCCACAGGTCCAACCCTGGACAAGATTTCAAAAGGACCACAATACCTGGGTGCTAGTTTGGCATGGCTTCCCAATTTTAAGGAACTCTTTTTCGACCTTACCTTAAGAAAAACATGTTCACCAACCTGGAACTCTCTATGAGTTCTTTTAAGGTCTGCTTGACTTTTCTGTCTATCCTGGGCAGCTTTAATATTCCCTTGTACTTGCTTCACGATTAATTCTAATTCCTGCAACAATTCGGGCCCTAAGGTGACCCTGCTAACCAGATCACTCCATGACACTGGTGTGTTACACTTTCTTCCATAAAGGATCTCAAATGGGCTAAGTTTGGATGAAGCATGGTAGTGATTATTATACGCAAACTTTGCTAAATGCAAGTAGTCTTCCCACTTTCGAGGCTGATCCTTAACATACATTATGAGCATGTATTCCAATATCTGGTTCACCCTTTCAGTCTATCTGGTTGTTTGCCGATGGAACGCAGTGCTGAAATTTAAGGTGGTGTTTAACCCCTTGAACAAAGACCTCCAAAAATTACCTGTGAACTTCGAATCTCGGTCTGAAACTATTACCTTGGGTATGCCATGCAGTCGAAAAACCTGCTTCATAAAAATTTCTGCGATATCAGGGGCCCTATGGGTAGTTTTGACAGGGATAAAATGGGCTACCTTGCTAAGTTTGTCTACTACCACCATGATGGAGTCATGTTGTTTTTGATTCTTTGGTAACCCAGTGATGAAATCTATACTTATGAATTCCCATTTCCAACTGGGTATAGGCAAGGGCTGCAGCAATCTAGCAGGATGTTGATGTTCCACCTTCACTTTTTGACACTTAAAACACTTAGCTATATACTCCGCTACTTCATCCTTCATCCTGGGCCAGTAGTACTCCTTCCTTAACATTGTGATGGTTTTCTGGTAACCTGGGTGGCAAGAATAGTGGCTTTTGTGCATCTCATCCAAAATCAGAATTTTTACTGTTGGTACGTTTGGTATGTACAATCTGTTTTTGTACAGCAGTAAGCCGTTTTCCTTCAAACTGAAATATGTTACAGAATTTTCAGAGTTGTTTTTTGCTGTCCTTTCCTATAATTTTCTGTATTCCTCATCCTCCTTGATTCCTTCAAAAATCTATTCCTCCAAATCTATTGCGTATGTGCTAATGGTTGAAACAAAATGTATCCTTGCATTACGACTTAATGCATCGACCACTTTATTCTCCTTCCCCTTAATGGGATGAATTTCAAAATCGTACTCACTCAGAAAAGTCAGCCCTCTGGCTTGCCTGGCATTCAATTTTTTTTTATCTAACAAATATTTCAGTTTGTCCTCCTTAGTACTTATCTCATCATGCATCGCATTTACAACAAACATCTGACACCCTTTTATGATTGCCCTTTTCACTTGCATGGCTGAAATCTGTCGAATGGATGTTTTTCTAGGGATGCCTTTTACCTCTGCTGTCTTTCCTTCATCATCCAGGCAAATGAAGCCTTTTTCATAACAATTCAGAATGACCGGGTGGCTTTCTAATCAATCCATACCGATTCGGATGTCATATGACCCTAATGGCAGAATATTTAGCTTAACCTGCATTGTTAGTTGATCCATAGATAAAGCACAATTTCCCACAAAATCAGAAACCTTCCTTTTTGTTCCTGTCGCTAATCTAACTAACCAGAATTTATCAAAATTTTCTGTTTTCAAATCAATTCTTTCTACAACAACTGGTGATATATAACTTAGACTAGCACCGGGATCAATTAAAATAGAAACTGGGTGGTTTTTGCAGCATACCTTCAACCTCCACCATTGAGACTTGATGTTCTGCTTGCTGGTTGTCTAATGATGCACTAATTCTGGGTACTTCTCTTGCCACATCTCCTATAGTAGCTTCAGACTGTATGGAGTGAATATGGTTGGCCGCCCGTTTCCTGAGGGGATAGTCTGAGGCATAATGGGGCCCTTGGCACTCAAAACATTTTACAGATGGCTTCTGTTCATTGGTCCTGGCAACATTGGGAACATTTCTGGGTGCTGTAAATTTTTGCTGCTACATATTTCTGTTCTGCCGAAATTTTTTATTCTGAAAATTTCTCTTGTGGAAACTGGAATTGCCGCCATATCTAAAATTCTTCTTCTTCTGTTCGAAGTTACTAGGTTTTGGGTTTTTCCAGCTAGGTACCCCTTCTCTTCTCTTATTCTGGTCAAAGCAAAAAGTGGCTTTCCTCATGGATTCCTCTAGGGTCTTAGGGTTATCGTACTCTATCCTATCCTTGATGTGGAAAGGTAGACAACTTAGGTACCTCTGGACCTTCGGTTTTTCTTCCACCATATATGGAACATATCTTAGCAGACTTAAAAACTTGTTGTCAGTTCTTTCATATTCATTGTTCCAAGTTTCAGATCATAAAATTCTTTGGATTTTTCTTCATAATACTGCTCAAATAAGAATTTCTTCTTGAAGTGTCTTTTAAAAGTACTCCAACTCACATCTCGGTATTTTACACCTTTTACCCTTTTAAGTTCTTGCCACCAAATATCTGCCTTCCCTGTCAGATTATAAATCGCCATCTTTTCCTTCAAGGACTCCGAGTAGTCGTAGATCTGAAAATACTTTTTCATGTCGGACAACCATGCTTCTGCTGTCTCTCCTTTTTCTGTCTCGCCATTGAAAACTGGGGGTTTGATTTTCTTGAATTCTCCACATATATGTTCGTACTGTTTATTCCTTTTTCTTTTTGGCTTACAGTCTCCTTCACTACTGTCACTAGAGTAGTTATGCTTCTTTTTACGTGGATGTTTGGAAGCTCTTGATGATGTTGAGTTGCTGTTTTCTTCAGTTGTTTCTGTTTGTTTGTTCTTTCCTTCCTGGGATAGCTCTTTAGTTTCAAAAGTATGTTCCAAGTTCTATTCATATTTTGGATATTGGTCAAATAGTGCTTGCTTCAATTCTTCCTATGCCTACAGGATTCTTTCATTGTCCTTTTTTACTGACTGGATCTCTTCTTTTAATTCATGAAAAGCACACAATAATTATGACGAATCATTACCCCGATTGCCTTGGAATTGTTGTTCCATACTTGGGCTATTTGGTGGAAATCTGCCCCTTATGTGTCAGCTGATCCTTCCATATATGTAAATCAAAGAAATTTTTTCTGTATAGGACAGTAATTTAAACTTGAGTTAGTGAAAATTTTTACAGTCATAAATTTTCTGTTTGCGTGTTTCTTGGACCGTCTTTAGGCCTAGAGTTCGAACACGAGCTCTAATAACACATGTAACATCTCGATATTTTCATAAAATTTAAATTGCCATAAAAAGCTAATATTGTAAAATGCAGAAATAATAATAATCAATATTTAGCAATTAATAAAAGTGTCACTTGGTAGGAACAATTTAATGGTTGTGTCTTTTGTCTTTTAATGACGTCATGAAAATCAATTAATGATTGTGTACTTTATTCATATGCTGGAATGATTGAAAATGATGATGCATTGGAAAACAGAATTCTTTTGACAAGTGCTAATAGTTTAAATTTTCTAGATGATGATGAAAGGGGTCCGACGAGGTGCCCCGAGGCTTACTTAGCTACTCCGCTAAAGCATTGCACTTGTCCTTCATGTGCAGATTCGTAGGTAAGAGATAGCGATAAAATTTAGAGTGTTTAATAATCGCGATATAAATCAAAACTGCTTATGAATTTCGATGCTACAGGTATGGTCTCCTTCCAATTCTCTAAGATGAACCTGCCTATCTCAAGACTGCAGATAACGTCTATTTCAGGGTGTGTTTATTATGAATGTTTCCATTAAGTGTTGATGACTTTACGTATGGCCATTCCATAAATTCCTTGCGGCTGTTAAAGTAATTCTTTTATAAAATTGATGGTGATAGGTTGATGACAAGGGCGCATGGTCTTAAGTCATACTATGGAGAGAATGATAAGTTGGTTTTAAATCTCTATTGCCTGGGTAGTTAAAATGGTGATGCCATAAGCCTTAATACCCTACCATGAAATGAATGCGATGGTTCCTTGGGTGGCAACCATATCCTAACGATGTAATGTCCCTTATTAGGAATTTTATTAAAATTGCAATTTTCCACTTTTTTCCTTGGTTCGACCTTTGACTAGTTTTGATCTCTAGGTCCCAAATTTGCCCCAAATGATCCCAAATATTCTGAGAAGGTATATGAATGATATTAGAACATAAAAATGTGTTTCATGGATGCCTTTGGACCTTTAAAATACTTCTGCAAATCCTCTTTCAATTCTGATCAATGTAGGTAACTTTACTAGTGATTTTCCTTTGACTAGTATTGGTCTCTAGGTCTCAAATTGACTCCAAATGCCTTCAAATATTCAAGTAAGGTGTATGAATGATATTAGAACTTGAATATGATTTTTATGGATGACATATGTCCACCAAAATACCTCTGCAAACTCTCTTAATATTCTGGACCAATTATGCAATTTTACTAGTAATTTGGGGTTCAAATCCCCCTGGGGTAAGTACTGAAAATGGCTTCCCAAATACCTCCAAACCCACTCAAATTTATGAACATAGGTATGTAATGTGTTAATTATTTTATTAAAGTCTCATATGCACCATTAATGGATTATTACAACTTTTCTCTCCCTCTCCCATTCAACTGCAAAAATCCCCAATTCGACCCTTGGGGAAATGGCACTATTTCACCTCTCAATACAACTAAACTGAGTAAAAATGCTTCAAATTCTCAAGTACAGTACATGAAACTTGTATAAGAAATCCATGGCAGTATATTGATCACAAATATATCAAAGAATCAGCCATTCATTCGAAATCATCATCAATACATTGGATCACAACAAGGTAGTGGGGAAATGGCATTGTTCTTCCATTAAAAATGAGATTTATACATTTCTACTTGGAATTTCGACCTGAAACTTTCTGGAGATGAAGAACAGAGTATTCAATTCATATTACAAAATAAATGGGGCATTAGAAACTCCCCCCAAAAGTACAATAGCTCACCAAAAACGCCCTCCCTCAAGGATCAAGAATATGCCATCAAAACTGGAAATAGTTGAAGGAGTGAGCTGCAATAGAAGAAACCATGAGCTTCCCTGTAGCTTACACCTGCAAATAAAGACTCCATTAAAGCTCCAAATGAAAGTTCTGAATGGCCTTTCCAATTACCAACTTGGATGGGAATCTTTCACCCTCGAAATTGGCTAAGGCAAGAAACTAGTCATCCACTAGCTCTCCCTCTTCACAAATGCAATTGCAAATTCTACAAATGATCAAAAGCTAGTTTCATTCTTTGTTACTGACATTTATAAAGTTCTAATGGCCTCCATGGGTCGAATTCCTTCCAAGAGACTCATGCCAACTCAAGTTGGGAAGAGATTCCAAAGAACGCCACTTGTACAACAATTCCTAGTCTCCCACTTCCACCAAATCACATGTGGAAGCATCTTAGCTGCCCTAACACCCTTGAGAACCCTCTTGGAGTCTATTTTTAGCCCTGACATGTCATATATGTAATATTTCAGCCTTCAGGTATGATTTGTGTCATAGGTGTCATAGCATCTTCATCATTGTTGTCATAGAGCTAGGGAATCTAGCCCAAGTGTCTCACTAGCTCCAAATTGCCTCTTCCTCTTCCATGGGAGTTACTCTTCCTCTATATTTCAACTTTGGATGAGTCATGCCATGAATAATACCTTTTGTACTCCCCCAAGTATGTTACCATTCACCTTGAATTCGAATTGGTGAGAGAATGATGCCAAATGTAGTGGGGAAATCTATCCATATGTGGGTCCCACTTCCTCCATGTGTCTTCATGATGAAATGCCACTTTTATTTTAACTTGTATATATTTATTTAGCTCCTTTATTAAATATTTATGCCATTCTAATGTTCAAACATCATTTATTATCCCCATTATTCCAAATCCCAAAGCTTCCACCCCAAACCTAGGAAACTAGTAATTTTCCTCCTTGGCAATTATTTGACCTTTAGCATCAATTTGACAAACTCTAATGAATAGGGCCAATGTGATTAGGCCATTGTGACCCAATACCAAATTTGGGACATGACAAATCCTCCCTTCCCAATATTGCTTGTCCTCAAGCAATTTTAAACATGGGTGTTGAAGAACCTGCTTTCTGTATAATTCTTTGAAGTTGCCATTGAATTGCCCAACCTTGAGTATTTGAGTTTCCATGAAGATTTTAGAGAGGAACCACCATGCTTGCTGCTGCACTACTCTAATAAAAATCACTTTATTAAGTGGGGAAATCCATCTCCCATACTGCTTGTTTCCCCAAAAAATTTGAAACCAATGAGATAAAAATTATTCCAGGGTCCCACTGCTTGTATTGCACCCCAATAATTAAGAGTGCTCTCCAACCCACACCATTAGTTAAGAGGATTCCTGGATCCCATTTTCTTGTATGCATTCTTCCAAACATCATGAGTACAAAATATATATCATCAAAGTACATAACTACATAATGAAAATGAATATCAAGGAGGTGCTTCATCAAAGAATCATGAAAGTGCTTATACCTCCAAGCAAGTAGACCACCGTTTTCCAAGTGCATACAAGCTTCAAGTGACAAATCAAATCTGCTCCAATGACATAGGTGAGTATCCCATGTCCTATAAAGCTGATCCAAAAGGATGTGATATGCATCAAAATATTCAGCCATGTATTCTTTCATCCAAGAAGTGAATGAAGAATCTCCACTAGAATCTGAACCAAATAATGAGCAGAAAAAACAAGGAGACTTCAAATGACTCAAAGAAGTCTCACCCATACATCCATGAATGTGAGAATCATAAAGATCTAACAAAGTATGTGGCTGCCAACAAAAATGTTCTCCCATCATAAATCTATTCATCCAAGTGTTGGATGAAGTTCCTCTAACATCAAATGAACCCAGTGTTGAGCAAGAAAAACCATGAGTATTCAAGTGACTCAAATCCATATCATAGGTGCATCCATGTAGATGTGAATCACCATAAAGTGACAAATTATGCTGCTGCAAATGTGAATAAGAATGTGCTCCAACCATGTCATCATAAAAGTTAAATCTAGGAGTTCCATACTCCTCATGTGGCATCATAAAAAAGAACCCTTTCACCTATACTTCATTGAGACTAATACTGCAAAACATGGAATTGTAGGATGTAGGAGAATGTACTAACTCACCCAAATGATCAAAAAGTTCAGGAGTTTCATCATGGGAAGGATCCATGTGGGTAGTATCATGCAGCTCCTTCAAAAGTGTGAACTCTTTGTCATAGTTTGGTTCCCATGTAGAGGAATCATGCTCTTCTTTAAAAATTGCATAACCTTCATCAAGAGGCAATTCAAATTCCTCTTCCACCACATCAATTGTTTGGATCTCTTCAAGTTCATCTTCAAACACATCAAGAACATTCAAATTTTCACATTTCTCATGATCCACCATGTCATGAGAATCCTCCAAACAATCTACCATTTGACAATCTAAAACATAGGAGGAAAAACAAGTATCTTGCAACTTTTCAAGAAGTTGCTCATTTTGAATTGTGAGCTTATGAATATCCTCATTATTCTTCAAGTATGCATCATGTAACAATTCCTTAAGCTCAAACAAATGGTTTCTATCAAAAAGCAAAGACATGAAATTACCTTTGATGTGGCACATTGCTCTTTGAATCTTCTCCATGTCTTCAAGGAAGGATGTTTCCTCCAATGAAGTAGCTCTCCAACAAGAATTTGACACCAATGCTTGAGTGTCATGGAGAATGCTGAGGGACTCTTGGATCTTATTTTCATTCATCTTTAAGGACCCTTCAAGAAAATGAGGCTCATGCAAATGAACCTCCTCATCTTCTTCAATTTTTCTTGGACCAACTTCATGAAGCTCAAGTGGTGATGGGGAAGTTGATCTTGGTTCTTCTTCAACTGCTACAAGGTCTTCATTATCATGCTTAATGAAACTTGTACTTGTAGAAACACTTTCAAAAGTGATCTCTATGTCACCAACATAGAGGTGTGAGCACCCATCAGTAGGTACTCCTTCATAGTTTAAGCATCCATCAGTAGATGCTCTTTGGTTCATGTCTAAGCTAGAAGGTGTCTCGAAATGATCTTCTATATTTTCAATAGAATCTTTTTCATGCTCTTGTGATGTCTCTTCCTTTTGCTCCTTAAAGCAAGATGATGCATTTTGCCCCTTGTTTTCCTTAGGATCAATATATTTGGAATCTCTTCTTGAATAAATCTCAAAAGCTCTCCTCAACGAGGACATCATTTCATGCACACATATATGATACTCGCTCCAAGGGTTTTTACAAGAAGGGCATAAACCTTTCTTCACTAACTCCACATCTTCATTTTTGGGCCTATTTTCAAAAACATGTTCAGCATAGCACTCAAAAGACATGGCATTTTGTGTATTTTTGCTAAAAGCAAGATATTCTTGATATTTTTGATATTGTTGGGGCAAGGTTTTATATTTTGCTCTCCATCTTTGGAACTCACTCATAGAATTATCCTTGGTTGGTGTGACACACTCATATTCATCTGATTTAAATTCATAAGAATAATCTTCATTTCTCTTGAAATTGTAAGAAGTGTTGCATGATGGCACCTCTTCCTCATACCATTCACATTCTGCTTCATATTGCTCACAAGCATCTGCATATTCCTCATAAGAATTGTACTCATAGGATTCATCATAATAGTAAAACATGGATTCCAATTATTCTTGAATGTATGTACCTAATACACAGGTGCAAGGACCATGCTCTGATACCACTATAATGTCCCTTGTTAGGAATTTTATTAAAATTGCAATTTTCCACTTTTTTCCTTGGTTCGACCTTTGACTAGTTTCGATCTCTAGGTCCCAAATTTGCCCCAAATGATCCCAAATCTTCTGAGAAGGTATATGAATGATATTAGAACATAAATATGTATTTCAGGGATGCCTTTGTACCTTTAAAACACTTCTGCAAATACTCTTTGAATTCTGGTCAATGTAGGTAACTTTACTAGTGATTTCCCTTTGACTAGTATTGGTCTTTAGGTCTCAAATTAACTCCAAATGCCTTCAAATATTCAAGGAAGGTGTATGAATGATATTAGGGATTTAATATGATGTCCACGGATAACATATGGCCACCAAAAGACCTCTGCAAACTCTCGTAAGATTCTGGACCAAGTATGCAATTTGACTAGTAATTTGGGGTTCAAATCCCCCTAAGGTAAGTACTGAAAATGGCTTCCCAAATGCCTCCAAACCCACTCAAATTTATGAACAGAGGTATGTAATGTGTTAATTATGTTATTAATGTCTCATATGCACCATTAATGGTTTATTACAACTGTTCTCACCCTCTCCCATTCAACTGCAAAAATCACCAATTCGACCCTTAGGGAAATGGCACTATTTCTTCTCCCAATGCAATTAAATTGAGTAAAAATACTTCAAATGCTCAAGTACAGTACATGAAACTTGTAAAATACATCCATGGCAGTCCATTAATTACAAATTCATCATAGAATCATCCATTCATTCGAAATCATCATCAATACATTGGTTCACAACAAGGTAGTGGGGAAATGGCATCGTTCTTCCATTAAAAATGAGATTTATACATTTCTACTTGAAATTTCGACCTGAAACTTTCTGGATATGAAGAAAAGAGTATTTAATTCATATTACAAAATAAATGGGGCATTAGAAGCTCCCCCAAAGAGTACAATAGCTCACCAAAAACGCCCTCCCTCAAGGATCAAGAATATGCCATCAAAACTGGAAATGGTTGAAGGAGCGAGCTGCAATAGAAGAAACCATGAGATTCCCTGTAGCTTACACCTACAAATAAAGACTCCATTAAATATCCAAATGAAAGGTCTGAATGGCCTTTCCAATTGCCAACTTGGATGGGAATCTTTCACCCTCGAAATTGGCTAAGGCAAGAAACTAGTCATCCACTAGCTCTCCCTCTTCACAAATGCAATTGCAAATTCTACAAATGATCAAAAGCCATTCTCATACTTCATTTCTACATTTTATAACCAACATTAGCCTTCTAAGGGTCGAAATCCTCTCAATAGATTCAATAGATTTTCATTTAGGAAATATTCCACATTTGCCACTTGTCTCCTAGTTCCAACCTTCCATCTTCTCCCAAATTCAATTTTGAGTCTCTTTGGCTTCTCCAACTCCCAAATTAGCCTTCTTTGAGCCTATTTTTGGGGCTGACATGTCATAGTGGTCAGATGTCAGAAGTCAGGTCTGCAATTTTTCATAGTTGTCATAGATACTCCATCATTGGTGTCATAGGGGCTAGGGAATCTAGCCCAAGTGTCCACAAACTTTCACTTTGAATCTTTATCTTCCATGGAGGTTACCAATCCTTCCAAATTCGACCTAAGATGCTCAATGACATGTGTTATGACTTAACAACTCACCCAAGAGTGTTCACATTTCCATTAATTCGAATTTGCAAAAGAGAGATACCATGTATTATGAAAAATCAAGCTAGTGTGGGTCCCACATCCTCCATATGTCTCCAAAACCATTTGTCACTTAGGATTTCTCTTGAATTTCTTTATTCACTCTATTTATTAAATACTTGAACCCTTCTAATGTCTAAACATCATTTATTATCCCCCTTATTCCAAATCCCAAAGCTTCCACCCCAAACCTAGGAAACTAGTAATTTTCCTCCTTGGCAATTATTTGACCCTTAACATCAATTTTACAAACTCTAATGAATATGGCTAATGTGATTAGGCCATTGTGACCCAATTCCAAATTTGGGACATGACAAACGATGTGTTGATATAGCTTATGGTGTAAACAAGCTTTATAAGCTCTACAAAGATCCCTATGTGGAACTTTATAATAGACTTAATGTGATGGGCAGAGTCAATCCATGCCCTATGATTGCTCATGAACTTGGTGGATATTCATATGCTATGAGTGTGTTTTGAAATTGATTATATGGAATCGTATGAGACCTTTTTTATATGCTATCGGGAATGTTATTTATTGATAATGTTTACATGCTGGTGCTATTAACGATGATTCGTACGGATTGGCAGGTGGAATGATGGCCCTACAAAAGCCTGCATACGAATCGAGGGTGTATTAAATGATTTGGTTTGCAATTATTTTACCTAGCCACCATGTTAAGGATATTGTTACGTGTAAGTTGTGATAGCTGACTCGGCCTGTGAAAGGGTTTGGCAAGTTGAGTTGGAATGGGCCTCCTTCCCTGCTGTCCACCGATATGGAAACCTCATAGCTTGGGTGGTAGATGAGCAATTTAATGCTACTCCTGCCACCTTCCAACGTGGCTTGATGAGGATGGATCTCCGTCGTTGATCATTATGTATTAGGATGAGATTAACCCTAGCATAACTTATGGATTCTTGTAACGTTTCTTGTCATTGTTCGGTGGTAGGGTTTGGGAGGTGAGGCCAACCGGCCGAGAGGCACTTAGGGTTTGCTGGTTTTTCTAGCCTCCCTCGGGCTCGATCCTGAGACCAGTAGCAACCTTGGTCTGTGAGTAAATGTTATCCATGGAATCCATGTCTGGAAATGATTGTGTGGTAATATACAGGTGGGATGAGTGCATTAGTTGTGGCGTTGCAGTAGCTTGTAAGTCCGGGGCTTTTAATGAAGTTGTAAGTTTTTTGGGACGTATCCCTCGTCGTGGTCTTCGAACTAAGTGCTTCTCCTTCGTAGTGGATGGATGTACGCTTTGTCGACTCTCTTCCACAACTGAGGTATTGTAACGTTGCAAGGGTTTTCATAATATTCTTTGTTGCATGCATTTCTTTCCCATGATCCGATGCTTAACTTATTGTATGGTTGTTGGCAGTTAACCCTAGGTGAATCCATAGGGTGCCGAAATAGTTGAATGGGAAAAGAACTTAAGCGAACCCACCAGTAAGCTTCGGTGTTATCCCTCCTTAGTGGTTCCCCTGGAATCGGACTTGATGAGCAAGTGTTGGTAGCCTGCCTTCGCGGCAGTGGCTTTTGTCTTTCCTGCAACATTTGGGAAACCTTCAGTTTTACGTTTTGTTGATAGCGTAGGTGATGTAAATGTTTAAAATATGTGGCCGGCCATTCCTGGGCTCTGTGAGTTTAGAAAGGTTGAACCCTTGTGTTTGCACATAGTCTTACATCTTTACGTTTTATGTCTTATCGTTTTGGTACTTCTGGGTTGATAACAGAAAGAGATACATCAACTGTAATTTTGCTTCGGCTTTATCTGTGTGTATAAATGGCATGGGGTTTCTAAAGGAACCTTCGGCAAAAGAAAGTGGCGACCGAAGGGTGCAACCACTGTTAATTTAAATGGAAACGATATTTATCTAAGGTTTAATGGCTATGTTTGCTGATTTGAACTTCGTGTTTTTGTATCTGTATCTAAAAAGCCGGTTTAAGATATTTTTGGGTTTCATGTCTGCGTATCGTGTTTTCGATCTTCCCATTCTTGAATTCAGATTCAAGGATCGAAGGACATGTTCAAGTTGTTTAATTAAAATGTGGCTATAAGCCGAGAGCGATCTTCCTGGCTTATACTGCTTTTGTGCTTGTATGGGTTAAGCCGAGAATAGAAAGGAAAAGGTTTTGTTTTGAAAGCATATGTGATAATGTTAAACCTTAGCTGTCGATGTGAATGAAATTTGCTTGTCTATAATGATGTTTTAAAAGAACAAGAATAACAACTCTTGATTCTGCAGTTAAAATGTCTATGGTAATGAAACCTTCGATTTGGAAACTGTTTAAATGTTTATAAATAATAATGTGATGAGAACGTGTTAACCCCAGTTTGTGGGTAGAGGTACTGTAATTTAATCTGTCAATTTAATAAAGCTATGTTTGTCCTAGCTTTTAATAACTTGGTATTTTGTGATCTAATTTCTATCACATGCAATTGATAATTCAGAAAAAGAGAAAATAATAGTGCAATCGTCAGATTATTTGGTTTCTTATGACTATAACAGTTTTTCTATTATAACTATATATTCCTGTATTCGTCCAATTTGGACCTCTGATGAAAGGATAAAATAACACAGTAGCTTTCTTTCTTTCTGTACAAGACAATACATTGAAGACAATACTTTATATAAGATCAATCAGATTCTAAAAACAATAAGAATATAGAAAATGGGAATGTGGTTAAAAAGAATGCATGGTATTGTTTCTTTCGAAATAATTAGTAAAGATCAGTAACCCTAGTTCTTAACATACTGTTCACCTTCAAAATAAGAAAAGAACCTATTCTGTGACTAGTTTCTGGTAGGTTATTCAACAAACAGATTTGAAAAGTAAAAACATTGCATGCAAGGATCTAATCTACAGCTGCTAAAATATAAGATGCATGATAAACACAGGTCTGTACATGGGTGGTATTTGGTTTAGATATTTAGATGGATGCAAGGTTTCACTTTTAACTGGGCAGATTTAATGCCACCTCTCTGTACTGGAGTACGATGCAGCTCCATGCATGGGGAAAAATGCAGAGGAGTCATTTTATCAGTTCAGCAAATCTAACTTAATTAGGATCTGACATTTTCTACTATGGATTATTAAATAACAATACTAAACCATTTTATGAGAGCATTCATATGATTTAAAAAAAGAAAACACACAAGAATAGAACCTGAGTGTAATGGGAGGAACGAATCACTGAAGAAACCTGTTCCACCCAACCTTCTCCCAAATAGCCAAGATGTCTTCCTTAGGACCCCCGAGCCTATCCACTGATCCAGCAGGAGGACGAAGGTTCTACAACTTCAGGACCTCTACTTGCATCAGCAAGAAAATTTATATATCCAGCCTTACAGGCTTAGTAATCAATGGGATCAACACCATCACCTCTGGTCTGTCCTTCTCATAACATTTGCAGACTTATACTTGCACTCTCCACAGCCTCCCCTATTCGAATCTCTCAACCATCACCTGATGAGCATGAGGAATGTTTCTGCAGAAAACATTGTAAGAGCTACCTGTTCAATTCAAATTGCCCTTTATAGGCTGCCTAGGTCTTTTGTAATTAACTGGTCATTAGTGAGCTGCCTGCTCACCTCCCTCCACCTGGAGGGGGAAATGCCACAAAATTAGGGGGAGTTGTCCCATACCAACAACTAATGGTAGAGTGCAAATGCTGCCATCTATCCCAATCCTTCCAGCAGCTTCCATTCCTCCTAGTGGGCCAGTGGATACTCTTGTAATAGCTTTCTTGAGTGTTTGTCTCCCATTTTCATTTATTAAATAATAATAATGAGTTATTACATTCATTTTTGACCTACTTGGTCATAATTACAAACTTGTAATTATAATTTAACACAAAGTATTTTTTTAGAAAATAATTATTCTCAAAAATTGGGTAGGTGACAAATCATCTAATACCACGCATGTTCTCATGGTGCGAAATGAGATGATCAATCTGAACACTCACTCACGATCATACGAAACGGTCCCTTCGAAGGAACCTGTTGGGAGTAATGATGAAAAAGCTTCCAACTCCTTACCTGATGTCACTGTACCATCAACTTCTCTCACCATTGAGAAGCCATCCTTCAATTCAATATTGCGACTGCCCAAGGGCACGATTAGAAAAGTTGTTTTTAATCCTAATGCTCGGGCAACCCATAATTACAATATCGTAGAAGACTTGGCACAAGCCCCTTGCACCATGTCCACGCTGGAAGTTTTGCAGAATTGTCCCAATCAACGCAAAACTCTCCTTGCAGCAATCTATGGAGTTGACCCTGATTCTTCGAATACCATCATGTTCCAACTTGACCATTTCAAGACAAGGCTTTCCCATCAGCTTGCATTTCAAGTAGCTGCAAACCTCACTGGGAAAATTTTCCATCATACCCTTCTGGACGAAGGCGCCTCTACGTCTGTCATGTCGATCGCCTATTGGAGAGCCATCGGCTCTCCCGAATTGAATTGTTCTCCCACCAAGTTGAAAGCATTCGACAAGCGTGGCTTTCAACCTCATGGGCTCTTACAAGCTCTCGTAGTCAAGCTAGGTGGAAAGACCGTAACCATCAATGTGGAAGTGGTCTCCGCCCCAATAGACTATAATCTCTTGCTTGGTCGCAATTGGTTTTACGCCATGCAGGCGGTAGCTTCTTTAGTCTTCTGCATGGTGCAATTCCCCCACCAAGGATGAATTGTTATCGTCGACCAATTATATTTTTGCACGCCGAACACTACTACTCATCCTGGTGACCATATTCCTTCTATTGGACAAATGTCAAAACAGTATGAGAGTATAGCGGTTGACATTTTGAAAGATTCATCTCTCATGGGAGTTTTTCCCATTTCGGACCCCCCTAATCATGTTGCCTCATTGAACATGATCTCCGCGTAGATTTCATCTCGCTCTACTAATACTTGGCTTGTACTGGACGAAGCCACAACACACCTGATTGGAGACGCAATGCCTCTTTCACCCGCTGAATGTATTTACGAGGCTATCCAATCAGCACCGGAGGACCACCTAGCCATGACCTCCCTATCTTTTTCTCTACAACGGATATCATCCCTACCCGACCTCTTACTTCAGACTTTTCATTCAAATGAGTCCATCATGGAAGTTATGAATGTTGATGATGGCCCATGGGATGACCTTCACCATAGGTCCTCTTTTCTTCCACTGTTTGAGTACATAGAGAACAACATTCACACCATCTTTTTCCTGGATATCTACTTGTTCCCTCATTCTCCCATACTTACATGTCTTTCGGACAATAAGGGTAACTTGGCCAACATTGAGCCTACCACCCCGATCGACATCTCGGTAAAACCTGGTGTAGTGGAACACATTCACACAGGATAGAAGTGTTCCCCTGAAGAAATAGCTATGGGAATGGCCTTATTCAAGTGATTTCGAGACGTATTCGCTTGGTCCTATGAGGAGATGCCTGGGATAGACCCCGCAATTGTTTCTCACGAAATAAAAACCTATCCTGACATCAAACCTGTACGTCAAAAGTTGCGATCGGTACACCCCCAGAAGACTGCAGTGATCAAGGCAAAGATTGAAAAACTCTTAAAGGCTGGTTTCATTTATCCTGTCCCGTTGACGGATTGGGTCTCAAACGTCGTCCCTTTGAACAAAAAGCAGGGCACCATTCGCGTCTTTGTCGATTATTGGGACCTTAACAAAGCTTGTCCAAAGGACAATTACCCAACCCCATTCATTGACCAGATTATCGACAATTGTGCCGGAAGCATCATCTTTTCACTCATGGATGGATTTTCTAGTTGCAACTAGATTGAGATCAACCCAGCCAACCAACATAAGACGGCTTTCATCTGTCCTTGGGGGATGTTTGCATATAGAAAACTTCGGTTTGGCCTTAAAAATGTTGGCGCCAAGTTCCAGCGAGCCATGTCGTATGCCTTCCATGATATTAAGGACTTTGTGGAACCTTACCTGGATGATCTCCCTGCTCATTCAAAGCAGCGTGAGTTCCACATGCATCATCTGACGGCCATTTTCCTTAGATGTAGACGGTACAACATCCGTCTGAATCCTCACAATTGTATCTTTTGCGTTGAGTCCAGACGCCTCTTAGGATTTATAGTCTTAAAGGATGGGATCCGCATTGATCCCTTAAAAATGGAGGGTATTGTCAACCTCCCACCTCCCACTGATGTGACAAAAGTTCAAAGTCTCCAAGGGAAGGCGACTTATTTACAGTGTTTTGTTTGCAAATTCGGAGAAAAGACTAAGGGGTATATGAGATTGCTTAAGAAGGACATCCCATTCATTTGGGACGATCAAGCGCAAAAATTCTTCGACAACATCAAACATGCCATCATGCATGCCCCCATAATCCAACCGCCAAATTATTTCCGAGATTACATCTTATATCTCGCCACTTTTGCTACCACTATTGCCATGGTTTTGGTACAGGAAGATCAAAACGCCTAGGAACATGTAATATACTATGCAAGTAAGGGTCTCACTAACATTGAAACTAGATATTCACATGTCGAAAAACTTGCTTTCGCGGCAGTCATCACCATCCAAAAGTTCTACCACTATATCTTGCTCCGCACCACCACTGTCATTGCAGACTCGAACCCCATGTACCATGTGCTCACACATCAGGTGCTTGGGGGCAAGTACTCACACTGGATTGTGATACTGCAAGAATTTGACCTTCTTTTCAAGAAAGCCAAGTCCAAAAAATCCCTGGTGTTTGCTGAGCTTATTTGTGACCTTCCCCATTTTGATGTAGAAGTTGAGCACAATGACTCTTTTCCAGACGAATCATTGTTTCTCATCAGTACGACTGATCCATGGTATGGAGATATTTTATTATATCTCCAAACCCAACGCTTCAACCCTCAACTGTCACGCAATGACCGTCGGAGAATACCTCACCATGCGAAGTATTATCTGATCATCAATGATACTTTGTACCGTCATGGCATTGATTCCATTCTTTGATGTTGTCTAACTCACGATGAGGTTGAATACATTCTGAATGACTGTCACACTGGGGCGTGTGGCGGTAACCTCTCTGGGATGGCTATAGCCCAGAATATTTTGCGCGTAGGATATTATTGGCCTACTATCTTCAAAGATTGTATTGAGATCGTGAAAATATGTCCTCCATGCCAACACTTCCATACGAAGAAGCGCACCCATCCCACCCCGTTACACTCGGTTATTGCTGTGGGCCCCTTTGCAAAATGGGGCATCGATTTTATGCATTGTAATCCTACCTCGGTTGGGGGGCATAGTTACATCATCGTAGCTACGGATTACTTCACAAAGTGGGCTGAGGCAATGCCTACATACCAAAATGACGGCAGAACCGCCACACTCTTCATGTTCAATCATGTAATAGCGCGGTTTGGAGTTCCTCAAGCTATAATTACTGATCATGGTTCTCAGTTTCAGAACCATATGGTTGATGAACTAAGCGATAGATTTGGTTTTCGACATGAAAACTCAACACCTTTCTACCCGCAATCCAATGGATAGGTCGAGGCCATTAACATGGTCCTGAAAACTATGGTCCAATGGATGGTAGGTATGCATAAGTCCAACTGGCATAATATGCTCTTTTCAGCATTATGGGCCTACAGAACTTCTGTTAAAACCACCACAGGGTTCACTCCTTTCCAATTGGTGTATGGATTGGAGGCTATCCTGCCTATAGAGTGTGAAATTCAGTCTCTACAACTCGCTGTCGAACTTCTTCCTAACACTACTGCCGAGGAAGAATGTTTTTTGTACTTAGCAAAACTTGATGAGTCTCGCCAAGATGCTACTCTTGCTAATGAAGCACACAAGAAATGCATCAAAGCTCAATATAACAAGTCAGTTGAACCCCGCATCTTCAACGAGGGTGACCTGGTCCTCACATACAACCAGAAGCATGACAAACTAGGAGCAGGAAAGTTCGAGTCCATGTGGCACGGACATTACATCGCCAAACGTGTTTTGGAAAAGGGAGCTTACGAGCTTGAATATTATGACAAAATATCTTTGGGTGAACCCCGTAATGGGATTTACCTAAAGAAGTACTATGCCTGATCCTCTAATGCATAGATTTTCTTGTATATACTGTACATGGCATGCTTGTGTGTTTTGGTGTGGTGTGACGCACTTGTTTTTGAGTGTCTTTAGATCTTGTTTTCACTTCTCATACCATGTTCTTTCTACATGTGCAGATGGAAACGTGCTATGGATTCGCGGATGGCGCCAGCTGGCATACCGGTAACCTTGCCTCGGCAACCTGGGTACTGTATTCCCCAACAAGTGAGCTCATCAGTTCAGGAGGAAGTTGCCTTGGATTCGCAACCAATAATGCCGTAGAGTATCTGTCAGTAGTTAGAACCTTAACCAATGCAATTTCCTTGGGTATGAACCACATTGTCATCCAAATGGATTCTCAACTGGTGGTTTCCCATCTTAACTGGGTTTACACTATCCGTGATCCTACCCTACTCCGTCTCTTTAGACGGGTTCGTCTCTTGGAAAGGTCGTTTGAAACCATTCAATACCTACACATTCCACGAGACTTAAACACAGTTGCTGACTCGGTGGCCAACTTCATTCTAGATTGGTACATCGCACACACATGATACTCATAACATGTAAAAGCATTCACAACATGTAAATAATGCACTGCATAGAAGCAAGCATATAAACAAGATCACATCATTATTTTTTGAAAAAGATAATGTATAAATCACCGGACTGTCTGTATATATATATAATCTCAAAAAGGTAGTGCGGATACAAAAAATCTGAAGCCCGATAGCTTTCAATCGATCTCTACAAAAACTGAAGCTTCGCAACTTTCAGTAGTACAAAATCTGAGGCCTCTAAGCTCTCAGTACACACATAATGATAGCATGTGGCCTATCGCCTAGCCCGTACAACCCTAGGTGTTCTAGTAGCCCTAGCCAGCTGAGTCTGGAAACAGTCCACTGCTCTCGCAACCTTGTGAAGCAGTGGGTTGAAGCACACAGTCGCTCCAACTGTGTGTACATGCATGGGCCGTGGCATCTCATCTACCGTCAGCTCAGAAACAGCTAGTGTCAACCCACTCAGGTTGGAGTAGACGCTGTCCATCTCCACGATGGCAGCATGCACAGCTGGATCCACCATCGCTCCCTCTCCTCTCTCTCTCCTAGCGAGAAGAGAGGTCGCCACTGGTCATATAAGCCCCACATCTACACACACATGTTGTTCACCTGTCAGCACTATATAAAAAAAAAACATAAATGCACAAAATGTAAAAATTTCAAGGGTCGTTTGTTCTTACCGATGTCTCCCCATGTTGTTCCCTCAGGCAGCGGCAAGTTTGGGTCATCTATGAAGTCGGTGCCACTATGTGGAAATTCCTCCACCATCAGTAACTAGCCTACTATCCAAGTGAAGAACTCAGGATGGAATCCGATGATAGGACCCCCACCATGCCAAGCCATCACATCAGTCCACCTTGCAATGTGTGGATCTCTGAGGTCCCTATCCTCTATTGGTACCTAAAGACGCAAAAGGGGAACCTGTTCCAGCAATAACGATATCATGATAGAACCATAGCCGAACTGTTTGAGCTCTCCCCGTCGACACTTTGTTAGTTGAGCTCGCACGTTTGCGAGGACCCCCTCGCACTAGTTGAAGATCTTTGGAGACAAATAGTCCTCCGCATAAAGCATCTGTGCTATGGTGGCTAGGTGAGGAGCTTGACTCCCTGTCATCATCGTAATGGTGAATAAAATGGCTCGCAATGGGCACTCCCATACATCTTTAATGCAAATCTTCCCACTAGATGCACGGGCGTTGGGACAACAGTGCTGTCGGATCAAATATTCCACGGTTTGATCACTCCCACGTGATCCGGTGAGTGTCACATTGTCCCCCCTCCGGGACAAACCAGTCAGAAAATATATGTCCTCGACATCTATGTGAAGCTCATGCTCACCAATCAGGAAGTACTGCTGGGCCGCATCCCAACATTGGAGCATAGGGTTCAGTAGTGGAAGTTGGGATCTCATCCCCTGAATGCGAAAGAACTTGAGAAGCCCACAGTTTCTCAAAGCTTCCACACAATGTGGATCATTTGCAGCTTGTTCATCATCTAATTCATGTTCCCTTTCTCGCCATTCCAAAACCATTTTGGATGCTTGGAACCTGTTAGTAGGAAGTTTTTAACAATGTTACGACTTGCTTCACCCACTGGAAGTCCTTCTTTTGAGTTTTGTTTGAGTTTGGGGATGGACATCACCGTCGTCGCACTCCAGTTTTGAAAATAGGGCGACTTTGTCGTAGTCCATCTATATTCCATTTGCGATGACTCGGTCTCATTGCAGTTACCAAAAGGGCCAACTGTGACGAGTCAAGGGCGCAATGGCTGTTCCCAAATCAAGCCAAAACCCAAAAAAATGTCTGAAAATCAAAATTGTAAACCACTACGATTTTGCTAGCTGAAGTTTAGGGTTACCTATTCCTGACGGCAGGTGAAATGGCTGATCGTAGCTCCCGGAATCAACAAGTGAAGATCTAGCAGCCAATGGCACTATTCCTCCCACATTTGGCAAATAGAACAATGGTGACTATATTTCGTTTTTATTTCTATTTATAAAACAAAACAGAATATTCCTTTTTCAAATATTTGATGTCGTTATGCTATTTGCTATAGTTTGGATCATTTTTATTGTATTTGAACATTCGGTTGACTATTTGACCTAGTTTTCGAGTGTGCAGGTGTTTTGAAGTGCCTTTCTACGCCATTTTCATATTGGAACAGTCATCTCAGGTATGAACACCCCTTGTGAGTTTTTTTCGTTTACCCATTTTTTCATAGATTGCAATTAATGAGCTTACTCTTTGTTCTTTCTTGTGCTCTTCAAACTATGAGAATATGTTACTGAGTTACGATTTATCACTTTTTCACGCTCATTAAACTCCTACGGAAAAGGAACCCCCAGGAGTCTACCTTTAATCCTTTTTCAGGCTCTCAAAATACGAAAAGATTTCTAAGCGAACTTGTCGCGTTCATGCTTGTAAAAGAATTTGAATGGTCATCTTTCTGGCGATAGTTTACCCCTTTTTTCGAACTAGGGGGCACTAGTTACGAAAAAGTAATACTCCAGCCAATCATGACTGGAAGAGTTCTCTCCCACATTGTTTTACCCCTTTTTCGGGCGATGAGGCTAACTTTACGAAAAAGGACTGTTGGAGTTTTTTAAAGATATTTTTAGACTCTCTAAATATGAAATGACGACCGAGTTTACCTTTTATGGACTCATTAAACTCTTACATTGAAGGGCCCACCACGGGATGAACCCCTCCTATCCCAAGTTTGAAAAATATTTGGGATTGGACTCATCTATGAGATGAGCTATACCGAGCATCTGGTTACCCTCATCGAGCTCGTAAAAAACACTTGAGGCACTCATCGTTCATGATGGGGAAAAAGGAAAGCTTTTGTGTTACATAACTTGTTAGTGGCAGTATGTAGTCGTTCTTGAACATGGCACTCATCTGCATTTTCATACAGCACTTGGATCATCCGTTTGTCCTCGAGTTCCACTTATTTCCTGAGTCTTGTTACTCCTTTGAATCATTCAAAGAAAGCTTCCATCATCAGTCGCGTTAGGAATTTGTGTCACACTCGTTATGTCAATACTTCCAAGTCATGCCATGCCCATGTTCAAGAATGTGTCCATAATTTATCATCTGCAGTCAGTACACCCGCCATCATGTCGATCTCCTCTGAGTTAGTCTTGCATGTTACTGTACCATCCGATCTACTCTATACATTTTTGTCGTGTTTCATGTCGATTGATGGGGGATTCATCATGGCCCTCCTTCGACGGATTCATGCTTGTCGACTTCAACTCATCATCCGAGGATTGAATCTAGAAACCAATCAAGTACTTTCGCCCTACATGCCTCAATGGCAGGTTACCTCGTTTTCAACATGAGTTTACATCATTGACTCTTGACTGAAATATTTCATCTTGCGTTTGACTTCAACTCATTTATTCACGCTCGATGATATGTACTGTGATACCTTGGGAATCATTGACATCAATGGTGATCTCCCTCGTGCTTGTTAACGGTTTACATCAATGGCCGGTAATCAAGTGGTTTCTACCATGTTCGACATCAAGACATTTGTAATCACATGGATAGATTCGTATCATTGCGGGTTCAACTTGAAGACCCTGGGAAGTCATGTTTTACCCAGGTTGCGATGGAGTTTGTATTGAGTTATATCACATGGATCCACATTTGTATTGGTCATGGCTGTGTTATCATCTCATCATGGATCTACGCTTGTGTCTGGTATCCATGATTGTGTTCAGTCGGTCATTACTACCATGGATCTGCATTGTATTGGTCGGCAGCCATGTTGTACTTCATATGAGATTGTCAGTTCAGAGTCAGTTGTACTGCAACAATGTCCTTCGTCTGACAAGTCTATTGCCATTTCTTCTATCAAAGCACTTCACCTGTCTATCTTCAACAACTTCGTGCTTTCGGGGGCATTCTGTTACACCAAAAATCTACCCATCATGAGATTCAGTGTATACACCCCTTATGATATCTTGACTAAGTAATTAACCTAGGAGGATTTGTACCCAGTTGTACCAGGTTTTGAGAGGTCATCACAGGTTGCACTCATGCAACATACGACGTCGCAGGTTGCTTCATTGTAGGGTGCGACGAAGTCAGTTAATGGGAAAAAATAACTTCTTCGAGGTTCTTCTCTAAACTTGCTAACTTGGGGCCTTATCCCTGACCTCTAGGGGAGTTGGTACTTGATTCCTAACATCTTTGGAGGATCCCCTATCTCTCTCCTACCATATCTCAACCTATCCTATCCATAGCCTATCCACTTAGTCCTATATAAGAGAAGCTCTACCCCTCTCCAAAGGGAGGAAGTCTATGGTGTCTACGTGCTGGTGAAATCACTCTTGATAGATCCCTACTCATCCTTGAGAGACTCAAGCTTCCTTAGGGGGAAATGGCAAATGGCTTTGTTGAAGAAGGGTTGTAGTGTTAAGCCTCGGTTGTAGTTCTATATCTCTGCTATGTACTTGCCTATTTTTACAGTAATACAAATGCTTTCCACCAATATTGTTCATGTGTGTAATGATATTGAGTAGCTTACCTGCTTAACTATTCACTTAGATCTCTTATTGTATAGATGCCCTTTACTTGTTTCTCTTGTTTCTTGTCTTGATAGGTCTTGCAGCTTGGATCTGACGACCGTGAGATGTGGAGCAATATTCAGGAGAAATGATAGAAAAGTGAAAGGTAAGACATCTAGTACCCGATCCTTAAGTAGATCTAGGAAATGCATTCGTAGCTTGTCTTATTTGTTCTAGACTTGGATTGAGCTAGGGAGATCCGGATCTCATCCACTCGAGTGGATTGTCCGATAAACATCATGAGAAAGCTTTTGCCACCACAATTTCTTTGTAATTGCAGGTTGAACCATAAATAGAAACCTTGTTTCGATAGACCCATTTGCATTGAACCAATTTCCTCCTAGGTGGAAGTGAAACTAGCTCCCATGTTGCATTTTTCTGAAGAGAATTGTACTCTTCATCCATGGTGATTTTCCATATCGAAAATCGGTGGGAACGGTAGTATGATTTTGGATCTGAACCAACCATCAAAAAAAAAATCTGGACTGCAATGAATCAACATATGAAAGAGCCATAATTGCTCTTTGAAAGTCTACTAAGGTTCTTCTTGGATCAGTAGGATTTCCAATGTTAGAACCGACTGATGTGAGAGTCTTTTCTACCAACTTTGGAAACTAAGGGGGATCATATGGATTTGAATATGAACCTGATTCTTCATGTTCATTAATATCATACATAATATAAGAAATATCATAACATAAACTTTCAATATCATCTCCTGAATATTCTTCCGAAAGAGGAAGCAATTTGGCAGTTTCTTCCTCCACTAGTTCTAGACCATGAAGCGGTTCTTCAAATTGGACACTTCTCTCAATGAATATTATTTTGGATCTGATATCCAATCAGGATGCACTCATTACTTTTTGGTTCCAAATATCTTATTTTCTCAATAGGAAGCCCATGGAGTGGACCTGAAAACCCTAAGATGTGACACATCATGCTTGTGACCAGTGTAGGCTTCAAAAGGTGTTTTACCTTTGACGGATGAGTGTGAAACTCTGTTATTAATGTATACAAAAAAATTCATGTCCTAAGCCCAAATATTTGAATCCAAACCTTTTGAATCAAGCATACAAGTAGCCATCTCTTTCAATGCTCGGTTTTTCATCTCCGCTACACCATTCTGCTGAGGTGTGTAGGGGACTGTGTGCTCGATTTGGATTCCATTTTCTGCACAAAGTTGAAGCAACTCAATTTTGATATATTCTCCACCATTATCATATCTAATATATTTTATCTTGCTCCCAGTAGCAGTATCAACAAAATCCTTTCAATTCTTGATTCTTTCAAACACTTCTGATTTGTTCTTGAGAAAGTAGATTGTGTGAACCTGAAAAAGTCATCAATGAATGTGAGAACATACCTTGATCCATTCATGGATGGATTTGGTAATGGACCACTGATGTCACTGCGAATCATCCCCAAAATACAAGAATCATAGCTATCTTTTCCTAGATCAAACTTATGCTTAGGATGCTTTCCAATAATGCAACCTTTGCATATCCCTTTTGAGGATTTAATGTTCGGAAGGCCTTCAACCATGGAATTATTTTGTAGAAGCTACAAATAATTTTAATTAAGGTTTACAAACCTCTCATTCCATATCCATCTAACCTCATTTCCATGAGTCAGAAGGGAACTTGGCTTTGAATACGACAGAAAGTGGGAAAACTCATATGTTTTTGTAGCATGATTTTCCTTGCTTGTTGCAATGAGCTTTCTAGTGGTAATTTCAGAAGTTTCAACATCATTAGGGATAAATACAAAATTATTGGGAAAACCAGTATGTGTCATTTGATACACAGAAAGTAGGTTCGAATCTAGAGAAGGGACATACAGAACATTTTGAAAACTGCCATGTTCTAGGTGGATTGTACCTTTTCCTTTTGATGAAATTTGTGAATCACCTCCCGTGTGGATGGATATGCTGCTTGAAACCATGTGATTTGAAGCTCCTGGATCTATGAGAAGAGCTGTTGAATTTGAAACACTTTCCATGAGTGCATGACCTCTTTTTGGATGATCATTCTGGTCTCCATTGTCCTTCTTCCTTGTGCCATCTGGATGAGTAATATTGTTCTTATCTAAGAGAAGGGTCATCTGATCAATAGTATTCTTCATGCATCATCTTTCAAGATGAAATCCCCTCCCACGGTAAGAACACTTTGTCTTCTCCTTGCCCTTTTGCTTGTATTTTCTTGAGCCTGAGGGCTCATCTGACCACTTGGCCTTCTTCTTTTTATTCTTAGGATGATCAAACTTGGTCTTCTCATTTTGATTTTGATTTCCTTTAGCATCCGTAGCCTTGGTTCCTCCAGCAAACATGGCTTGATCTTTGGATGATCTCATGGACACCATCTGAACAAGCTTGTCACGCTCTTCGGTTAAGGACTCAATGAATGCATTCAAGGATGGAATCTTCCAATTCATAATGATGAGTTTTCCCAAATGAAAGGTAGAGACAAACAATGAATAATATGCTCCTAGTTTTGAAATTATTGAGAGAATCAAGTGATCCTCCTTCTTCTCGACACCACATTGCTTCAACTGAAGCACCAAATGATTGAACTTGGTGAAAAACTCATTGATGGTTTCAAAAATTTTAGGATTTAGGGAAGTCAATTCATTCTCTAATTGATAATCCCTCATATCATCCTACTTGCCGAAGAGTTTGGAAATGTATTCCCATACTTCTTTTGGACTCTTCAATCCGCTGATATGGAAAAGAAGAGTCTTTTTAAATATTGAGACATAAGAAACCATAAGCTTCATCAAGCTTATTCAAAAACTTGGACTTCTCGATAGCTACATTAGGCTATGGTTCTGTGCCCATAGTAACTCTATAGAGTCCCTTGGAGTGCAATACTATCTCTATATCATCCTTCCACTGATGATAGTTGAAAGGAGTAAGAAGATGGTTTGAAGAAGAGTCTATCTTTTGCTATAGCGAATGCAATAGGAGGCTTTGAGAAACCTGTAGTAAAAGACAAACAAACATTTTTAGGTCGAAAGCCTGCACTTTTCAAGTTGCATCACACCTGGCTTAGCCTATCAAGCAAACTTGATAAACCAGATGCACAATTATCCAGGATTTATGAGAAAAAATTTCTTCTTCTGGTGTAGTGTTGTAATAATTTTGAGCAATCTTGCTCAAGCTTCATCTATAAAAATCTATAGAAGAGTTTCCTTGTCCTGGCATGGCTCTGATACCATGTAAAATTCAAGCAAAACAGATCTAGAAAACAAGAACAATAGTTACTAGAGATGCATGTGTAAAATTGTGTCAAAACACTGGTGAAAAAGGTTTGCAACAGTTCATGAATTATAATTAACTCAGAAGATTGATTATAATGTGAAAAAATGGCAATAATAGCCCAGCAATTCGAATCCTAGAGAGTTCATTCGAATTGAATGCATGATAGTGGCTTATTGGTCAGTTAACACCAATTGGCACATTAGTTAACCACTTAACTACAAAGTAATTGACTCTAATAGACTATGAAACTGTCAAACTGATTCTAGAACTCAACTGATTTCCCAAAATTAGGGGAGGGTGCCTTTCTGACTTCTGTTAACTAATTTTTAGGTGAAATTACACCAAATTAGATCAAATGGAGTAGGAGGGAGACTTTGTCACTCCAGCTAGTTTATTGTTAGCTGAAATACACCTAGTTGGACTGTGTAGGGTGCTTTAATCATGAAAATCACCCCAATTGACTCCTTGAATGATGGAGGAGGCCTAATTAACTAAATTTGATGACCTAGTTGACTCCCCGAATGGAGGAGGCCCAGTTGACTGAAACTGATGATCGGTTGATGATGTAAGCACATATTTGAGTCAAAATACTTAGGATAAGTGGTAAATTAGGTTGTTCAGCCCAAATAAATGATGTGTTGTTGGAAAATGACTCCAACACAACATAGTAGATGATTCTCTTTCATGAAAAAGATGAAAAAGTTGCAAGTTTTCACAATGTTGATAGTGATTCCTGAATGGTTGGATGATATTCGAACCAACTAGACCAAGCACCCAGAGACTTGCTCCATAATCAATGATGTAAATCAATACTCCAAATTTGAGTGGAAGAATGACATCTTATGGTATAAAGTAATAATTTATTGATGCTCCAATTCAAGTTTTAAATATAAGGTTCTTAAAGAATCCCATGACTGTCCACCTACAGGGAAACATAGGGTTTTTCAAAAATTATTATAACACAAGACAATCATTTTTTTGGAAGGAGATTATTATAACACAAGACATTACTCAAGAAATTGTCCCAGAAATCAAGGACCCTCCAATAAATCCGACAAGAAGAGGAATCATGCTCACACTGGTGAAGATGATGAACCAACAAGGAAAAAAACCAAAGAAGAAAGGGATGATTCTTCAAGTGATCAAGAATATGTATTCTGATGAATAAAGAAGAAGGGACACACATAGTGTACTCCAGTACAAACAAAAAATGATCTACAATACTTGCTCAACATTTCCGATCATAAGAAAGAAAGGCACAGGTCTTTAGAATCAGACGATGAAGTAGAGCACACTGTCAAAGACTCCAGGAGTTCGTGCAAGGAAGAAAATATCAAGAGGGAGTCCACCCAACAATCAAACAAAGCTAAGTATTTGAATTGTCATTTCTTGTATATATAATTACTTAAATGATATTTTTCAATCGTGTACATACTTATGTTCCTAGATTTAGGATGTGTATTATGCATGTTAGAAAAGTTGCATTAATGAATGCAATACTACTAATATACAAGTAATGGGTAAGTGACGTATGGTACTGTACAACATTCCATTGCTACTTATCTAGAATGAAACCTTTTTGATGACATGTTGGGAGTAGTGCAAGCTCTTAATAATGTTCTAGTAGAGATGGAAGGAATTTAGAAAGTTACCATATGCATATGGGATATGGATGAATGTTGTGTTGAAGCATTGGCTAAGATAGTTGTATGACTTTGTGACCTATGCATAAGAATTTATTTTGAAAATTATGAAATGTTTCTAATAATGCAACTATATTAACTTGTAGGAAACATCATGAGAAACTTGTGACGATGATTCAGCTATGACAATTCAAGAAGATCATGAAGACCATGACATGGAGGAACCACAAGAACCTGTAGATCCACCTTGTGAGAAGAACTCCCACAAGAGAATACCAGCATGGGCACGAGAATAAATACATAATGCAAAGAAGTATGGTGCTCTAGAGGGGATGCACATAGAAAGAAAGATACCTAGACCATACTCTAGCTATGTGGCCATGCTAAGTGACATCATTGATAAAGAACCTTTCAACTACGAGGAAGCAACATAGAAGAAGGAATGGAAGGATGCCATAATCAAGGATTACCAGTCAATTATGAAAAATGATATATGGGAGATAGTTATGAGACCAGAAGGGAAGTTTTTTGTGACTTCAAAGTGGATCTACAAGATCAAGCATGTTAGCGATGACAACATTGAAAAACACAAGGCAATATTTGTGGCACATGGCTTCTCCTAGAAGGAAGGCATATACTATGAGGAGATATTTACAAATGTATCAAGATAAACTTCCATCATATCTATGCTTGCATTGGATGTAGTAATGAATGGAAGGTACATCATATGGACGTCAAGACAACATTTTTGAATGGTGTAATAGAAGAGGAAGTGTACGTGGAGCATACACTTGGATTTGAGGCACATGAAAGACAGACTCATGTGTGCAAGTTAAATAAATCCTTGTACGGATTGAAGCAGGCACCCAGTACGTGGTATGGTAGGATGGACAAATTACTAATAAGCTTAAGATTTACCAAGAGTTTAGCAGACTCCAACCTTTACTTAAAGGTTGAAGACGAAAGACCAATGATACTTTTGTTATATGTAGATGACTTGTTCTTGATAGGTGAGGATTAGCTCATTGCAGATGCAAAGAGGAGGATTTATACAGAGTTCAAGATGAAGTGTGAAAATCCTCACAGCAGATCTAAGAGCTGATGAATACCTCACAAGAAAGATTAAGATGAAGCAGAAAAATAGAAGAAGAGTGGACAATGCAGTGTAAAAGAGAAGCATAATTATGATACAGTAGAACACAAATAGAAGCAGAATAACATCACACACTAATTCATTAATCATAATATGAACAATAAATAATACAATGGAGGAGAGGATTCGAAGGCCCAGGTGGCAATTCGAATTAGCCTGCATGGGCATGGCTTATCTGCACTATGAGTCATCATCATCATCAGTGGAGTCATTAATGCACAAGTAATAATCAACCAGGTGTCAAACTGAGTCTAACTGAGTGTGGTAGGTGTAGCTGGCACATGAAGCACTAATGTAGTGAAGGAGGCTCAGTGGAGGGTGCATGGGGAGCTGACTGGAGTCAAAATAGGCAATCTAGTCTTATTGGGGGTCAAACGGAGTGTTTCAGTTAGTTAACAAGTCAATCAATCCTCAAATCAAGTAGAGATCCACAAATAACTCAACTAATTGAAGTGTAATTGAGTGGTAGGTGAAGAAGGGTGCCTTTCACAAGTGGTAGGTGAAAGGTGGGTGCATCACTGACTAGGGGGGATAAAAATGAGTGGAAATAAGCTCCCGGGGATAGCAAACTAGGGACTAGGTGTTGGAGGACACCAACCTAATGATTGAGATGCATGAAATTGCATGCCTGCATGCAAAAATGCACGCATGACTAAAATGAAAAATAATGAAATGTTGGTAGGATTAGGATGGAGTATAGGAATATCATAACACCCCCCCTTAATCCATCCTAGGCCCTGGTAACTGAGACCAAAGGTGACCCATTACAATGAATAAAGAACAGTCCATGTAACAAGGAAATGGGGAAAGACCTCATTTGAAAAATACCCCCCCCCTCAAAAAGATTGTAGGGCACACCAAAAATAAATGCTCCAAACTCAAGCAGGTGTGATGCTTGGTCATATTTCTGTGGGTATCTTCTTCTTGCGAAGAAGTGGATCATGCTCAAAAACCATGTGCTTGTACTTTCTCTTCAGATCGACTGTGATGGGAACAAATCCAGAGGTATAAGGATGATTCTGGAACCTGTGATTCGAATCAGTTGAGGTAGGATCAAATCCATGAATGTGTAGATAGTCTTTTGTGTTCTCCTTTGAACCATCATATGTGATATTATTCCCAAAAGAACCATCACATGATAGTGATTGCTTAGAATCCAAATCAGATCAAAGACTTGAAAAATGGTTTCTTGAGATCTCCTTTGAGCCATTAGAGGTGAGATAAAAACCATGAAATGCATTAGAAATTATCCCAAGCGAATGGCAATGCCCTACATCTTCAATAAAATTCTGAGAGCGTGTACAAATGATCTTACAATAGTACATAAGAGGTGAGTGATCAAGGAGAGCGAATGCATTACCTCCAATTGCTGATTTAACCTCCGAAAAATTCATGAGATCATCATTATGCAAACCAACAGACTCTTGTGCAAGAGAGGATTTAAGAACCTCTACAGTTTCTAGAGTGTGAGCTGGCACAAAATTCGAAATAGAAGATATTGAGAGCATGAGTGTAGAATCTCCAATTTATTCTTCTTTGTGGATAACTTCATTATGAGATATGTTTGATACTGATTCATGATCAGAGAGACCATCAAGGAGGGCGAATGCATCACTGGGATTTCTCTCGAAATGGTTTGGACCAATCCCTTCATTCTGTTTGCCAAATCTTTCATCTACATGGGCCCATGTCTCTTTTGGAGATTTAGTAGAAAGGAAGTGGGTTACCATGCAACAAGACATAGCATACATCATTGTTGCATAGGATATGTCACCTTCATTTAACCAATCATTCTCTTCTTCAGAGGATTCGAACTCTCTTTCAAAACAATAATCAAAGAGACCATGTCTCTTCAAATGTGCTATCATCTTTGGTTTCCACTTATCATAGTTGGAGAAAGAGGAGAAATTCCTTCCAGATTCATGGAAGTTGTTTCAGAAGACCTACAAAATACAATAGAAAATATCTGCAACTGCCACTACTGCAAAAGTGCAGAAACTGCTGCAACTGTTGCACTCAAAATCTTGATAATAACATGCAAAAAAATATCAGGAATGGAGATAGACAATACTCTCAATAGGATTTGATACAATGTGAAAATCCTCATAGCAGATCTAAGAGCTGATGAATACCTCACAAGAAAGATTAATATTAAGCAGGAAAATAGAAGAAGAGTAGACAATGCAGTGTAAAAGAGCAACAAAATTATGATATAGTAGAACTCAGATAGAAGCAGAATAACATCACACACTAATTCATTAATCATAATATGAAAAATAAATAATACAATGGTGGAGAGGATTCGAATGCAAAGGTGACAATTCGAATTATCCTTCATGGGAATGGCTTATCTGCACTAGGAGTCATCATCATCATCAGTGGAGTGTCAAAAATACAACATTAGGAGTCCTAATCATCATCAGTGGAGTCATCAATGCACAAGTAACGGTCAAACATGTGTCAAATTGAGTCTAACTGAGTGTGGTAGGTGTAACTGGCACATGGAATCACTAATGTAGTGAAGGAGGCTCAGTGGAGGGCGCATGGGGAGATGAATGGAGTCAAAATAGGAAATCTAGTCTCACTGGGGGTCCAACGGAGTGTTTCAGTTAGTTAACAAGTCAATCAATCCTCAAATCAAGGAGAGATCCACAAATAACTCAACTAACTGAAGTCTTACTAAGTGTTAGGTGAAGAAGGGCACCTTTCACAAGTGGTAGGTGAAAGGTGGGCGCATCACTGACTAGGAGGGATAAAATTAGTGGAAAGAAGCTCTCGGGGCTAGCAAATTGGGGACTAGGTGCTGGATGACACCAACCTGATGACTGGGATGCATGCAATTGCATGAATGAAATGAAAAATAATGAAAATGCTGGTAGGGCTAGGATGGAGTATAGGAATATCCTAACATTAAGGACCTAGGGATGATGCATTATTTCTTAGGCATGGAGGTGTGGAAGAATCCAGATGGAATATTCCTTGATCAAGGAAAGTATGGAGTGGGGATTTTGAAGAGGTTCGTAATGATGGACTGCAAGGAAATGGCCACACCAATGGCATCAAAATTGAAGGTACTATGTGATGCTTCATCAAAGACAGTTGATGCCATGATGTATTGACAGATGATTGGTTCATTGATGTACCTAATGAAAACAAGACCAGACATATGTTTTGATGTGAACAACCTGATCTAGTTCTTGACAGATCCAAGACATGTTCACTTGACGGCTACAAAACATATATTGAGGTACCTGAAGGGTACAGTTGAGTATGTGCTCAAGTATGAGGAGAATCAAAAGTTTAACCTGCATGGTTATTTTTATTCAGATTGGGAAGGAAGTGCCACAGATATGAAGAGCACTTCAGGATGCTGCTTCAGTATGGGATACAGTATGATTTCCTGGTTTAGCAAGAAGAAGTCATGTGTGGCGCTAAGTATAGCAGAAGTAGAGTATGTTGGAACATGTTCAGCTAGTTGTGAGGAAGTATGGCTTCAAAAGCTACTGATAGATTTTTTTTATCTCGAGCTCGAGGCGACTTGTATCTTCTATGACAACCTGAGTTGTGTGAAGTGGTATGAGAACTCGGTGTTCCATGACAAGTCAAAGCATATTGAGATCAAGTACCACTATATCCGAGATATAGTGAAGAGAGGAGAAATGAAGCTCTAGTGCGTGGTGACAGACAAGGAGATAGCCGATGTGTTGACCAATTCATTAGCTAGAGTGAAGTTCAAGTACTTCAGAGGGATTCTTGGTGTTATCCAAATCGAGATTCCTCAAAAGAGGGAGTGATGAGACTGGAAGACGTAGATGCACTAGAGTTGGTTCTAGCATGGTGGAGGAAGTAGGTGGTCCTTGGGAAGTAATGCACCTGGTGTGATCCTAGGCTGTACTCCCATGCTGGAGATGTTGATAGGTCCATCAGACACAAAGACACTTTGTGTGCACCTAGGCTTCTCGTATGGTGCAAGGCGCAGGTGGTCCTTTGGGAATAATGCACCTGGGGTGCTCCTAGGATGTACTCCCATGCTGTAGATGCAGGTTGGTCATTGAGAGACATAATGCACCTTGGGTGATCTTAGGCTATACCCACTAAGTGGGAGACGTAAGTGGTATGTTGGGCTTGAGGTGTGCATCTGGCATTCTTTCCATGTGTGATGATGAGATGATATGGATACAATGAGATGATAGTAGGAGACGCGGGTGATTGTTGTGGAAATGTAATGTGTGGTCCTGGGATGTACCTATTTGATGGATTTCTCGTGGAGATGATGAATACCTAGATGACAGCTAGGCTTACATCCAACATGAAAAAGGGCTGGCTCTATAGAACTTCTTATGACAAATAGATTTGAGAGATGTCACTAATCAATGATCAAGGAGATGAGGATTACTGTAGCAATGACAATGATTATCCAGTGTTGATGATGATGTTCCAACATTGAATATGATCCAACGTTGATGGCATTGTCCAGTATTTGTGTCCAGAGTGATGATGACAGTGGTGAGAGAATATCTTCCTAGCTAAGAGGGAGTGTTGTTGTAAATGTAACTTTGGAAGATATTCATTTGTATTTTATATTTATATTATTATTGTAGTTTTACTTGTACCTCCAATGGAGATGTTTTTCCTCCATTCAAGGATGTCATTATTATGTTTGGTCATGCTAGGCCACTGAGGTAAAACCTCCATTATAAGTCAAGCCAATATCACCCCAAAATATAAATGTAAATTGTATTCTTAATTCTCCCTAGGAGAGGTCGGTCGATTCAAAGTTAGTAAGGCTGAACTAATTAGGAAAACGTTCGCCCAAACATAAAGAATAAATAAAGAGCTTTCTCTCTCATTTGGAGACACCTCACTCTCTCTCAAGTTCGCATGAACAGAGAGAGACGACAAGTTCGAAGGAGGAGAAAGAGAGAGAGAGATGTAGAAGACAATATTATTTTTGGTTTTTCCATTTTTCTATATTGTATTAGTGCAAAATCTATCTTTGACGAAGTTATGGGGTTTTCTCCTATATGATTTCCTCGAGGAAAATTATTGTGTCTATTTTGTTTTGTTGTGCTTGTATTTCTTTTAGTTAAAGACCCTATTTAAATTGAATTATTGTGCAAACTTTAACATACCTTAGATGAATCTTTTCTAGGTAGCCCTGGCATACCTAGAGTAACATGCTCTATCCTATACTAGCGTACCCTAATATGCATTATCCATACTCTATTCTACCTTGCATAAACTAACCTATCTTATCCTAGAATAGCATATAACTACCCTAACCTAGCCTTAAATAACTAGCCTAATCTACCTACTCTCGTACGCCAACCTATCTTACACTAAAATAACACACCCTAAGATACTCTAACATGCATAATATACCCTACCATTACCACTAGTCTTTGATTGTATGGGTGACCTTTGGTCTTAGTAACCGGGGCCCAGGATGCAAAGTATGGATTAAGGGGGGATGTTAGGATATTTCAATACTCCATCCTTGTCCCACCTAGCATTATTTATTTTTCCTAAAATGATGCATGCAGGGCTCAGAAGGTGGTAGATGGATCTTGGATGACATACGCACACCACTAGGGGGAAAATGACATCATCAACAACTAGGAAAAATAAATAATGCTAGGTAGGACAAGGATGGAGTATTGAAATATCCTAACACCCCCCCTTAATCCATACTTTTCATTTTGGGCTATGGTTACTAAGACCAAAGGTCACCCATGCAATCAAATAAATGATAAGAAATAAAGAACTATCCATGAACAAGGGAAATGGGGAAAATACTCCCCCTCAAAAAGAACAATAATAGAGAAATCAAAGAACCTTCATGCTAAGCAGAGAAGGAAAAAAATTTCCTCAGTGAAATCCATTAAAAAAATATTGGCAAGATGCTCCTTTGTACAATAGCAATGCATGGGCTAGATCTAGATTTGCTCCTCTGATGTGACTCCCACTGTGTAGAATTTGTATTTGCCAAAACAAGTCTTTCAGGAACCCTTCTTGCTACTGTAGTGAATAGCTCATTGTGGTCCAAATCATGAACCTTTGAGTACCTTTTGTTAGAAAACCGATATTTTTTCTTGGTTGTAGATCCCCCATGGCAAGTCTCTCCAAGAGGTTGTGAATCAAACCCCACCATCATGCAGCACCTCTCTGAGAGAAGTGGATCTGCATGACATAGTGCAAGTTTTGCATGACACTGAGATCTGGTGGTTCTATGGTCAGATAGATCCCCAATTGTGTTCCCAACAACTACAAGGGCTTTGTGAGCCCATATTGGCCTTGGCGAAGGATTGGGAGCATGTGTTGGATCTAAATCTAAATTTGAATCTCCTTGAACTTTATTCTCAACATCAAGATATTGATTCTCACCTTCATTAGAAGAGGTATCACTCTGACCTTCATCAGATTCTAATGGGGTAGGCAGAGAGTATGGAAACAAATGTGAGAATTCATATGCATTGGAGGCATGGTTTGAAAGCCCTTTCTCTATAATATTCCTATTGGAGATATCTGCAATCTCAATTGTGTTAGGACCAAAGATCACTTTCTTCATTGAACCTGTGTGAGACATCTGATATACAGAAAAAAAAATTTTCCAACAAAGAAGGCACAAATAGAACATTCTTGAACTTTCGATGCTCCATATGTACTGTTCCCTTCCCTTCAATAGAGATCTGAGAGTTTTCTCCCATGTGAATAATCAAACCATCTTTGAGCTTTAGAGAAGAAAATGATTCTTTGGAGGAAACCATGTGGTTGGAGGCTTCGGAATCTATGAGGAGGGCTTGTGCTTTTGAAACTCCATCCTTCAGTGCATGGAAACTCTCATGACCATCAGACTCACTTCCAGAATCAGTCTCTCTTGCACCTTTTGGGAGGGAAATGTTGTGTTGTTCAAGAAGCTTGGTCATCTGATCTATCTTCTTCTGAATGCAAGATCTCTCTAGGTGGTTTCCTTTCTTGCAATAGGAACACTTGGATTTCTCAAATCCCTTCTGTTTTTCCTTCTTAGAGTTGAAGGCTCCTTTTGATGGACTTGACTTGACATTCTGATTGGGTTCAAATTACCTCCTCTCCTTGCTTTTGTGCTTCCCCTTCCCATTCTCACTTTTTTCTTCTCCAGCCATAAGAGCTTGATATTTGGAGGCTTGCAAGGAACCCATCTATATCATCTTATCTTGTTCTTGGATGAAAGATTTAGTGAAAACATATAACGAGGGAATCTTCCAACCAAGGATTGACATTCACCAAGAATGGAAGGTAGAGACAAATATAGAGAACTCAAGACCTAGCTTGCTCAGAATGGATAGCACCAGTTTCTCATCCTTCTTCTCAATGCCACACTACTTGCATTGCATAACCATAGATTTGAATTTTGAAAAGAATTGTTGAATGGTCTAAACACTGCTCGGTTGTAGAGAAATCAACTCATTTTCCAGAATATGGCCTCTTAGATCATCTTGTTTGCCGAAGAGGGTCTATAAATTCAACCATAACTCTCTTAGTGTCTTCAATCATTCGATGTGGAAGAGTATATCTATGGAAATATGAATACACATGAAACCAAATGCTTCATCCAATCTAGTCATATACTTTGTTTTCTCCACAACTGATCTTGGTTCACGATCCTTCCCCATTGTCACCATGTACAATGATTTGTTTCTCAATACCATCTGCATATCAACCCTCCAATCAAGATAATTGAAGGGTTTAAAGATCACGGGAGAGAGAGGAGAGTTCAAATTGTCCATTACAACTGCTGGAGCGAATATAAGGTGAAACTATTGCTACTGCAAAAAAGAACTGCTACAAATGAAGAACGTTGTCGTAACTGTAGAAAACTGTTGTAACTGCTACAACTACAGAAAACTACTATAACTGCTGCTACACTCAAAAAATTTGAATAACCTGCAAAAACATCTCAATAAGGAGGTAGAATAATACTGATCATTGCTTTAGTATAGAGTAGGCACTTTATCCGGATCCTTCACACCTAGCTAGACCTCATTGGATTTCTCCAATGACTTCAATGCAATGGCACCAGGATTTGCTATGGAAATCCATAGGCTTCTGGTGCACTACAAAAAGCAGTTTCTCAACCTATTGGCTCAAATGGCTCTGATACCATGTGAAATTCTATGTCACAACAAATCTATAGAGATGAGGATACCTCACAAAGAAAGAATGAGCATAAAATTTGAAGAAGAGTGAAAACTGCAGTAAAAAAGAGTAGAAGAATAATAATGCAGCAAAACTCAGATAGGAGCAGAATAATATCACATGTTCCAATTATCAACATAATAAACAGTGATGTTACAATGGAGAGAATTCGAATCATGCAAGATAATTCGAACCTCAGTTGGTCTAACATAGGGATTATCACTGCTAGAGTGGTTCATAAGCCTCAAAGTCAACTGAACTGAACCTAAACTCAGCTAATTGAAGTCACAATGAGTTAACTGACTAAGGAGGGCACAATAGTGAGCCTCTCATGCATTCCAGTCAGAAAAGGGGGCATTAGGAAACAATCAATGGCATATGGAGCTCTAAACCCCCGCAAGAGTCAGATAACTTAGGTGGACTGCACTGGAACACTCAGTAGGTTCCTATAAAATAGGAAACTAACTGAAGTGGTCCTAAAATGATGCATGCAGGGCTCAAAAGGTTGTATATGGATCCTGGATGACATCTGCACACCACTAGAGGGCGAATGACATCATCAAAAACTACGAAAAATAAATAATGCTAGGTAGGAAAAGGATGGAGTATTGAAATATACGAACAATCCTACCCTACCCTATAAAACCTATCCTATCCTACTATATATTATACTAATTTACCCTACCTAACCTAATCTACTCTATTGTAGGTTATTAGTTCCTTAGCCTACCTACTCATACTAATGTACTCTACTTAGAATATCCTACAACTACCCTAACCTAGTTCTTACCTAACCTAATCCACCTACTATAGGTTAACTTAGCCTATTTTTTTCTACCCCACCCTATCCTAGCATACACTAACATAATGCACCCTAGCATGCATTTAGAAAACACTCTATATCCTATCTTACCTTAGCATACCCCATTGTATCATTTATTCCCTATAATTACCTATCATATCCTAACTAAACACACCCAATACAAACTTGCTTAACATATCCTTCTCTACCCTAGACTAAATTGACAATCGACATCTATCATATCTTACCCTGGGTAGCCTAATCTGCACTACCCATCCCCACCTTACCTAACCTAGCCTAACTTCCCACAACTTACCCTTCCATTAATCAAACCCCCCCTTCCACTAAATACCATAACCTAAATTGGACTACCCTACCCTAACCCAGACTACCTAGTCTTTAATCTACCTTATTTTAGATTAACCTACATTACCTAACCTAACCTAACCTATACTAATATACTATACCCTTACATAACATACATATACATATTTATCCTACTCTACCCTATGCTACATGTAGCCTAACATTAAGCATAAATCCATGATCCTTATCTTGATTTGAATCTTACCCTACCTAACCTCACCAATCTTATTTTACAAACTACCTTGAAGCCTATCGTAACCTACCATATTCTAGAATAAACTACCTTGACCTAACTCGGTCTACTCTACAGTCACCTAACATACATTTCATAATATATCCTACTCTACTTATACCCTAACCTTAAGCACGAATCCACAATGCTAAACTTAAATCCTAATCCTAATTGTAACCTACCTAACCTAACCTAACCTAACATACCCCACAAACTACCCTTCCCTTGACAACCCTAACCTACTCTATCATACCTTGACCCACCCTACAACAATCTATCATACCTTAACCTACCTTAAACTAATTTATCATATATAATGCTAGCCTATCTAGATCAGTCTACCATACCCTACATAGACTAATCTACAACTACCTTAGTCTATCATAATCTAGCTATTATAGATTAACTTAACCTAACTTAGACTTCTCTAACCTAGCCTACACTAGCAAAACATGCCCCATGTTGATGTATATGTAACTTCGGAATGTATTTCATATATGTATGTTGTATGTACTCCTATAGAGATGTTATTATTCCTCTATACGGAAGTGTCGTCATTTATATTGTAAGTGTCGTAACTTATACTTGATGGGTTATTAGACCACCTTGTTGGGGTCGGCCCTGTATAAGTCATCTGGGTCAAAGGGTTATTAGACCACCCTATTGGGGGTCGGCCATGTGGGTCAAAGGGTTATTAGACCACCCTATTGGGGGTCGGCCCAGCCAGCATTATATTATGTGGTTAAGTTCGAGCCTACATGAGTTAGGTAAAAAGGCAAGTCAAGTCAAGTATAAATAGAGTGCGGGAGGCACTCTATTTGTTCACTCACTTCTCACACATGCACTCAAGGAGGAGTGGCGCACTTATGGAGGAGGAGGATCTGATGCTAGGTTATGGCTATCTCTCTTGGTTGGTTGTATCATTGCTCTATCTATCTCTGAGGAAGTTATTGGGGTTTTTCACCTTTATGGTTTTCCCCAAGTAAATCTTTGTGTCTCTTGTGTGCTTGCATTATTGTCTCCATGATTGATATGCTGTAGATATGCTGTATATGTTGTTCTCTCAGTTAAGATACTAGATCAGATTGAAGTAAATTCTGAAAATTTAACATGGTATCAGAGCTAGCCTGAAAGAAGGCATGATATGGCATGTATGACACGTGTTGCACTTACGATGCTAGGGCTTGATATAGCAAAAACCAGTCATCGTAGAAATTTTGCTATAAATCCATTTTGGCGACGTTTTCGGATCTGAAATTGTTACAGGACGAAGACTAAATCTCTAGGTACCTTGTGTCCAAAGGAAAACCTCTAATTCGTTGTACTTTGTGATTTATGTTCTATACAATATAGGGTTTCTGCCTCTTCCAGATCTGAGTCAAAATCAGGTGACCTTGGGAAAAAGGTCATAACCCAGGCTAGGAAGCTCCAAATGAAATTTCATAAAAAGTGACAGGTAGTACACAATCTGTACTATCTCAGAAAAATTTTTCAGAGGCCGAAGTTGAACCAGTGACACGTGGCACTCCGTACAAGTTCGCTCTCCTGTATTATCCCATAAACAGGTCACGTTGCGACACTTGGCATAAATCTCTCTCAGAAACTCCAATTGAGGTCAGACCTATCAGGATGGAAATATAAAAGGCCGAGATATCTCAGGAAACTTTTTCAGAGGCGGAAGTTCAAACAGTGACACGTGGCACGCCGTACAAGTTCGCTCTCCTGTTTTATCCCAAAACAGGTCACGTTGCGACATTTGGCATAACTCTCTCTCAGAGATTCCAATTGAGGTCAGACCTGTCAGGATGGAAAGCTAACAGGTCAGGCTATCTCAGGAAACTTTTTTATACCATGTGGATCGAAAAATTTAGAGGTACACCAAAAACAATTAGGTACATATTTCTATCAAAACAGAATTATTTTTGAGTACCTTCATTCATGGCTTCCGGAATTTAGGGCTTCGTAGAAAGTTGGAATTTTTGTAATCGGAGACCAAGGATGGATGCTACTCATCAAAATAGAAATTTAGAGACCAAGATCAGTATTTTTGGGTGGGCAGAAGGCCGAGCTTGATCAAACCCTAGTTCGGGACTTTGATCAGAAAAGTGGAAAATTAGGGCTTCTGTAAAAATGGGAATTTTTGAAATCTGTGACCATGGCTGGAAGCTCCTCAGAAAAATAGAAGCTTAGAGTTTTGGATCAAACCTTTTGATTGGGTAGAAGAGTGGGCTTCATCAAACCCCAGTTCAGGGTCACGTCCAGTTAATCCGAAAGTTTCAAAGGCAAAATTGAGGAGTGAAACTTTGAAGTTTTCAAATTCTAAATATACTAGCTTGATCAGCTCATCAAGGCGCATATTTCTATCCTTTCGGAAATTTGAAATTCAAAGTTTGAATTTTTGGGGTTTCTCTGACAAACCCATATCTAGCTCCACTCCCAGTTCTTGTAATTGATTGGGTTAATCCTAGAAGAAGATGGATTGATCACCTACATAAGTGAAGGAGTTCCTGTTTCAGAGGGAGATGAGGCTAAGGATTTACATAAGGAGATTACAAGCGATCTCAACAGGTATGACTCATCGAGGTATGTTTTGAGATTTGTTCATGATTAAGTTTATGGTATGTTTGTCTTCATGTTATTACGGTTAGTACAATCTTGATTTTAGATTTGTTGTATCACCTTAACAAAATTATGAATGCATGATAGAAGATATTCATTGGTTAGGGTGTTGACACTTATGATTGTACTAATGCATTATGGTGTTGTATGAGGTTTATGTTGTCTACTAACATGAAAGGTACACAAAGAAAGACAAATCATGTTCCAATTCAAGAACATATGATCATGATGACATGAGGATAAAGACTCATCCATTGTCATGGATCTCATAGAAGATCCATTTACGAGGTATGTATAACTTGGTTTTATAATGGCTAACCTATGAGATATATAGGTTATTAGCACAAGTCACTGAAGAGAACTAGAAGACATTATGCGGGTATGTTAGACATAAATAGCTAGCATGCTAATCCAGGTATGTTTTTCTTATATCAAGCTAGAATCCTACCTTGTGTTAGGATCTTATACTAATGTGTTGTTGATAATGATTATTCATGAAGTCATAAGTTTGAATAATCATGGTTGTATGCATATTATGTTTCTTACCATAATTGATGATATGACTAACCAGAAGAATCATGAAGGTATAGGTTTGAATAATCACAGGTTTTATGCATATTATATCTCTTATCTTGATTGATGATTCAACTAACCTGAAGAGTCACAGGTTTGAGTAATTACAGGTTTATACATGTTATGTTTCTTATGATTTAACTAACCATAAGAATCCTACATAAACCTTGAATGCTAATGCTTATTATTTTCTGTTTGAAATGATCATGATTATACATGCTTGAGATTATTGTGTTTTAATAGTATACTAATGAATGTATGATTTTATATGAGATCACAAGGATAACTCAATCATGATACTAATAAGCATGCATAGGGACCAAGGATGAATATGAGTTCAAGAACAGGTAATTCAGGAAGCAAATATCAAGAGAGAGCACACTCCAGTGGTTTATGCAAGGATGCAGATATTCAGAGGGCGTTGACCATCTCTCTACATTCCACAACAGAAAGGTGTAGAAGAAGCTACTTCATATTAGGACTCCAGCAGCTCCTGCAAGGAAGTGAAGACTCAGAGGGAGTCCACCTAACGAACAAACAAAGATAAGTATCTTAATTATCATTTCTTGCATATTTGTTTGTTTAAATAAAATTGTTCAATGATGCATATGCTCATGACTTAGGATATGTATTGTGCATATTAGAATAGTTGCATTGATGAACAATATACTAATATAATGGGTAAGTAGCCTATGGCACTGTACAACATTCCATTGCTCCTTATCTAGAATGAAACCTCTTTGCTGACATGTTGGGAGCTATGCACACTCTTAACAATGTTCTGGTAGAGATTGGAAGGCATCTAGAAAGTTACGGGATATGGATAAATGTTGTATTGAAGCATTGGCTAAGATAATTGCATGACTGTATGACATATTTCTTTATGTGTAAGAATTTGTTCTGAAAATTATGAGATGTTTCTAATCATGCAATTTAACCTGTTTTGTAGGAAAGACCGTATATCTTCACCTACAAAAGGACTACAACATTTGTTCCAACAACAAAGATATCTATTGAAGATATTGAAGTTCCCAGGATCTGGGATGAAGAAATGGAATGCCATGATCCGTTGATCATGAAGAATGATGTTTGGGATGCGATCCCAAGAGCTAAAGGGAAGTCTGTTGTGACTTCCAAATAGAACTATCAGATCAAGCATGTTGCAGATGGAAGCATTGAGAAATACAAAAGTGATGAAATAGAAGATGCACCAGATGGATTTCAAAGACAGCATGCTGTAGTCATATATGTGTGCAGAACTTGATATGGTAGGATAGACAGCTTTCTATCCAGCTTGGGCTTTACCAAGAATAAAGCGGATTCCAACCTTTTCTACAAGGTTGAGGAAGGAAATCCAGCGATACTACTATTTGGATGACCTGTTTGTATCAGGTGAGGATAGACTGATTGCCGACACGCAGCGGAAGCTTGCTGCCGAGTTCAAGTTGAAGAACTTGGGGATGATGCACTATTTGTTTTTTGGCATGGAGGTGTGGTAGAGTGCAGATGGAATCTTCCTTGGACAAGGGAAGTATGCAGTAGAGATCCCGAAGAGGTTCGGGATGATGGATTGCAAGGCCATGGCCACACCTATGGCATCGAATCTGAAGCTTCTATGTGATGCTTCATCTGAGCCGGTTGATGTCTCTATGTATCGTCAGATGATTGGGTCATTGATGTACCTGACGAACACGAGACCAGACATTTGCTTTGCTGTGAACACATTGAGCCAGTTCCTGACGGATCCGAGGAGTGTTCACCTGGTTGTTGTAAAGCATGTTCTGAGGTACCTGAAGGGTACAGTGGATTATGGGCTCAAGTATGAGGCGAATCAAAAGTTTAACCTGCAGGGTTATGTTGATTCAGATTGGGCTGGCAGTGTTGCAAACAAGAAGAGCACATCTGGGTGCTGCTTCAATATGGGATCAGGTGTGATCTCTTGGTTTAGCAGGAAGCAGTCTTGCGTAGCACTGAGTACAGTTGAGGTAGAGTATTTTGCATCCTGTTCAGCTAGTTGTGAGGCAGTATCACTACGGAAGCTACTGTCTGAGTTATTTGATCTCCTGTTGGAGGCTACTGGTATCTTCTGTGATAACCAGAGTTGTGTGAAGCTGTCCGAGAACCCAGTGTTTCATGACAGGTCGAAACACATAGAGATCAAATATCACTATATCAGGGATATGGTGCAGAGAGGAGCTATGAAGCTTCTGTATGTTGCGACGGACGAGCAGATTGCAGATGTGCTGACAAAGCCACTAGCCAGAGTGAAGTTCGAGTACTTCAGAGAGAGGCTTGGCGTTCTTCAGATCGAGGACACTTCGAGGAAGAAGTGATGGACACATTTGTTGAAGCCATTCCAAGCATGTTGGAAGGAGGATTCTTCACATGGTTGTGGATGTAAGCGCTGGATGATGGGCATCGGGATGATGTTCTAGTTTCTGCTTGGATATGATCATTTGGATCATTTTTATGTATGTATGTACGCATCATGTTGATGCTGGATATGATCAGTTGGATCATTTATATGTACGCATCATGTTGGATGTTGGATATGATCAGTTGGATCATTTATGTATGTATGTACGCATCATGTTGATGCTGGATGTGATCAGTTGGATCATGTGTCTGTATTTTGTATATGCATCATGTTGGATGCTTGGACCATGGATCTGTATATGTATCAGGTGCATACATTGTATGATCAGGTGGATCATGTATGGTGATATGTATCATGTATTTGTATTTGTATCAGGTGGATACATTGATGATCAGGTGGATCATGTATGATATGTATCAGGTAGATACTTGGTATGCATCAGTTAGATGCATTGATGATCAGGTGGATCATGTATGATATGTATCAGGTAGATACTTGGTATGCATCAGGAAGATGCATTGATGATCAGGTGGATCATGTATGATGACATGCAGCAGGACGTTGCAGTGATGATCAGGATGATCATAGATGATGAGCTTTAGGATGTTGCTCCAGATGACATGCAGCAGAACGTTGCAGTGATGATGATCAGGATGATCATGGATACATCAGGATGATGTATGGTGAGTATCAGTTTGATACACTGTGGCCGTGGAACAGGTTGTGCAGATAAGCATGTAATTTGTGCCCTGGGAGATTTGCAGATGGTCTTTCGAGGTTTTTCCTATGGCATGTAATTCGGTGCCCTGGGACATCTGGCAAATGCTCTTTCGAGGTTTTGCTTGGGAGGACATATAATTTGTGCCCTGGGAGATCTGCAGATAGTCTTTCGAGGTTTTTCCTATGGCATGTAATCTGTGCCCTGGGATATCTGGCAGATGCTCTTTCGAGGTTTTGTCCTATGGCATGTAATTTGTGCCCTAGGAGATTTTAGGTCAGAGTTGTGTACCCGTAACATCCTGAAATGCTCTTTCGAGGTTTTGCCATGACCACATGTAATTTGTGCCCTGGGAGATCCGATAGGTTGAGCCGTGTGCTCGTAATCAGTCCTGGGATGCTCTTTCGAGGTTTTGTGGTGACCACATGTAATTTGTGCCCTGGGAGATCCGATAGGTTGAGCCTTGTGCTCGTAATCAGTCCTGGGATTCTCTTTCGAGGTTTTGTGGTGAGGTCACATGTAATTTGTGCCCTGGGAGATCCTATAGGTAGAGCCGTGTGCTCGTAACATCCTGGGATGCTCTTTCGAGGTTTTGTGACGCATGTAATAAGTCCTGAGGATTCCACAGTATGGCCAGTGATGATGAAGACCTGCAGGTGGTGGGCCTACATCCAGTATGAAAAAGGATTGGCTCTGTAGAACTTCCTATGACGAGTAGATTCAGAGATTGATTGAGATAGCAGCAGCAGTGACGATGATGATGACTCGATGACGATTATCCAGTGACGATGATCCAGAGAAGATGACTTGTGCTAGAAGAACTGTGCTGAGAAATACCTTCCTAGTTAAGAGGGAGTGTTGATGTATATGTAACTTCAGAATGTATTTCATATATGTATGTTGTATGTACTCCTATAGAGATGATATTATTCCTCTATACGGAAGTGTCGTCATGTATATTGTAAGTGTCGTAACTTATACTTGATGGGTTATTAGACCACCTTGTTGGGGTCGGCCATGTATAAGTCATGTGGGTCGAAGGGTTATTAGACCACCCTATTGGGGTCGGCCATGTGGGTCAAAGGGTTATTCGACCACCCTATTGGGGGTCAGCCCAGTCAGCATTATATTATGTGGTTAAGTTCGAGCCTACATGAGTTAGGTAAAAAGGCAAGTCAAGTCAAGTATAAATAGAGTGCGGGAGGCACTCTATTTGTTCACTCACTTCTCACACATGCACTCAAGGAGGAGTGGCGCACTTATGGAGGAGGAGGATCTGCTGCTAGGTTATGGCTATCTCTCTTGGTTGGTTGTATCATTGCTCTATCTATCTCTGAGGAAGTTATTGGGGTTTTTCACCTTTATGGTTTTCCCCAAGTAAATCTTTGTGTCTCTTGTGTGCTTGCATTATTGTCTCCATGATTGATATGCTGTAGATATGCTGTACATGTTGTTCTCTCAGTTAAGATCCTAGATCAGATTGAAGTAAATTCTAAAAATTTAACACCCCAACATGTACTAACTTAACATACCCTGTCCTACCCTGCAATAACCTATCTTGTCCTAGCTAACCATATCCAAGCATGCCCTTCTTAGCTTATTCTACTTTACCTTGGACTATAGTACAATACCCTACCTCTACCCTAACCCAACATACCTAGCCTAATCTACTCTACCCCAAACTACCATACATAACCAAGTTTACCTTACCCTTAATTAAAACTACCATCTCAGTGACTACCATAACCTATATTGGACTACCCCACCTAACCTACCGTAACCTATACTATCTAATGCAATCTACCCCATTCTAGAGTAAACCCTTCCTAATATAGCCTACATAGACTAATTTAACCTAGCTTACCCTAACTTAGACTTAAGCATGAAACCTTAATCCTTAATCCTAAGCCTTGATCATCATACTAAGCTTAAAGCTTAACCGTAGTCCTAGGTAGCTAACTTCGGCTAGCTCACCTTGACCTTAATCTAAATTTCCCTTCTCTTGAATAGCCTAGCCTTATCTACTCTACCTCAGCTTACCAAATAATAACCTATCCTATCTATCCCTACCCTATCATATATTTCCTATTATAATTACCTTATTATAAAATACCTATCTTATTTATCATAATCTACTCTACCTTAACTTACTCTACATAAACTAATCTACCCTACACTACCTTAACCTTAAATTTTATATATATATTTTTTAGAGTTTGAATCCTATGACTAAGACTAAAACCTATCCTATCTATCCCTACCCAACCCTATATCTCCTATTCTAATTACCTTATTTATCATAATCTACTCTACATAAACTAATCTACGCTACATTACCTTAACCTTAAATTCTATATTTTTTAAGTTTCAAGCTTATGATGAAGACTAAATCCTAAGCCTAGGCCTAAAGCTTAAATATCTAAATCCAAACATAAATCCTAAGCTAAACCCAAATCTCCTCGTATAACATTAACTTACTTTAAATAAAAAAAAATATTTACACAAATATATAATGTAACAATATACAATACTACCTTATATATATAAATGTGATCCATTTTATAACATTAAAGAAAGGCTCGCACATTCATTATGTTAGTGAAATACAAACTTAATAAAGAAACATAAAAATATATAATTTTAATAAAATTGATATAATACTACAACTGAATCAACAAAATGAAAATAAACACATAACATAGAAATACTTCACAAATAATATATATAGTATCAAACTTAAAAATATCAAACAAATCAACAAACAACAAACAAAATAAATAAAGGCGCCTATAATGAACATATGCCGTTAATGCACCTCCCCATAAACATACAGAATTGAAAATATATGTTATAAATGTACATCCCTTAACTTAATTTTTTTTATATATAAATAACTTATATGCACATTTACAAAAAAATGTCATAAATGTTGATGCATTTTAGGAAAATGGTCATAAATGTACATCCCCAGACTGAAAAGCTCGTTTGAAAATAACTTATTTCAGAGAAAAAAACTATCAAATTATAAAATAGTAACTTTAATATAATGGGTATAGAATATATTTATTTATGACGGATATAGAAATATCACATTAGCATAAAAACGGTAAACAATCTTTAAAAATATATACACAAAATATATGTGTCAGATTTTATATAAATTAATAATACAAAATTCATCAACCGTACTCGTAAGAAAAGTTAGAAAAAAAACCTAGAACTTAAATCTAAAACAATGTTCATAGAAATGTATTTTGGACGATCTAATTGCAAAACACCAACCTAAAACTTAAAATCTAAACCATGTTCATAGAAATGTTCCTGGGAGACACTGAGCCAACTGAAAACTACAATTCTTAAAAAAAATGAACATGCGGGATTTCATAAAAGAAATTGTCATGAGTGTTGAGATTTATATATCCCTCCTTCCAACGGATAGATGATTTTCTGTCTTTGTTCCTCTTTCTACAATGAAGGGTTGCATATAAAAAAAAGTTGTTTTCTCTCTTCAAAAAGCACATGACTCAGCAAATGGAACCGTTAATAATATAAAATTCATCAACCGTGCTCCTAAGAAAAGATGGAAAATAACCTAGAACTTAAATCTAAAACCATGTTCGTAGAAATGTAGTTTGGAGAAGCTAATTGCAAAGCACGAACCGAAAACTTAAAATCTAAAGCGTGTTCATAGAAATGTTCCTGCGAAACACTGAACCAACCGAAAACTACAATTCTTATAAAAATGAACAGGCGGATTTCATAAAAGTCTTTCTTATCTTTTCAAATTAATATAAATTAATTAATCAATACGAAATACTGATTCCATAAATTCCGACGAACCAACCAGCCCGCTGAGAAAATAAGTTGATCGCAACCAATAAACCGAGAAACCCTAAACCAAGCTACCCTAAGGGAAAAAGTAATTAACATGCAGTCAGAGTCAGAGGGGACAAAGCAATTTAATAAGCAGGCAATGGAAACCTAGAATGGGATTTGATAGGAAAACAAATTAATAAGTAGGCAGAAGTGGAGGCAGGAGAAGAGAAACCTGCAGTTGTAGTGAGATAGGATTTGATTTGGTTTGGGTGCAACTCAGAACAAAACCCAACCCAGTCTGTTTGTGGGTGAAGCCACTTCAAAATGTTTTATATCCAAAATTTCTAAACCACGATGCATAAGGTTTGTGTCTCAAAAATTAAACCATTCATGCATTAAGTTTTCTAAGGATTTTGAGACAAGAACTGAATTCAACATATATTTCAGGGCGCAAAAAAACAAAACTGAAATATCCACGGCTTCTGAGAGCCCAAAATTCAACATATATTTCAGGTTTTTGAGAGAAGAACAGAATTCAACATATATATCAGGGCCCAAAAAAACATCCACGGCTTCTGAGAGCAAAGCAAAACTCAGAGGAAATAATAAAAGACCATTATGGTCAGAACAAAACCCAACCCTCATCGCAACGCCCAAGAACAAAACCCAACCCTCATTGCAACAACGCCCAAGAAATTGACAGAAATTAATGATATTGCTTCTAAGAGGGAATAATAATAGAATGTACCTGGAATTGAAGCCCGCAATTATTGAGAAAAAGCACTTTTCTCAACTGCGTCTTCCATTCAAGTCCAGCCAGGCGAAATTCATTGCCTCTATTTTAGAACAACCTCCTCTATCGCATATTGACTGCCAGACTCAGACATTAAATCACAATCAGATTCAGACAACCGGCCACCGGAAACCCAATCATACAAACGCACTCGGACATACTTACACCGACTGAGACATTGAACCACAATCAGACTCAGACACACGACCACAGATTCATATTCCACTCAAAACAGAAACCCAATCAGACAAACGCACCAGAACCTGAGTAACGAGGAGGTAAATGTTGAAATTGTGCCAGAGTTGAGATTTATATATATCCTACCTTCCAACGGATAGATGATTTTGCTGCCTTTGCTCCTTTTTGTACAATGAAGTGAAGCGCATGAGTCAGCAGATCGAACCGTTCATGCTCTTTCTTTCTAATTTTATTCATGCTTTTTGCCAAGGATTTTCCGTGATTCACGGCACAAGAAGTAATTCTTCTGCCACCCTGTATGGTCACTTGGTATGAGTAAGCTCAAAACACCGTCCCAAATGCCGTGGGATATGATCCGGTAAAATAGGAAAGTAGAAAATTCATTAAAAATAAATTGAAAAGAAGAGGGAATTGGACCAAAAAAATGAAATCAAAATAAGTAATCCAAAGAAAAAAGACAGAAGATGAAGAACACAAGCCTAAGGGGAACCAAGAAAGGAAATGAAGGAAGAAAAGTGAGGGAGAGGAGGTCTCACAAATATATTAGAAAGATAAAAGGAAAGAAATATCATTATACTAATCATAATCCCTTGCCATGTGGCTCTATTAATATTATGAGGATGTTTAATACATTTACTCGCTTCCTTTCAAATTTTATTATAGTAACTATCCTCCTTACATAGAAATTTTGTGTGTTCAAAGTATAGTTGTTGCCTAGTAATGAGGGAATGCTCTTCTAAGAGTGGAAGACTAGAAATGATTATGACTTATGTCATCCTTATGCTTTTTTATCCTTGTTTGAAAGGAGCGGTCGGTTTCACTAATGTAAGATTTCACACATAAACAAGGTATCTATTCACTAGGATCAATAGGATCTTTAACATGGATCATCATCCCCCAATGGTTTTAGGTCATTTGAAAGAATTAATAATATTCTTCTTCCTAAGAATCCTAGCTATTTTATCAAGAACACCTTGGATGAATGAACAGACTATCTTAGAACTAACAACTCTATCTCTAATTCTAGTTCTAGATCTTATTTTCTAAATCGAATTCCTAATTTGAGGTTCCCTATACCCATTCTTCATGAATAATTGAATGATGTGTTCGTGTTCTTACTAAGGTGATCATTGTTTGAGATTCTCACAGATCTTGTAGAAAGGGTGTCGATGACACCTAACTTTTGATATGGGTGATAATGTGATTTTGCATAAAGATATTATTCAATGTGGGTTGATTTTCTAGACACTTGATGGGATAGGGTACCATTCTTCTTTTTGGTTATCCTTACATCAAGAAATCAAATAGTACCACTCTCCTCAATTTGCATGGTGAATTGGGTAAGCTCAGATTTGTTTTTCAAGTCTAGAACAAAACTAACTACTTCCTCCTTACCATGAGGCTAGATAATATTAGTGTTTTCAACATATATCTTCCATAGATCGGGCTTGGTAGGATAACAATTTATCAACTTGGTTTCAAAATATTCCATAATTATATTGGCCACAATTGGGGAACCCATGGAAACTCCATTGGTTTCTACATAGAATTCACCCAAGAAACTAGAGAAAGTGGACCTAAAGCAAACCTCAATTAACTTGGTAGTATCAGGGTTAGTGAATTTCTTAATGGCCTCCATGGCTCCATCCACAGGGATACTTGTAAAAAAATATACCACATCAAGTATGATAAACACATCTTGAGGATCAAGATAAAATCCTTTAGTTTGTATGAAGGTACTAGAATATTTAATAAAGAAGCTAGTTTGGCATGCAAGGGGTTTTAGGACATTGATAAGGTATTTAGCGAACTAATAGGCAGGGGAGCCAATATTTTTCACAATGGGCGTTAATGGAACTTCATTCTTTTGAGTCTTATGTAATCCATAGATCCTAAGGACTAAGGGGAAGCTTGGAATAAGATGGTTTTTGGTGAAAGCATCAATATGTGAATTTTTTATGGCTTTTGAATTCATTGATAAATTTGTTCATGCCTGGTTTTTAACTAAATATTTGTGTTACACATAAATCTTCCACCCTGTGAGCATTAGCATTCTTTGGCCTGTAGGATCCATTTCAGTGACTCAGATCCATTTTCATCCTTCGGTGATACCAGTCTATCCTATTTTTGTTCCTACCCGCATGTTGCATCACTATAGCATGTGTACCCACGAGTTGCATCCCTATAGCCCGCGGGTATCAAGTAAAATGGTAAAAACCACTATTTTATTACGTTTTACTCCCAAAAAGCGGTCATCGGGTGACCTTTGGCTCTCCATCTGCCCAAGTAACGTCTCGATGAGTCCTTTCACCTACCTTTGAGAGGACTATATATTGAGCACATATGGCTTATGGACGGTAGGATGAGGAGAATAGTAAAGGCACTCTAGTGGATTTTTTCCCTATCTTGAGTCCGCACTCATTGATCCTTGTAGTTGTGAACCAGTTATGTTCACCTTCCAAACTCCTTTCTGGTTTGAGTTTTCTATTCATGGAGGATTGAAGTGGTGGAGGCACAAGTGGATTGATCTAGATCTTGGTTCAGATTGATTGCCGGAAAGAGGTCATATCACTTTGTACTTCTTCCTGTTCATTAATAGAAATACTCATATTTTCGTCCATTCATGGTGTGAATGTCATTTATTATACATTGGGTTGCATTTGCTTATGATATTATGGACCATTGTTATTGATGATGTTAATGTTATTTATATATCACATGTACTTGTTAGATATTTGTTGTCAAGACTAACTTGCAGATTACAAGTGCTTGGACGTGCGCAGATTGAAAGCTCCAACGAGGATCTACATCAAACATTGGATCGAGGTTGGTTACATCTCTCCATTGTCTTAACATTGTCGTTTATAATAGCATTGTTTTGAGAATTGAGTAGATTTCTGGTAGTCATCTGTCTGTTGTGGTATTCCCAAGCCATAGTGAGTTTTATCCAATACAAAAATAATTTTCAAACACAAATAAAAAATAGAGGTAAAAATGACACTGGTTAGTTAAACAAAACCTTAAAAAATAAAATAGATAGATTAATAAAAGAGTACGAGTACTAATAAAGAAAAACAAAAACAAAAAACAAAAGGACCAATATAGTCAAAGGGACTCCTTAAATAAGAAGAAAGTAAAAAATTCATTAAAAATAAATTGAAAAAGGGGACATAGGACAAAAAAATGAAATCAAAATGAGTAATATAAAGAAAAAAGAGAGAATATGAAGAACACCAACCTAAGGGGAACCAAGAAATGAAACAAAGCAAGAAAAAGAAGGGAGAGAGGGTCACACAAAAATATGAGAAATTTAAAAGGAGATAAATTGAACATGATTGTAATTATCCTAACCATACGTCCTTGTCAAGTTGATCTTATTATGAAGCAAGGGGATCTAGTTATTTCCTACCTCCCAACCACCATGTCTATTAATATTATGAGGATGTTTCATAATTTCAATAGAATACTTGAACATTCTCTTTGAATAACTGTCATAGAATCGTTTGACACTACCGAGTCATTAATGTTCATATGGCCAACATATCAATAAGTTATATTGATTTCCTACACAAATGCCTTGAAATAGAAATTTTTCCATGGAACAAATTTTTCGTTAAGTATATGAGTGTATTAGATGCTTCTTTCTACAATAGAAAAAGCATCGCCCTTGGAGATATTGCAAAAAGCTAAAGTTTGTGAATATTCTCACAATCCTAACCTGGATCCATGTGGCTTGGACACTTTTCCCGCTTAAAAACCCATTACCAACTATCCCAATCACCTTCCAAAGGGTATAAATTAATACCTAGAGGTGAAGAGGAGAGAGCCATCATATGTGTACCTTTATGTTGGATAAACCACAAGGGTTATCTCTAAGTCTTTCTAACCTTCATTTCTTTACAAACTCATAGCTATGCCATAAAACTACTATGTGGGATATCAGATCTAAAACCCTTGAGTTTTTATCATTCATTTATGCATGTAAAGTTGGATTCTTGGAGGAGTCTTAAGTGACTATAGATTGGAGTAATCCAAATGATGGAGACTAGAGGTTCTAAAAAAAACATCAAGTATTATATTTTTTATTATTTCAATAAAATAAATATTTATTTTCTCACCCCCCCTAGTTCCCTTTAAATATTTTTCTTCTTTAATTGTCGTTTCAAATGGTGGTAATGCATGAATCAATTTACTTGATAAATTGGTTAAAAGTAAGTAATATGATAATATTTTCTCTTATGTAGTCATTTGGGTTGGAGGGAGGCACATTTGTAGGTCTTAGAGTTTAGATTTGATTGGATATGAGGTATATATTGATTAGCATAAAAAGGATCTCTTTGGAAAACCCTCATAAGCAACTATTTTCCGTTCGTTTCACTCACTATTTACCTGCAAATGATGAACATCTAGTATTTGGGAAAAATATTGTTATTTTGTGAATCTAATCTATTAGAGTTTATAACCTAGCTATAAGGATATTTTTATTCACAATAGAACTAATGAATTCACTATGAAGAACTCCCTGATTTATTCTCATTAGGGTTTCTTGTTGTTGTTTTCTAGACTTGCTTAGGGTGGTTTATACTATTCAATGTTTTATTCACTTTTTGTAGGTTGTCCCAAAAGAAAACCCATTTTAAATATTTCTCATACCTTAAATCCTTTTACAAAGTAGGGACACACTCTTTTGTGACCACAAAAGCATCCCGCATTCCTTTTCTTAGAGAATGGTGCACCTTAGATGCTCTTTTATTTTAGGAAAGAAGCATTCAATGATCCTTCTACATCGAACATAAGTGTCTCCATCCCATAGAGATCTCTTTTGCATATGCCTTTCCTCTCTGATTTTTTGTCCTTGTCACATGGGTATGTTGGAAGGTAAAGTCCTGCATTTAGGCTAGTTTTTTTGTTTTCAAATAGTTTAATTCATTTACCTATAAGAAAAGACAAAATGTTTCCTATTTAATGTCCTTTTATTTCGGTTTTATTCTTATTCATAGTTCTTTGATTGGTCATTTAAAAAAAAAGAAAAACTGCATCACGAGTTTGATGACATTTATTTCTTCATTCAGGAATTATTTGCAAATTCATTTGAACATGTTGTTTCATTTGAAATATCTAGTATAATTTTCTTTGTTCAATTATAAATATATTTATAATGTTAGTGTCCTTATTAATTTGAAACACACTCAACTCTAATCCTTCTCCTTAAATTGAGTAAACAACAACCATTAAAAATAAATGATAATGAAATCAATAGACTCATTTTTGTTTGATGTAAAACTCATAATAGTATAGGATCTAGGGCCTTGGTTGTAGGTTTTGAAAGTCAATTATATAGGGAGTAAAATAAACTATGAAATGAATAATTGAGTGTAAAATCCATTAGTAGAAAGTGGCACTTGTTGGGAAAATTCACCTCACATGCATGTCAAGAAAGATATCAACCTGAGGAAGTGATTGATATTATCTCATCATTACAAGCTTGATGTGATATGCATGTATGAGAGATTTAGGTGAAGTGGCAAATCCTCTGGGTGGAAAAATTTCTCTCTAGATTTTTGGGTGTAGGAATCAATCATGTGTTCCTTATGAATCTACATACTGCTAACCCACAACTATTCCACCCAATTGTCAATTGTGAAGTGGTACCACAGTTTCCTTTCTAAGGATTTTCACCCAGGTGATTGTGAGTAGGAAGTGAGTGTGGTGCCTGAGACAGACACATAAAATCCATCTTAGCTCCTCTAGAGGGTTCTTGTCTTCACAAGGGTGCTTGCACCTTATGTGATTGTTGTGTGAGGGTTACTGCAGTTGTCCTTCATTCCATCATTAGTTGGTCTTGGAATATAATAATACTAACCTATATTTTGAAAGATTATCTTTACTGTTTCTTCACAGATTATATATTTGAATCTTTTCACTTCCTTATTGGTCATTGGAAGATTGTTTTTTTTGTTGATACCTAATATGAAATTTTAGTAATGAGTGCTCGATTGAGGTAACCTTCCTTAAGTTGCATTTGGTTAGGTTAATTGGTTCAAAATGGATAACCAACCATTTCATCATTCTGGAACAACCAAGTTTATTTCCTTGAAAGACATGGAGTCATCATCAATCTGACAAAGGCGATATCCTTACACACCAATTAGTGTGTCGAGAGAAGATAATCAATAAGGAATAAATAAACCCAAAAGAGAAGTCAAAGTCAATATGAACACATCAAATACTATAGTAAATGCGAATCCATGAGGAGGCATATTTTTCTTGGGTGATCATATGTATAATATTGCAATGGGGAAACCCATAACCCTAAAGGTCATTTTCCCAAGTCCAATTTTTGTTTTTTGCTACATTAAATCTTTCAGATTTGCAAGGCTAACTAATGACTTGATGCAACATAATTCCACTTGATCTCCCATCCCAAAAAAGTTTCCCTTGGACATTCCTATGTTCGGAAAGAAGGATAGAGAATATTTTTCAAACTATGTGATGACCTTCCATCTTTGATGTTCATTGAACTCATTATTGGATGATTCCATTAGGTTGAGACTCTTCAAATGCACCTTAACAAGGGTCACTACTAAGTGGTATATAGAACTTCCAAACTCTATTTATAATGATTTCATATCTTTAGCTATTTCATTTCTCACATACTTTTAGTTACCATCCCAATACAAAATTAGGACAAAACTAGGACAAAGTTGTTGACATCCTTTAGAAAAGACACTTCTACCTATATCTTTGATCATATACATCAATGGGGAAGGAGGAGGTCTAAGATTAAAGTTTAGATCCCTGATTCTTTCAAGCTATATGTTTTTTTAATTCGATGTTTCTTTATATATCCAAATGCATGCCCTTATCTGACGTCATGATGGAGTAACAAGCCATTGTTAGAGACCAATAGTTATCTCTACTTTATTCCTAGTCTATGGTTTTATATGAAATTTTCTAAATGTGCCAAGGGAATAAATGGATCCAACTAGTTTACAACTAGGACCACATGTTGATGGCATGTTTTCTTCTGTAGATATTGTTGCAAGCTAGGTGTATAGTCAAATGGGACAAATGTCTTTATCTACTAAAACAATGGCATTGCTTAGAATAAATCAAATTTTGTTGACCCTTCACATTCCTTTGACATTATTTATATTTGATCCTCTAAAAATAAAGGGAAACAACAAGATTAAGGAGAAAGGAAAGGTAGGAACAAGAAGCAAGGGTCTCATAATAACAACAACAACAACAATAATGTTGTTGGGAGTAAAAATGAGAATAAGAAGGTGAAATTCCTATGCAAGTTATTTTAGGAAGATCACCTTATTTATTAATGCACAAAAATAGAGGAATCATAGTTATTATTGGTACATCAAAGTGTGAATCATCAACCTACTATGCTACCAAATCCCTTCCAATATCAAGATCAAAAACTCATTGTTGGGGTCCCCAATAACCCTGCACTCCCATAAGGTGGAAACCAAGGTGACCCACCACATGGGGGAAACACATCGAATGCTAATGTCTACATGTGTGAAAGTGACATAAACATTCACACAAGTTCACATAAATATGATTATTTGGACTCCAGATCTAAGGATAAAGTGTTAGAATAAATAGGATCGCAGAGTAATAACAATAAACAAAAATGCAAATATAATCACACAAACACATTACAAGAGAGACACCAATATATCGTGGTTCACCCAAGATGCGCTACGTCCACACTCAAATTTCCAGTCCTTATTATTATACCATCCAAGAAAGTGAAGGGATACAACCTGTAGCAGAGTCACTGCACTTCCTCTTCACACTCTCTCACAGTCTCTCTTCACGATCTTAGAGATATTTACAATGAATAATACCTAATACATCAACCCTAGTCATGTTACAATGTCTTTCTTTTATAAAGGAAATACAATGGGAAAATACCACGAGTTACCCAAAACCATGGGCCCGTAAAATGTTGGCGAAAACAACCCAAACATTTTTCTTGGGGCCGTTTCCCCCAAACACCCATTTCTCAGCGGCGTTTCCCCTGAACCCGCTTCTCGGGGGCTCTACCCCAAAACCCCCGTAACTCGGGGGCGTTTCCCCCGAACCCCCTTTCTCGAGGGCGCTACTCCCGAACCCCCGCGCCCCTAGTCGGGGGAGTGTCAACACTCCCCCGGAACCCCTGGGGATCGTGCCGGGATCATAAAAAAACCTAGGGTTCAAACATGGCTGAATCATCATCTATGAGACTGGAAGATCAGGCTCCACAACCAACAATCTCCCACTTTGAGACTGATCACAACAACTCCAACACCGTTGTACTTGCTGGACCTTGGACTTGGAAAATTTCTCATCTTCACCTTCACGCTAGAAGGCCAACTGAAACCAAGCAGGAACTCAGTTTCTCTCTGGTCACTACCTTTGTAAACATGTCTGCAGGATTCTGGCTAGTATGTATCTTTTCTAGCTTCAACAATTCATCTTCCATAACAGACCGTATGAAATGGTACTTGAGGTATATATGTTTAGTCCTAGAATAGAATGCTGAGTTATTTGCAAGATGAATGGCACTCTAGCTATCACTATACAACTTTCTATCCTTTTGCTTCTTACCCAATTCCTCCATAAACCTATGCAACCAAATAATCTCTTTACTAGCCTCTGTAACAACAACATACTCTGCTTCCATTGTTGAAAGTGAAACAACCTTTTGCAGTCTCCAAATCCAACTTACTGTTGTTCCACCTACAGTAAACACATACCCTATGGTGCTCCTCCTGCTATCCTTATCACCTTCCATATATGCATCAACATATCCTTGTAGAATAGAGTCTAAACCTCCAAAACATAATGCCTGAGTGGTAGTACCTCTCAAATACCTGAGAATCCACTGTACTGCCTTCCAATGTTCTTTACTTGGATTGTTCATATATCTTCTCACAACTCCCACTACTTATACAATATCTAGTCTTGTGCACACCATGGCATACATCAAGCGGCCAAATGCTGATTGAGAGGGGATCTTGTACATGTAATCTATCTCTTCTTGTGTCTTGGGACACATTTCCTTACTTAGATTGAAATGGATGGCCAAAGGTGTACTTACTGGTTTTGCATTCTGCATTCTGAACCTCTCCAACACCTTTTGTATGTACTCACCCTGAGATAATGTCAATTTGCAATTTTTCCTGTCTCTTGTTATTCTCATACCAAGGATTTGCTTTACAGCACCCAAATCCTTCATCGTAAATGTATTAGATAGATTGCTTTTGAGCAAATTTATATCCTGCATGTTATACCCTGCAACAAGCATGTCATCCACATACAATAACAAGATAATATATGTTTCATTGTCAAGCTTCTTGAAATAAACACAGTGGTCAGAATGACATCTACTATAACCCTGTTCTGTCATAAACCTGTCAAATTTTAAATACCACTACCTTGGAGCTTGCTTTAAGACATACAAGCTCTTTTTCAACCTGCACACCAAATTCTCCTTCCCTTTGACCTCATACCCTTTTGGTTGCAGCCTATATATCTCTTCCTCGAAATCCCCATGGAGAAAGGTTGTTTTTACATCTAACTGTTCAAGATGCAAATCTTCTACCACCAATAGACTTAAAATAGTCGTAATTGAAGTCATCTTAACAACAGGAGAAAATATTTCATCAAAATCTATACCTTTCTTCTGTGCAAACCCCTTTACAACAAGTCTAGCCTTGTACCGCTTCTTACCTCCTTCTTCTTCCTTCAACTTGTAAATCCATTTGTTCTGCAATGCTCTTTTACTAGCAGGAAACTGAACCAAATCCCAAGTCTAGTTTCCTACCAATGAATCCATCTCCTCATTCATGCCTTGCTCCCACTTATTTCTAGTTTCCACCTACATTGCTTCTTCATAACACTCTGGTTCACCAGCATTAGTCATCAATAAATAATACATTGAAGGAGAGTATCGTTCAGGGATTCTACTTAACCTGGTACATCTTCTTGCAGTTGCAGGAGTTTCAGGTACTTACTGTTGTTCTTGATTTTACGGCACCTTTGGAACTTCATTTTCTTCAATTTCATCAAGTACTGTGTACTATGTGTTTTCTTTTTCCTGTTTATTTCACTGCAACTGATCTTTATACATGACCTTTTCATTGAATATCACATCTCTACTCCTAATGATTTTGTTATTTTCATAATCCCATAAGCGATAACTAAAATCATCAACCCCATATCCAATAAAGGTACATTTCTTGGATTTAGCTTCAAGCTTTGTTCTATGGTTAGGATAATTACAATCATGTTCAATTTATCTCCTTTTAAATTTCTCATATTTTTGTATGACCCTCTCTCCCTTGTAAATACCTTTTTACAATGTTGTATCTGATCATGTGGAAGCTAAAGAGATAGAATGGTCAGTATTATGAGGACATAAATACAACGTACCTACCTTGTCTCATTTTTCTATCACCATTGATCCTTTAGTGATCTTCCACCACGTTTCTCCAAATGAAGATAGACAGCCACCATCTCCCAACTTCCCTATTGAGATTGGATTTCTTTTCATAGTAGGAATATGCCTTACGTCTTTCAGCATCCAATCAGTTCCATTTTTAAATTTTATCCATAACTTACCCATTCCAACAATTTTACATGGCTCATCATCACCCAATAAAACATGTCCAAAATCGCCTGGAACATAATCATAAAAATATTTCCTATGGGATGTAGCATGACATGAAGCCCCTAAATCTACTACCCAATAATCACTTTTATTATCTAATGCAAGAATCAAAGCATATTGTAACACATCACCTGCTACATTTGCTTCCTGGGTAGTTTCCTGCTATCCATCTCCTTTATTCTTTAGAGATTTGCAGTCTTTCTTCAAATGTCCTTTCTTTCCACAGTTCCAACACTCTATTTTTCCCAGTATGGATCTGCCCGTTTTAGACTTGGCATGACTACCTTGGCTCTTTCCTTTCTACCTTTGTCTTCCCTTGCTCTCCATGGTCAACGCATTACCTAATGTCTCACCTGTGCTTTTTCTTCGCATTTCCTCGCTAAGAATAACACCAATAACATCATCAAATTTCAAGGTGTTTGAACTAGAGACAGAGTTACTTACAGCCATGACCAAGCTATTCCAACTTTCTGGCAATGAACACAAGATTAGAAGAGCCCTAACCTCATCATCAAAGTTCACACTTACAGAACTTAGTCGATTTGTAACTGTATTAAATTCATTTAAATGATCGGTAACAGATCCACCTTCAGACATCTTCATATTAAATAAATGCTTCATTAGAAATACCTTGTTAAAGGCCGAGGGTTTTTCATATAGCTTACCCAATTCACTCATCAAACTCTCTGTTGTCTTTTCTTTTGAGATATTGAAAGCCACCAACGAAGCCAAGGTCAGTCGTATTGTTCCTAGAGCCTTTCTGTCAAAAACCTCCATTCTTCATCCTTCATGGCCACCGGATGCTTTGCTCTTCCTCCCAACGGTAGGAATAGATCCTTTTGGTACAAATAGTCCTCCATTTGCATCTTCCATAATTGGTAGTTTTGGCCATTAAACTTCTTGACCTTAAAATTTCTTTCTTCTTCCATTGCTCCCACTCGAACCAGAAACCATAGCTTCTCGCAGGTTTATCTACCAAATAGACCTTTGGCTCTGATACTAATTGTTAAAACAAACAGGATTGTAGAGCAATAACAATAAACAAAAATGAAAATATAATCACACAAACACATCACAAGAGAAACACCAATATATTGTGGTTCATCCAAGATGGGCTACGTCCACACTGAAATTTCTAGTCCTTATTACTATATCGTCCAACAAAGTGAAGGGATGCAACCTGTAGCACAGTCGCTGCGCTTCCTCTTCACGATCTCAGAGATCTTTACAATGCATAATACCTAATACATCAACCCTAGCCGTGTTACAATGTATTTATTCTATAAGGGAAATATAATGGGAAAATACCACGGGTTATCCAAAACCATGGGCCTGTAAACTGTTGGCGAAAACAACCCCAAAATTTTTTCTTGGGGGTGTTTCCCCCGAACAACCATTTCTCGGGGGGGTTGCCCCCGAACCTCCGTAACTCAGGGACATTGCCCCTTAACCTCCGTAACTCAGGGACGTTGCCCCCAAACCCCTGATGGGGGCTCGCTGGTCCCCGTGCCCCTAGCTGGGGGAGTGTCAACACTTCCCCAGACCCCCTGGAATTCAAACACAGTTGAATCATCATCTATGAGACTGGAATATTAGGCTCAAAAACCAACATAAAGAAGTACCTACATTGCAACCACCACCTTCCACACATATGGACAAGCTGGTAATTGATGAAATGTCATACCCTCCCAACGGTTTCTTAAGAATATATAGACATAATCCTAGTTCTTGAGCTGCCAAAAATTACAATATTGTTGACGATTTAACCCAGACATCATGTGCCAGGCATACCTTACAGGTTCTTTAGGGTTCCCCTATATAAAAAAAGGTGTTGTTGTTGGATACAGGTCGTTTAGACCAGTTTGATACATAGATGATTACTTATTTCATGGACAATCAGAAGCTTGACCTCCCTCATCACATTTTTTTTAGATCCAAGTATCATCTTGTAGCACCAACATCTTAAGTACTATAGTCGATTAAGTATCTTCAATATGTGTTATGTTTCTTTCATCTGGGAAATATTTAGTTTCTTTAGAGATAGTCCCATCTCCAACCATGTTAACAACTTTTGATGGTTGATCCGTTATACCTTATGGAATAATGCATTCATTGACTATTGAATTGAGTGGTAAAATAGTCTTAGTAGTGGTCAAGGTTGTTTATGCATCACTAGTTTTCAACCTCTTACTAGGGCACAATTAGACATATGTCATGACCATAGTGATGTCTTCAGTCTTTCAATTGATTTGTTTCCCTCATTACGGACAAGTTGTCACCATCAATTAATCAATGTAATTCTATTGACCTCATCTATCTTCCTCGTCAAGACCAAAACCAACAATTTCAATTGGACCCAACGTTCTACTGGTGGATAATTCGATGAGGGCTTGTAAGAATGTGGGTTTTGGGGTGTACCTTTCCCTTATGCGAACTTGTTAAATCCATCGACCCATTTCATATTTTGACATCACCTATCCATAGGTGAACTATGTGATCTCTTATACCCACGCTTATCCCATGTGTTCAATTTCTACTAAGAATGATCCTTTGCATTCATGTTTACCTTCATGGGACTTGGTTTAGACAATTAACCTTATGATTTATCCAATGGGGGAATTGGAGCATTTTCTCCCTTCTATTGGTCCAAGTGAATTTTTTTTCATATGTTCTCTTTGGGATGGTGTTCTTCCTTTAGATGAATCTCTCCTAGAGGATATGATCGATTTTTACATTCCTTCATATATTCTGGTCCTTTCCAAAGATCATGTTCCTGGATTGAACCCATTTGCAACCAAATCCAATCTCAATTTGCCTCTTGAGTACAATATCAATATTTTTGGATCGTCAAACTTTAGCCTTTTTATGACTTTGGACTCTATCATTGAGCTACTATTTGGTGTTGCTAATGATTCTTATTTATTTAGTAGATATTTAGAATCTTGTTATTATGAGTCTATTAATACATACTCTATCATTTATTTCAACTTTGATCTTCCTTACGAGTTTGAACTTATTTATTCTAGGTCCTCAAGCCTTGACATTTTTCTTCACTAGTAGACTTTGTTGAAGACATAGAATTTAAAGATGCCCGTAGCGAAGTAACTTGTATGAAATACTTCATTTTTTTATTTTTTTAGATATGATCATGGTATTGTTGTTTCTTGGATACAAGATTTTGAGTTGGATTTGTGGTTCCCTAGGGATCATGCTTTTCATGTTGTTCAATCTAGTCAACTATATTTGAAGATTGCATATAAATTTACGTTTTCCCTGTATTAAAATGCACTGTTAATTTTTTTTCCACCCAAATTTTCCATAGGGTAGAACCTATTGGTTACATATGCGTCAAGCTTTTCTATCTACATTTTGCACTAGTCCAACAAAAGAGCCTACCTAACAGAAGACATTGTTTTCAACACCCTCTTTCCATTTTGGCGCCCATGCTGAGTATTATCATAGGCTTGGGATCTTTTTAAGCTGTACCATTACTTCAAGAAGAAGCCTCATGTCTCTCTTCCTCATCCATTTCTAGCCATTCCCTAAAGGATATTGTTTTTGTTCATTATGCATTTTACTTTGTTCACTACTACTTTCACGCTTATGCATAATTCTTTTCTATAGATTTCATACTTCCATTGAATTTATTATTTTTATCATCACTTGCATCCATTTCATTTGCATTTTGGACAATATTTTTGGAATAAAAATGTTGATGAGTGTCCACCTCTTACTTAGCACATTTTCTGCATTTTTTTTCAATAAATTCATTCCATGTGCTTGGAACATAGTTACATTCCTTACAAAACTCATTTATTCCACTCCATTATGGAACTCCTTTATTCCTTTTTAGGATTTACTAATATGAAAAATAGAAACGAAAAATCAAATTTAGAAAAAAAATAGAAGCATTGGTGAGGGGAGGAAAAATTTAGATGCTCTATGTTTATTGTGACTGAAGCAAAGTTGTGTCACATTTGAACAAATTGCTTGTGTCACACATTGGGTTTTAGTATAGACCATAGAAGTCAAACCATGATCCATAGTTTTGTAAGTCCTCTCGTGGGCTACTCTTCCAATCACTTTGGAGCAACCTTCATTTCATCCTACATTGTTGGCTTCATATATCTATTTAGTCCATCAGTATTAATTGATGTTCAAGTCACAAAATGTGCCTTGATTATGTTCAAACAAATTTTTAGCCCGTATTTTCAAATCCTAACATTTTTTTACCATCCATGTTGGCATTCCCTATTGTCAAGTGAGTGTCAATTACATGATTTCCAATGATCTTTACTCCTATTAGTGAAAGGTCCCAATTTACTTCTCATTAATGATTCCAATCTCATTGAATATGGCAACTTAGAGTAAGTAGCACCCTAGGCCTATTTTTCTCATTGGTAGGTTATCTTCCACTCAACATATGTCATATCATCATTGGTCATTGACTGAGTGGTTTCCCATGTATTTTACAAAAAGACATTTGTACACCTATTTGGATTCATGTTGTACCTTGGGTTCCATTTTCATCACTAGTTGAATTCCTCACCTCTTTCAGTGACTTTCATTATTGATCATCACATGGAGTGTATTTTATGTGCACTATTTTCACCTGGTGAATGTGAGAAAAGTACTTCGTGTTGTGTTGATGCAAACATTTTTCCAATAATTTTTCAACATAAATCATGTTCCTAATTCATGCTTGTATCGATTGATGAGGAATTACCTAATGCTCTCCTTCCAACAAATATTATCCCATCAACATTAACTCATAGATTATGGGATCAATATTTAGAGTCACTTTTAGTTTCTCAAGGCTTACAGTTAGTAGTGGTAGGCTCCCTCAATATTCACAATGGAAATTCATTAATCTCTCCTACTTGATAGATTCTAATAAGTGTTCGATGTCAACTAATCTATTCACACTTGTTGGATTGCATTGGTGTACATTGACACCCATCATCATTATTTGTGGGTTCCCTCACTTTTTTTAATGGCATACATTAATGACCAATAATAAAATAGTTTCTCCCATATTCAGATTAAGATAATGTATTGACATCATGTAGAATCATATAACTTGATGGATTTGGATTGAAGACCTTAAGATTGTAGTAGCATTTTTCCTATTTTCTATTGTTTGACTTGCACAAAATCATACCACATAGTTTTAACATTGGTACTTGACAAGAGGATTTGTTTTTGGTTTCATATCATTAGATATTCTCCTACTATATACTATGAAATAGATCTGAATTGTACATGTTGAGGGTTATGATCTGTTTTTGACATGGATCCACTATGTATCTTTTTCTTGGCAATGAGCTTGCAAACTACATGGATCCAAGGGTACTTGATTTGGTAGCCGGGTTTTTTTTACCTAATAATGGATATGAATTCGTTGAGGAAGAGAGTCATATGAAACATAGGTAATTTTTGTAGGTACTTGTCTAAACTTAATTTTGTCAAACTCCACCTAGTTCAACTTAACAACTTCCTCCATAATTTATAATGCATTTTCCCTATCAAATTCTCTTATGACCTCGTACATTAGGGGGATATTTTATAGCATCATTTTACACTATTGAGTCATTAATGCTCATATGGCCTATGTATTAATCAGTTATAACCATTTCTTACTTAAAATTCCTTGGATTAGGACTTATTACACATAGGCAAACTTTTCCTTACCTAAAGGACTATCTTGTATGCTTACTGCTAGAAAAAAATGAGCACCTCACTTTAAAACCTTGCAAAAATACCAAATTCACAAAAAATATCACAATCTTGAGTTGGGTTCATGAGATTTGAGTCTAAATTGGGACCTAGAGGTGAAGAGGAGAGATCCATCATCTATGTACCCTTATACTGGAGAAATCACAAGGATTAACCTCTAAGTATTTATGACCTTCATATCTGCAAAAAATATTAGTTTAGCAATATAAATTCAATGCCGGATTTGAGATATAAATATCTCATTTTTTTATGATTTCTTTATGCATGTGGAGTTGTAGTCTTGAAAGAGTCTTAAGTAACCCAATAATGGAGGAACACGAACAATGGTAATGAGAGACCTTCAGGTAGAAACATCAGTAATTATATTTTCTGTTGTTTCAATTAAATGACGATATATCTACTCCCCCTTGCTAATATTTGTGTTCTTAATTCATTATTGTTTCTATTGGTGTTTAGATGTGTGAGTGAATTTACTTGATGAATTGGTCACAAATTAGTGATATATTTATATTTTCTCTTGTGTAATCATTTAGGTTTAACAGAGGTATGTTTCTATACTATGTTTGTAGGGTTTAGAGTTCGTATTTTATTGGATATGAGGTATATTTGTATCAACAAACAAATGATCTCTTTGGAAAACCTTCATAACCATGTATTTTCCCTTCCTTTCACTCACTAGTTACTTGCAAATGATGAACATCAAGATTTTGGGAAAGTGATTGTTATTGTTTGAATCAAATGTGGTATAGTTTCAACCTTGATTATTAGGATGTTTTTATCTACAAGAACAACTATCGTCCTTAGCAAGGAATTTTGTTTGTTCATAGCATCTTTTATTCCTTGTAATGAGGGAGTACCCAGTAAGAGGGAAGGACTAGAAACAATTAATTTGTATGTTAGCTTCATGCTCTTTGATCCTTGTTTGAAAGGATTAGTTTGTTTCACTAATGTAATATTTTCGACAAGAACAAGGTATTTGATAGAAAACCTTGAATTGATCAGGTTTGGTATGGCCTTTAATAGGATTCATTAACCATCCAATGGTGTTAGGATGTTTGAAAGTAGTAATAATATTAGTCTTCGTAAGAATCCTATATATAATATTAACACCTTATATGATATCTCTATCTCTAATTCTAGTTCTAAAACCTATTTTTTGAATCATATTCCTAATTTCATCTTCCTTATACCCATTCTTCATACACACTTAAATGAGGTGTTCATATTTTTTATCAAGGTGATCATTATCTATGATTTTGAAGGCTCTTGTCTAAAGGGTATTAATGACACCTATCCTAAGTTTCACTGAAGTTGATAAGAAAACATATACATATTTGAGGGGGGGGGGCAGATCCATATATATAAAACTCACACACGTGCACGTGCACATCATACGTGAATATATATATATATATATATATATATATATATATATACAGAGAGAGAGAGAGAGAGAGAGAGAGAGAGAGAGAGATTCATCACCTGACACTACTATCTAATATCATCAATCAAACATGTAACATATATAATACTATGAAATTTTTTAACTAATATCATCGATAATATGCAAACTTCTAGGTTTTTAACATAATTTAATTAGAGCAATCCACAATCATATTCATAATTCAATGTTCATTGTTCATAAATTAAACTTAAGGCATCATTATAAATTAAATTCATAGAATCGCATACCATAAAAACCGTCTTCATCCATGTAACAAACCTCAACATAATCATGTTGATCCTCTCTAGAACTAGGAACATTGTTTACTTGTCCATAGGAATATGCAATTTTTGGTTCCTCATCATCAAACAAATTAGGATGATACATGACACTCAATGTCATATCCAAGTAATCCAACTCTAGTTCTAGATCCCGTAGTTTGTTGGCCCACAATTTGTATTAATCCTTATGGCGTGATAGAAGAAGAAGGTTGGATTCAACATACATAGGTTCCTCATCCTTATTGGAGCCCAATATTTTTTTCTTCACTGAATGGATGAATCCATATCTACTCCAGTTCCTTTCTGCCGATGACGAACTGGAAACTTGTGACAAGATCTTGATTCCCAATTTTTAGATATTTAGGATTTCCCCACCATGGAAGTTCCAAAAATAAATTGGAGTAAGAGACGTCTTGTCTTGAATATACTCAACATATGCACCCAAAATATTGAATCCCGCAAAATGAGAAAACTCAATAAAAATTTGAACCCCAATATTGGGATCTAGAAATAGTTCTCTAAAAGATTTCTTAAATGGAAGAGAGAATTATGGGACCTTATTTGGTGCAGATATGTTTGTATCAATCAAAAAATATATAGAATAATATTTAGGACTATAGTTATCAAAACCATGTAGATGATCAAACCAACCAGCCCTAAGAACCAAAATTGAACAAAAACTAGCTCACAAAATCGGTCAACCAAATTATACATAAAATATTCAAATTCTAAAAAAAAAATATATTAATGTGCTTCAATTACAATTCAAACCATCATACAAAAATATGAAAATTTTCTCATATATATAGAAAGTAAGAGTGCATACAACCAAAATACCCCCAAGTGCAATCCATATCTGAACCAAAGTACAATAATATATAGGATATAATTGGCCTCTATAGTCAAAATATAAACATATAATTATATTCTAAACTCTAGACTCTATAATAGAATTATATAACCGAATAATCCGAATCCTCATGCTTAGAGTCAGAGTCATCATCTATGCCCACAAAAAGCTAGACCAAACATAGGGATCCCAAGACTGGCTTGATTCCCCTTGTCCTAAAGGAACACATGTAGAACCAATGTTTGCATCCTCATATTTATTGATGAGGCTTGTTGAGTATATCAAAGACCAATTGGTTTCAATAGTGATTCCTTATATGATGGGCATATTATTGTATTGTTGGGCACAACCAAAAGATATGATATGAAATGCAACCCATATCTATAGCACAAATCCAATTCATCATTTCCTACAGTTGATAGAAGAAGGCCATATGGTGTTGTTCACTTCACTAGGGAAAATTCATGAGGGATCTTGAATACACAACTGTTGGGTGCCTCTAAATACAGTCCCCTCTATTTTCTTATGTGACTTTGGAGGGTCTTCTATCCAAGAATAAGTTCTATGGATGTCAATCACTCCCAGGTGTGAGTTAAATTGTAAATTTGGAGAACTTCCTTATGTTTGTTGAAGTAGTAATTCTGGAAAACATTTCTTTCATATTTGTTGGCCCATCTTAGCATTTATTACCTAAAATATATTGTTGTTGAATGTTTGTTGTCATTTGAAACCATAAGGAAGAGTTTGTGCATTTTGTATGGACATGGAAATAATTATGTTGGTGGTAGTTGTTGTTAAAACATTCAAACACAAGCAATTACACAATCAGATGTGACATTAAAACTATAGCAGCAACAAGAAGAAAATATCAGTAAGACTTTTTTAAAGGGTTGGAGGAAAAGAGACGAGGGAAATGATAGTCTAGAACAAACCAAAATCCATTTCCATCAGTCCTTAGGGAAAGGAATATTACATTTTCTTAGTGGCATGTCCAACGAGATTAGTTGAAATGGAAGGGCATTTTCATATTTATACTAAACCTATTTATCAACAAGAAGCATCCAACTTGATTTAAGTGATACTGGAACACCCTTGCAAGAAAAGGTAATGTTTAGTTCTCATGGGAATTCAAGGGGAGAGTTATGAGGAGAATGAGTCAAGAAACACTTTTACATGGTCAAACTCGAAAAAATAATTATGTGTCACAAAAATTATATCCTAGAAATTATTTCTTCCTTAGCACCATCCTAATAAAAATGGTTATGTTAGTGTCATATCTTCAGACTGATTTTTCATGTTTCTTTTCCAATTTTATTACATGCACTTGATCCAAGAAAGCTTAACGTATTTTAATAGGCCTTCAAGTAATCTTTAGGATGGTCAATTCTTGAGCACCGCTTTTCTAGAAAAGGGTGTTAGAATTCAAGATACAAATATAAGAAAAATCCCATGCTTTTAATCTATAATTACCATTTAAGGTGTTACTATACTCTTGCATTAAATTGTTCTTTCAGAACTTTTTGGTTCATGTCATTCCATTCCATGTTCATATTGTAAGGAAAATGATGGGATTTAGCAGGACTGTCAAATGTAAATTTTTTCCAAGGTGGTTGAATGTTCGGTTTTAGTCTCTGTTATCTAGCTCTCAAAATTTAATGTGTGCTATTTTCTCTAAACTTTTTCATGTTGGAAGTGTCATACCTCTGCACCCTTTCCTTGCAACTGGGTTGTAGAAAGTTGGCAATTGCATTGATAATGCAAATCATAAATGAATTTATAGTTTCACTTGATGTGACTACATGCAATTTGATAAAAATACATAGTCAACTTGGATGAAATAGGTTAGAATTGTATTTATAATAATCTGTTTGTTTAATCATATTTTTAATATTATTATTATAGTTGTATAGATATCCCGAGACAATAAGAATCTGATGTACAAATGAGATATTGTATCAGTCTCTTTATTGACTTGTGTACAAATGAGATATTGTTAAGGAGAAAATCTTCCTATGGCTTGGGGTAGACCACAGCAGAAAGATGACTACCAGAAATCAATTGAATTCCCAATACAATGCTACATAAATGTAAATGCTAAGATGTGGATGAATGACCAACACTCAACCTGATGCTCGGAGTAGATCCCCGTTGAGCTTTCTAATCTCTACACTTGAACCTGCAGCTTAGTCTCAACATCAAATACAAGCAAGTGCATATAATGTATGAAAGATATTAGCATAACCAATAGCATGGTCCATGATATAATAAGCAAATGTAACCCAATGCTAATAAACAACCATTCACAACATCAATTAGATGAGAAAATGAGTATTTCTATTAATGAAACAAGAAGTACATGATACAACCTCTTGTCGGCAACTCATCTGAACAGAGAACTAGTTCCCTCCACTTGTGTCTCCACCACTTCAATCGCCCATGCAATGGAAAATTCAAACTATGAAGGAATTTGGTAGGTGAACATAAGAGGTTCACAACAACAAAGATAAATGGATGTAGACTGAAGCTATGGCAAGAATTCAATAGAGTTTCGATGCTCTCTCTTCCTCCTCCTTCCATGTACCATAAGCGCTCAATTTATAGCCTTCCAAAGGTAGGTGAAAGGTCGAATCGAGTCGTCCGCAATACACGGAGGGCCAAAGGTCACCCTAAGACTGCTTTTGGAGTAAAAATAGAGGTTTTTACTGTAAATAACCATTTAACTCGATGTATGTGGGCTATAGTGGGTCAGCCTACGCATGCGCGAGTTGCAGCAAAGCAACTCACGTACAAGAACAAAAATAGGGAAAATTGGGTTCCTGAAGGGAAAAAAGTGGTTGTGAATCAATGAAATGAATATCAGAGGCCAAATAGTATAAATTCTCACAAGGTTGAAAAATACGCTGTAACAGATTCCCCCTAATGTGTGACGTCAGAGAAGGTACTACGATGACCGAAATACATTATAATCTCAGAAGTGCAGTGATCGAAACACAAATGTAAGGAGTATCCGACTGGTCATAATACAACGTTCTATCTGAATACAAATTGGTACAATACATAGTAATCTGATACAATGGCCATGAATAGGCAGTATATAGTGAGTACATGTCATAAGTGGTCATAGCCATGACCCAGTAAGATATGGTCTCCTACTGAAAAGGAAATGGCTGATGCAAACTGAAGGTACAAACTGCTGATGTATGAGACTAATCTATCATAAGCATAATCACGATCACCGGTAGCATACTAACAGCCACTGAAGTTTGGAGGTATTATACACAAATCACCAATGGTGCATGCCATATCAAGCGAATAAAGGTGCTAATGTCGAACATGATGTGGCATCATATGATTATCGATTATTAATGTATATCGTTAACAAACCCAAGATAACCCACCAATAAAAAAATGGGCCTCAAGGCACAGAGTACATTCATCAAAGTATGAATAAAGGTGTTGAGGTCGAACACTCTGATGAATCCATCGATTAGGAGGCATTGATGAATCCCCAACTGTTGATGGCGAGAGAAGCTACGACTAATGACTGCAAGCCTCAAGGTACTCAACGGAATCTAAGTCTCAATTCCAGAATAAATGGGTTGAAGTTGACAGAATGAAACTCGCTGGAAGGAGGGCCTTAATACATCCCCCATCAGCCAGCATGAGGTAACTAGCTACGCTGAAAGATTTGGAAGAACTCGGACAAACAGATCGGACTATATGGAATGGCCGGCATGCAATAGTCAAGACATATGAGGAGTGGCTGACTCTAGTTTCAATACTTCGTTTGAACAAGATCATGAGCAGATGGATAGACTCAGGAAGCATAGACTCAATGACTAGATGACAATAATACTTTGCGACGTAGGAGGCCTCACCAAAGTCTCCATAATGACTGGAAGATTAACCAACTGGTGGAGTAATATATGAGAAACAAGTACAGCTCCTAAGGTTGTACGAATGTCCCGACTCATGATGAGTGGAGTGGAAATGAATGTTGTGTTCAAAGATGACACAAAAGCTGCCATTAAGAAGTAGTAAATATTTTCCCGTCCGTATTTTTCAGTTATATGATTTCTTTTTGGTCTTTTTCATATTAGGAAAGCTTGAAAAAGAATAAAATTGCTTATAGCACAACAAGTGACGGAACGAGTGTCAAGTGCAAGAAAACTAGTTCCAAGTAGTGGAACATACCTATGATCAATGCAAGGAAGCATGTGCAAAATGTGCACACTCGGGGGGGTGTTCCCTCAAGGTAAAGGGTCATCAAGTTATGAAACATAACTGGAGGCTCTGCTTGGCTCGAAAGGTAAAGTGCTTAGGCACATGGCTAATAACTGCGAAAACCGGGAGCCAACACAAGGCTCAAAAGGAAAGTAGGATGATGCAATGGAATCACAACTTGACATAAATGGGGAGTCCTCAAGCGAGATGGCCTGAAGAAAATGAAGTAGAGTATGATTCTTCGTCACAATGTCATGGTGTGACTACGAAGGACTCCCAATCCTAAGTAGAAACAATGGCATGGGCACCAGAAGACATAAAAGGATCTAACTAGGGCACCCATGGTCGGACAAGTCCTTCCCCCAAACAATGACACTTCTAAAGAAGCATAGAGGTTCTGTGTCAATTAAAAAGTGGGGTTGCACCTAAGGTTTATGAATGTGGTCATAAGGTCGATGCAAAAATGTAGGCAGAATGACATCCTAACCTATATTCCAGGTGTAGAAAATACCTACCGAAGGCATGAAACGGTTGAAACAACCACTCTCGTTGAAAAAAAACTGTTCAAAAAGGCACTTTACAACTTCACATTAGTCGAAAATGGCTCAAAACGGAAAACACTGTAGGAAAGTGGGTTTAAAAATTTATAAATAGTAAAAAGAAATTACTTTTACCATTCCATTTTCACTTTTCACCCAAAAGAGTGCTTTTGGTTGGTTTCTACCCTCGATCTTCAGCTGTAGATTCTGGGAGCTATGGGCGTCGGATCCACGAACCATCTGGATCAGGTTGGTAGTCTCATCCCCCTCTTCATTTTCATGCTTTTTATTTCAATTTTTAATGGTAAAAATTTTATCTTTTGCCAAGGGTTGCACCCATAACTAGCTGTATGCGGGGGTACTTCTATACAGGTCGCGTGGAGGGCTCTTTGTGTGTGGTCAATGCATATGTTGACTGTGTATACTCACGACTATGTACAGGTTAGCCCGCGTAGAACGCCATGGGTTAAGTTTTTTAAAATGTGGGCACTAAAAATGCACTGTTTCTTGCTTCGAGGATGGTCCTAGAGTGGAGAGAGAGAGAAAATGATATTCATGATGAGCATGTGCGCCAAGATTTACCTACACAACAAGCGTTACAAGCATGTGGCCTATACAAATTCTGGAGCACTAGAGGTTTGAGGGCCCAAAACCTGTTGCTCTCTCACTTGATCAACTATTGGGATGCAGAAGCACAACACTTCGATCTAGATGGGAAACCACTTCCATTGGAGGTGGAAGACATATCCTTTATTATGGAATTGTCATGCTGAGGGGAGATGTAGTGCTCTGGTTTTTACAGCAGAGCACTGTGTAAAATTTGCAGATTTAATTTTCTACGTTTTAAACTTTATCAGTTTATGGAAGAGAATTTCTAAGAATTTCTATGTGCCGAAATAACATTTAGTGTACTGTGGTGTTTTCACTAACCTTACATTCGAAATTTGAAATAAACAAACATATCGTTCCTTTCTTTTCAACAGCATAAGAATAGGTTTCACAACTTAGTAAACCAGTAAATAGCAGTGAATCAGTAAATAGTAAGTTTGCATGTTTACAGTAAGATTTAGCATAATAGTAAAAAACGGAAATTACCTGATGCTGATGCTAACCGTAAGTTGTAGCAGGTTGTATAATCCCCTTAGACAGCCAAACTGAAGTGTCCACCCTACCGACCAGCTATAATCTTGCTGGCCCTTGGAAATCAAAGGATTTCCAAGCCCCCGAGCCCACACTCTGATAATCCCGAGAGCAGTCCTTCCTTCTGTGCTCAAAATCTTTCTTCGCCAAACTTTCTGTTCTCCCAACTTCTGTTCTCCAAACTTTTTTTTTTCTTCCTCAATCCCCCAAAAAAACTCCCCCACCTTCAACCTTCTCCCCCTCTATATACATGTCCATCCTCGAGAAGACCTTGGGCTTACTCCACCGCCCCAATCTCCCCTTCTCGAGCCCCTCAAACCTTTACTCCTTTCCCTAGTTCATTCATCCACGTCTCATTATAAAAATGTATAATTAATTACTCTTATGGAAAATTCCTTTGGTTTTGGATTGACGGTCGTAATTATTTATTACGGTGGGAATTATCACCCCAAGGTTATCCATTCGGGATAGTTTCATTAAATACAAGTCTATCCGCCGTCCTTGATATTTTAATGTTATTAATGTAATTAATAAAATATTATATAATTAGTTGCCCCTTGTCAACTTGGACATGATGTGTCTTAATGATCCACCTTATCCGTCGAGGCTACTTTATCTTGAGGTTTAAATTCCAAGTTTAACATTGAATAAAATATCCATTTCCATCACATCACGGTTATTCCAAAAAGGATTATCTTGTTATGGCTAACTTTGAAATGGAATTAATCACGTAATATTAATTTATAAATCAATATTTTAAATCTTACTCATATTGCATTTGTTACGATAGGGATATAAATGTTGCTGGAATATCATTTATTAATTAATAATAATAATTAAATCACCCCTTGACAATAATTAAAGGTGAATCGATCATAGTATTCTTAATTATTTGTTTATCACATGGGTACCCTATCATCAACATAGCATCCTTGTTATTATAAACAAAGCACTTGTGAGGGCTTAAACAATTTTACTAATTAATTAGACACTATCATTACCCTATTCACAACAGTTCTTCTATGACAATGTTAACTGACGATACTTGTCTTAGTTTATTATTACAATGTTTTCATATAATTACTAATTCACTTATTTACACATTGACAACCTAACCATTCATTACCTAAGTTGATTGATGTATCCTTAACTGAGTTATCTATGACATTTATACTACTATTCGAGCATGACAAGTATGTTATACACCAGTAATATTGTACACGTACAAGGTGTGCATGCATGGCCAGTGTATGCACATGTCGGACATGCACTATAAACAAACCCCATTCCGCCTATGCATACTTGCTAACTAACAATAGTATCTACCCCCATGCAGAAGAGCAAGCATAATCTATAGTATAATTACTTTAACATCCTCGGTTATTTAACAGTTAACCCTTTACGATTTAACATCATTGTCTTTATGTTTACATTAGTTTAATCAATCAAGTACAGGAAGGGTGCCTACTTCCACTAACTCGGAATCAAGGAATACTAAACCCCCCAACAGTACTAACTAACACATCCTCCCATCATAACCTACGTCCAGCATCCTCCCTATCCTCCCTCTGCTAGTACAACAGTGGGTGTCGGACTCACCGATCTGACCACATAGAACTTGAGAGCGATAGCGTCGGCTGAACAGCGGACCTATCCTCCCCTAGCAGGCATCCGACAATCGTCATCACAACAACATGGGGAGCGTGTCTCAGCACGGCCCTCCCACGACCTCGGGTCTCATGGAAACATAGGGTGGGAAACACATCCATCCCTCTCAACATACTGGGCCTACGCCCTTATCAACTCATACTTGCTGCTATCGGGATTATCAGTTTGTGTTATCGTATCCTCATTTTGGCTGCTAAGGTTTGCTGTATGAACATGTTTTTCCTTTCCAATGTATATCAGATCAAGTAACTGGCTATCCCATAGCCCTTGTGTCCTGTAGGTTAGTGTTTTGCAAAATACAATTTATAGAAAGCATTTTCCATTGATCGCCAATTGATCCATTTTATCATTTCATTTCATGTAACCTTTTAGCTCATCATAGATACATATAACATTTCAATAATTCATATAAGAAGATGGTATCCACGTACCGAATCATATATTTCACATTTCATTAAGGAAAACATATAAACATATACTGAAATCGTAAAATAAGGAAATCATATGATAATCATGACATCATAACTGCATAACATAGTAACATCATAATCATGGTGAAATCATAAGACAGAGTAACATCATATAATGAGGTCCAATATAGTTTACTCAGTCGAGCTGAGTTCGACAAAATATATAAGAAGTAAAGTATGGTGTGTCTAACTAATAAATATGCCGAATCAAAATATGGGCATTACATACACCCACCCTTCGGGAAACTTCGTCCCGAAGTTATGGTCAAAATAGTGAGGGAAAATCTCGACGCATGGTCTCTGCGTCCTCCCAGGTAGCAGACCCTGGGCTATACTTGTCCCATTGGACCTTAACTTGGTCCACATGGCGACTACGGAGCTGTCGAACCCTACGATCAAGTATACGTAATGGTTCGACCCTGAAGGTTCCCTCGTCCGAGACCTGCAATTCCTTCCAATGAATTTTGTGAGTCTCATCAGCTATGTAATGTCGTAATACAGAAACATGAAATACATTATGAGTTTTATGCAAGTGGGGGTGGCAGCGCGAGACGATAAGCAACTGGTCCGATTTTCTCAAGAATCTCAAATGGACCTATAAAGCGAGGTGACAACTTGGTACCCTTCCCAAACCGAATGGTACTTTTATTTGGTCTGATGCGAATAAATACACGATCCCCTACTCCATAAGTTCTATCTGATCTGTGTGCATCAGCGTAACTCTTTTGCCTATCCTGTGCTTCCTTCAGCCGCTGCCTAATCTGTATCACTTTCTCCTCCATTTCCTGAATCAATTCAGGCCCAATTAAAACTCGATCCTCTAACCTGTCCCAACTGAGTGGTGTCCTGCACGGCCTCCCATACAATGCCTGATATGGCGGCATACCAATGGAGCTGTGATGACTATTGTTGTATGCAAACTCCACTAAAGGAAGATATTTCTCCCACTGTGTCTGTTGATCCATAACATACATCCTAAGCATGTCCTCCATCACTTGATTCACCCTCTCAGTCTGTCCATCTGTCTCGGGGTGATAAGCTGAGCTTAAGTTCAACTGTGTCCCTAATGCTGACTGCATGCTTGTCCAAAATCTGGAGGTGAACTTAGGGTCTCTGTCAGAGATTATCTTTTTAGGAACTCCATGAAGACGTACAATCTCATTTATGAATACCCTTGCCACATCTGTCACATCATAGGTGTCTCTGACTGGAATGAAGTGAGCACTTTTGGTCAGTTTGTCAACTACCACCAAAATAGCATTATGTCTCAGAGATGTGAGTGGTAATCCTACAACGAAGTCCATGGAAATGACTTCCCATTTAGTCATAGGGATATCATGCGGTTGTAGGAGACCGGCCGGGTGACGATGATCTGCCTTCACTTGTTGACACTCAAGGCACTTTGAAACAAAATCCACTACATCCATCTTCATACCTGGCCAAAAGAAGAGTTGCTTCATGTCAGCATACATCTTCTTCACCCCTGGGTGCGCACAGTAATGCGATCTATGGGCCTCTCTAAGGATGGTTTCCCTGATATCACCTTCCTTAGGAACATACATCCTTCCCTGATACCGCAACAATCCATCTACCTCAAGATGGTACCCATCATACTTCAATTCCTGTTTCTTTCCATTCTGAATAGCTGAGGTTACTTTTAGATACCAACTATCGCCCAACAGTTGTCCTAGTACCCTTTCCCTCAAGTCAACCTTCAAGGGAATTAAGGAGAAAAGTCTCGGCCTTCGGCTTAGAGCGTCTGCCACCACATTCTCCTTTCCTTTGATGTAAGAGATACCAAAGTCATACTCGCTCATGAACTCACTCCATCGCCTTTGCCTAGCATTCAAATCCCTTTGGGTAAATATGTACTGCAAGCTCTGATGGTCTGTTTTAAGGGTGAAGCTTCTACCAACTAGGTAGTGCCTCCATAATTTTAGTGCCAACATTACTGCTGCCAATTCTAGATCATGCGTGGCATACTGCTCCTCATGAGGTTTAAACTTTCGAGATGCATAAGCTATTACCCCACCTTCCTGCATCAACACCGCTCCTAATCCTTGCTTCGAGGCATCGGTGCATACCATGAAATCTTTATCCATGTCTGGTACCCGCAAGATTGGTGCACTTGTCAACAATCTTTTTAACTCTGTAAAAGCAGCATCGCATTCATCGGTCCATTCATACCGGATTCCCTTGCGTTGCAAGGTGGTAATAGGTTTTGCAATTTTAGAAAATCCTTCCACGAACCTCCGGTAATAGCCTGCTAACCCCATGAAGCTGCGCACCTCATGAGCATTCCTTGGAATTGGCCAATCTTCAATGGCCTTTACCTTTTCTGGGTCTACAGAGATCCCTTCACCTGAGATGATGTGCCCCAAGTAGTGAATCTCCTTTTGGAAGAAGGAACACTTTGACAATTTACCATAAAGTTTATGTTCCCTTAAGCATGTCAAGACTAACCGCAAGTGTTCCTCGTGCTCCTTCTCATTCTTAGAATAGATAAGAATATCATCTAAGAAGACCTGAACAAAGCGGTCCAAGTATTTTCGGAAGACCCCATTCATGAGGCTCATGAATACAGCTGGAGCATTGGTCAAACCAAATGGTACCACTACAAACTCATAATGCCCAAATCGAGTTCGAAAGGCAGTCTTAGGAATGTCGCCTTCCTTGATCCTCAACTGGTGATATCCGGATCGCAAATCAATCTTTGAAAAGACTGACGCACCTTTCATTTGATCAAAGAGGTCATCAATTCTTGGTATGGGATACCTGTTCTTCACGGTGGCCTTGTTCAAATCTCTGTAATCTATGCACAGTCGCAGAGATCCATCCTTCTTCTTAACGAAGATCACTGGTGCTCCCCACGGTGAGATACTAGGTCTAATCAGTCCCAAATCTAGCAATTCTTTTAACTGGATCTGTAACTCACGGAGCTCTGGAGTTGTCATTCTATACGGAGTCTTTGAGATAGGTTCTGCACCAGGTTTTAGTTCGATTGTGAAATCGAGCTCTCTTTCTGGAGGTAGTCCTGGTAATTCCTTCGGAAAGACATCCTTGAACTCAGAAAGCACTGGGTAAGAATTCAAGGAAGGTCCTTTACTATCGCTCACGGCCTCCACTACGAACAACTGGCATCCTTGTCTTAGGCACCGCTTAGCTTTCACCATAGAGATGAAACGGAGGGATACCTTCCTCTTCAAGCCTTGGATTTGAATTGTCCTTCCCTCGTCATCGAGGCACAACACCTTCTTTGCATAGCAGTCTATGAAAGCTCTATGGTCTTCTAACCAATCCATGCCAATAATGAGGTCATAAGTCCCCAAATTGGTGACATAAGCATCCAACTTAGTGGTGCAAACTCCTAAGTCAACCCCACAACCTCTCACTTTAAGACCTACTGGTTGCTTAGTTCTTGAAGCCATTTCGACCAGTTTGAAATCATCGTGCTCGTAGGCTGCCAACCCACATTTATCTAATGCAAATGGTGAAATAAAACTATCAGTTGCTCCTGGATCAAACAAAATTTTAAGTTTGACATTGTTTACATTACCAGTGGATTCTACTACGGTAGACTGATGTTCTGCCTGGTGGTTATGCACCGCTGCATGAATCCGATGACTGTTACCCGAACTATCCATGGGTGCCTTTCCTTCCCTGTGCCTGCTGCTTGACTGACCCTTGGGACAGTCTCGCTGGAAATGAGGACCTCCGCATCCCCAACAAGAGAGATTGGGAGGGGCTTGCCTGTTGCTCGAAGGAATCCTCTGAGATGAGTTCCTTCCCCTGGTTCCTCTAAAACCCCTTGCTCCTCTATAGGAACTTCCCTGTGTACGTCCCTGGCTTTGGTGGGTTGCGGACGATGCCTGCGAAATTGAGTTAACTGAAGTATTACCCCGCGGTGTGAACCGGTTACCATAAGGAGGAGGTCTAGACTGTCCTCCCCTGAAGTAAGGACGTGATGCCTTCCCTGAAACATACTGATTGGTTCCTGTCAACTTACTGCCCCCTTTTCCATCTGACATATCAGCTGCATAACGAGCATACTCAACTGCCATGGCAACTGAAGTTGGCTTCCACATCCGCACAGCAGCTCTAATCTTGTAGTTAAGTCCATACACAAAACGCTCTACCTGACAATCATCTGCATCTAGGTAAGGAACGTATTTTACCAGTTCCATAAATCGAGATTCATACTCCTCCACTGTCTTGTCTCCCTGTACTAAGGCATGGAGTGCACCTGCCTGTTCTTCCTTGTAATAATTTGGCAAATACTTCATGTGGAACCTCTCCTCGAACAGTTCCCAAGAAGTTGTAAGAGGAGTAAGGTGCAACTGCTTCTCGAGGTCTGACCACCAATTCAAAGCATCACCTTTAAGCTGAAAGACGGCCATCCTAGCCTTGGAACTAGATGTGTACTCATTCAATGCGAAGCATCTCTTCATGCCTTCCAGCCATGCCTCTGCATGCTTACCAGGTCGTCCTCCTGAAAACTCTGGAACTTTTATTTTTTGTAACTCCCTCGATATGTCCTGAAGCGGTTCCAGTCTTGGGCCATGTGCCCTTTCAGAGTTCTCTCGACTCACTTGAGTGGTTTCCACCTCGGCGGCCCTTTCCGACTGCCTGTTCATCGTGGTCATAATAGCCTCCAATGACCTCATTATGATCTGCATTTCTGGTGTTGAGGGTGGCGGTGTTGGCGGTGGCGGAGGTGGTGGTGACGGTGGTCGACCTTGACCCCGACCTCGACCTCTGCGTGTTGTTACCATGATAGTTCCTGAGTTTATTGAAAATAAAACCATGTCCTTAGTTGTTCAATCAAATACATACGGAACTAAAATGTAGGTATTCATACACTTATACTTATGCATAAGAAATAACTTGCATCATGAGATAACAGATTGTCAGGATTAGCGCAGTAAAATCTATAGTCGTTTTTATTAAACAATCTTGTCATGGTGTTCAGCTCGTCGTGCTGGTCTTAATGGTGTCTTGTTTTTGACTTTTCGGGTCTCTTTCATCCCTTCGACTAGGAGTTGAAATCTCGGCAAAATTTTTAATATTAAATTTTAATTCTTAACAAAACTTAGGTTATACACTATATAAATGTATACCAAATTTAATTAAATTAAACAAGATGGTGCTAACACTATACAAATATATATACGAAATTAAATTTAAATAAGGCAACGCTAACACTATATAAACGTATACAAAATTTAATTAATTTTAAAACAAATGATACTAACACACTATATAAACATATATACGGAATTAAATTTAAATAAAGCAACGCTAACATTATATAAGTATACAAAATTTAATTAATTTTTAAATAAAATGATACTAACCCTTTATAAATATATATACGAAATTTGCCAAAACTTAGGTTATAATATTAAAACTAAATTTAAATAAAATAAATAAAAATGAATAAGGAAAATTTACTCGACCGCTTAGCCCTTTTCACTCGACTCTCGGCTAAGCAAAAGGCATGGCCACGCGGCTCTTCGTGTCAGTTCACCGCCATGCAAGAGCGAGTGTGCATGAAGGACACGCGGTCTCTCCATGCAACCCACCGCCCTCGGAAGGTAGGGAAACCCTAAATAGAGTCAATCCCCAAGGCGCGGCCATTTTCACCCTCTATCCTCGAGTTTTAGCTCTGCAACTCCCATCTTCGAACTCGTTTGCAAGCTTGATGTCTCGACCAGCAGTTAAAATGTGGAAGATGCATTCCGAGATGAATAGCACATGGGGGAAGGGAGTTGTATTATTGACACAACAGCCAACGTTATCGGATTACTGCACTACGAAGGGGGCGATTGTGGCGTTCACAAGAGGCCTGGCGTTGCAGCTTGTGAAGAGAGAGCTTTCAGAAGCAATATTTTCTCCCAGTTCTTCCTTATTCGCCATTTCTATCAATGGGCTTTGCAAAGTAGGGAGTCTGTACGACCCTCAGAGACTGTCATTTCCATGGTTGCTCCTATCGAATTTGCCAGTATTAATCTTGATTTTGGGGCTGCTAATTTAATGGCAGCCCTCCGACTTCGATAATACCATGCCTTTGATTCCTTGAAAGCCCGGAAATGGGTCACAGTATTTTCGCAGGGAGGTCGTTTCTTTCCCTGATTGATGATGTTTCTCGTTTAAATGCATCCGCCATGCCGTTCTTGGCAGTGCAATGCCCAGGTTTTTTTTTTGTTTGTCTTTTCACTTGAGTTTTATTTCGCGCTTGCAAACGAAACCCTACACTTTTTCTCTTGAAAACGCCATTCTGAACCGAGAGGACGAGTCTTGTAGAGGTTGAGAGTAAAGGTCTTGTAGAGGACGAGTTTTATTTCGCGCTTGTTTTCGAGAGTCTGCGGTGCGTATTTTGAAGTAGGAATTGTATAGAAAAGAAAAGATCCTATGGAAGTGGGGTTCTGTCTTAAGAGAATTATGGAGTAGCTGAGAAATTTTCTTCCCGGATGTAGTATCGTTATTTAACTTTACAGTGTCTTGGGTGTGTATTCTAGATTGACACGGTGTTTTTGTTTTTAAGTGATCATGGATATGTCGGTGATATTTTATAGTCCTTTTCAGAAAGGATTCAGGGATGTGTATGTCGGTGATATTTTCTAGTGGTTTTCTGAAAGGATTCGAGGGGCTCGAGAGTAAATAATCACTTTTGTAACAATCTCAGCAGAGAGAACCCATTCGCAATGTTATAAACCTCCAAGGAAGGAAGCTATCAGCAAAGGGAAGGAGTAAGATATATTTCACAAAAGATTAATGGGTTTCCTGCGGTAGGTGAAGTATGTTCAGGGTTTTAAAGCTTTCAAAATTATCGGCCTCTAGATAATAGTGTTTGGAATTCTTTAATGGTTATTGTTCCTTAAAGTCCCAGCAATAGGCCACAGTCTTTTCAAAGGGTGGCCATTTCTTTCCCTCGTGGGCGACAGGGTTCATTTAAACGCAGCTGCCATACAGTGCTTCCAGCTTCATTTAAACGCAGCGGTTGTTCCTAGCTAGTCTGTTGGCTGTTAGTATATTTGACAGCAGAGATGTGGCGAGTTCGATATGCCGCGTGAAGAGGATGAAGAAGAAGAAAGCGGTACTATACAGTGCCCAACTTCGTGCCGTACGCAATGGTCGGCTACGGGTAATATTCAATCCTGAGTTGAAGATTTTGTCTTGGGAGTTCTGCGTAAGAAATCATGAGGAGCTTTTACCTCGCAGGTTGGTAGCACCTCAGGTAATGATGCTGTTGCCTATACATAACCATCATTTCAGCTACTGCAGACCTTAGAGATTAACCATTAATGTAATTGATGACTTCCAGCAGTAGATATTTGGTAACACCATTTACCTTGTCGCTAACTCATTAAGACAACATTCTGTTTCCAAAGCTATAAAATGTGCGATTTATGAGTGAAACGATTTCTTATTGTATGTTGTTTATCCTCAATAGCAATAGATCACAGTGATAAATGTGTAGTGACCTAACCTATGATGAATATAATCTTTGAAATTTGAATAGATTGATTAAGTAGGGATGAAAATAAAGTATGTGAAATGTTTTTTTTCACTCACGGCGACAATGCCTCCCAGATAATTACAAAATGCCAACTTTCAAAGCTGGCCTTTCAGCGAGTTAAATTTATGGCACATGCCACGTATTTGGATCAAATATCATCAGATTTCATGTAAAAATTCACGGTGAAAGACTTGTAGTCAGTCAAATCCTAATCGGGCAAATACTGTTTGATTTGAATCGGCTTGAGCACAAACCGTAGCTGAGTTCGACAATTCTTGTTTTAGTATGTAAAGGGACTGTTAATTCTGTAGAAACTGATATCAAACAGAAACATGTAGGCAAACCCTAGAGTTAATTTGTTTTCCATGTGAAGAATTATTTAAATGTTTTCTGATATTATTTTGACCACATAGAGAGAGGCAAGAGGTTTTCACAGCCTTGGTAAAATCACTTTGGCAAGGTGGACGATCTTGTGAAAGATTAAGAACAGTTAAATGTAAACGCACATAGATGTCTACCTATGCAAAAAATACAGAGATGTCTTCCCCATAGCTGTTGGGAGAGAGGGCAAAGTGGGGGCACGAAGAGTCAATTTCTAAAAGAGTTCAAGAGCGAAGAATTATGGGTGCAATTTTTGTATAATATATATTTTTATATATATTCATGCATATATATAAAAAATAATACAAAATGGTGTATGCGAAAGTAATTTTCTTTTTCACTGTTGAAAAAAACTAGATATAAATATACATATTGTGTTAGAACTCTTTTTGTTTATATGCATTATCAAAAAAAACTAATTATATCTTGGTTTTCTATGGGTGCAGGTAGTTAGTTTCCCGGTGCTTACAACTATTGGGAAGAAGGATCTTGTGTAACTCTTCGTGTGTGTCTTGCACGTAAATTTTTTTTTGTTTTTGCTAAGTTCGGCAAGAGCTCGAATCTAGGTAACTAATTGAATTTTCTAGTGTAGATCCAATCTCTTAGACTAGTTTTTTTTTTTTTTGAGTAGGCCCTAAAGGTCTGAGTTTCCGAGCCTGGCGCTCTGATACCATCTGTAGTGCTCTGGTTTTTACAGCAGAGCACTGTGTAAAATTTGCAGATTTAATTTTCTACGTTTTAAACTTTATCAGTTTATGGAAGAGAATTTCTAAGAATTTCTATGTGCCGAAATAACATTTAGTGTACTGTGGTGTTTTCACTAACCTTACATTCGAAATTTGAAATAAACAAACATATCGTTCCTTTCTTTTCAACAGCATAAGAATAGGTTTCACAACTTAGTAAACCAGTAAATAGCAGTGAATCAGTAAATAGTAAGTTTGCATGTTTACAGTAAGATTTAGCATAATAGTAAAAAACGGAAATTACCTGATGCTGATGCTAACCGTAAGTTGTAGCAGGTTGTATAATCCCCTTAGACAGCCAAACTGAAGTGTCCACCCTACCGACCAGCTATAATCTTGCTGGCCCTTGGAAATCAAAGGATTTCCAAGCCCCCGAGCCCACACTCTGATAATCCCGAGAACAGTCCTTCCTTCTGTGCTCAAAATCTTTCTTCGCCAAACTTTCTGTTCTCCCAACTTCTGTTCTCCAAACTTTTTTTTTTCTTCCTCAATCCCCCAAAAAAACTCCCCCACCTTCAACCTTCTCCCCCTCTATATACATGTCCATCCTCGAGAAGACCTTGGGCTTACTCCACCGCCCCAATCTCCCCTTCTCGAGCCCCTCAAACCTTTACTCCTTTCCCTAGTTCATTCATCCACGTCTCATTATAAAAATGTATAATTAATTACTCTTATGGAAAATTCCTTTGGTTTTGGATTGACGGTCGTAATTATTTATTACGGTGGGAATTATCACCCCAAGGTTATCCATTCGGGATAGTTTCATTAAATACAAGTCTATCCGCCGTCCTTGATATTTTAATGTTATTAATGTAATTAATAAAATATTATATAATTAGTTGCCCCTTGTCAACTTGGACATGATGTGTCTTAATGATCCACCTTATCCGTCGAGGCTACTTTATCTTGAGGTTTAAATTCCAAGTTTAACATTGAATAAAATATCCATTTCCATCACATCACGGTTATTCCAAAAAGGATTATCTTGTTATGGCTAACTTTGAAATGGAATTAATCACGTAATATTAATTTATAAATCAATATTTTAAATCTTACTCATATTGCATTTGTTACGATAGGGATATAAATGTTGCTGGAATATCATTTATTAATTAATAATAATAATTAAATCACCCCTTGACAATAATTAAAGGTGAATCGATCATAGTATTCTTAATTATTTGTTTATCACATGGGTACCCTATCATCAACATAGCATCCTTGTTATTATAAACAAAGCACTTGTGAGGGCTTAAACAATTTTACTAATTAATTAGACACTATCATTACCCTATTCACAACAGTTCTTCTATGACAATGTTAACTGACGATACTTGTCTTAGTTTATTATTACAATGTTTTCATATAATTACTAATTCACTTATTTACACATTGACAACCTAACCATTCATTACCTAAGTTGATTGATGTATCCTTAACTGAGTTATCTATGACATTTATACTACTATTCGAGCATGACATGTATGTTATACACCAGTAATATTGTACACGTACAAGGTGTGCATGCATGGCCAGTGTATGCACATGTCGGACATGCACTATAAACAAACCCCATTCCGCCTATGCATACTTGCTAACTAACAATAGTATCTACCCCCATGCAGAAGAGCAAGCATAATCTATAGTATAATTACTTTAACATCCTCGGTTATTTAACAGTTAACCCTTTACGATTTAACATCATTGTCTTTATGTTTACATTAGTTTAATCAATCAAGTACAGGAAGGGTGCCTACTTCCACTAACTCGGAATCAAGGAATACTAAACCCCCCAACAGTACTAACTAACACATCCTCCCATCATAACCTACGTCCAGCATCCTCCCTATCCTCCCTCTGCTAGTACAACAGTGGGTGTCGGACTCACCGATCTGACCACATAGAACTTGAGAGCGATAGCGTCGGCTGAACAGCGGACCTATCCTCCCCTAGCAGGCATCCGAAAATCGTCATCACAACAACATGGGGAGCGTGTCTCAGCACGGCCCTCCCACGACCTCGGGTCTCATGGAAACATAGGGTGGGAAACACATCCATCCCTCTCAACATACTGGGCCTACGCCCTTATCAACTCATACTTGCTGCTATCGGGATTATCAGTTTGTGTTATCGTATCCTCATTTTGGCTGCTAAGGTTTGCTGTATGAACATGTTTTTCCTTTCCAATGTATATCAGATCAAGTAACTGGCTATCCCATAGCCCTTGTGTCCTGTAGGTTAGTGTTTTGCAAAATACAATTTATAGAAAGCATTTTCCATTGATCGCCAATTGATCCATTTTATCATTTCATTTCATGTAACCTTTTAGCTCATCATAGATACATATAACATTTCAATAATTCATATAAGAAGATGGTATCCACGTACCGAATCATATATTTCACATTTCATTAAGGAAAACATATAAACATATACTGAAATCGTAAAATAAGGAAATCATATGATAATCATGACATCATAACTGCATAACATAGTAACATCATAATCATGGTGAAATCATAAGACAGAGTAACATCATATAATGAGGTCCAATATAGTTTACTCAGTCGAGCTGAGTTCGACAAAATATATAAGAAGTAAAGTATGGTGTGTCTAACTAATAAATATGCCGAATCAAAATATGGGCATTACAGGAGACAATGATTCTCAGGTCTCGTAGTGTGGGGGGCAGAATCACCATAAGTGATTATATTGACAGGTATTGTATTGATGGAACCTAGAAGGTGGGTAGCGAGGTCCTTATCGAGGCCATAGTGAGCCTAAGTATGAAGATCATAGTCCTCACCCTCGGGAGGATTACAGGATTGGTTGCACTTCATCAAGATTTGAGGCTTGTGATATTCTACGGAGCAGAGTGCATGATACCAACAGTGTATGATTGGTGCACAACATTGTTGGTTACTATGAAGAGCGAGCTAACGGAGTGCAAGATGAGACAAGAAAAGAACTTTCGATTCGGTAGTATCTTATGCAGTTTCTTCTTTGAGAGAGTACTGGGTGTTAGCATTAGTTTTGGGTTGATAAGTCAGGAAGGGTTAGATCCTTGCAAATGAAGAATGAAACCCCAAAAATTCTTAAGTCAATAGAAATGGGATTAGAATATCAAAATCCACTCGAAATAATGTGTGCACAAGAATGGACAGAGAAAATCTATGATAGCGTAGATCGACGGCTACAAACAAGTTCACAAGGGAAAGACACATGGTAGAATGTGGGCAGAGTATTGTTAGCCCATGAGCGGATCGATGGATGGGAAAGGATCTATGATCATCAAGTGGTTTACCAACCAAACATCCATGAAGAAATGCAATTTTTCATATTTGTGAAGTGACGGTAGGCTCCACATCTTTCAATGGTGCAAATCTAGTGGAGATGAGCATCAACGGTGAGCATTTTGTTCTTAGATTCAACATGCGCGAACAACCAACACTCTCAATATCTGCGAGGTTGGTAGGGGCCACACCTTTGGACAGTTGGGATGCAGATAGGATGTAGATCGATGATCGGCATTAAATTCTCCAATTGAAGGTGCAAGGAAGGCAACACTTGAAAGATTGAAAACTGCGGAGGATTGCAGAGCTAAGTAGGGAAAGAAATCATTGGTGCAAAAGCAATCATGCATATGGACGGTTTAAACAGCCCTTTCACCATTAGAGTTGCAGGGATGATATGAAAAGAAAATAATATTAAAAACACTTCTACGTGGGGATCTGGATACTGTTTGTCTAGTTACATTGGAAAGCAAAAGGCGACAACTGTGCAAAAGCAGACAACTCAGCTAGGAGCTTAGACCAGCTATCAGTAACCAGGTAGGCCTCCTATCTCCTTGCAAAACTATTTAAATGGTCGAGCTTGGAGAAGTAGAACACCCAGGTTTTGAAAACCAGAAGATAGAAGAAATATTAGAAGATAAAGATGTTGAGGTCTATGATACTATATTGACCAGTGGACCCATTGAAATAGTAAATGATAGACTAGAGTTGATTAGGAACCAGGGTATAGATGTACACAAGGTATACAAGTCATTTTTCCAGTTTTTTGTAGTTGACCAAACCCTAAACTGTCCCAAGTTTGTCGACTGGTGCACCACCAATTACTCCTCCTCTAAGAGGGTGATTATGGACGCATATAGCTCAAAGATCCTATGTCATGTAAACTCTCTCATTATGAGAAAATCCCTATCAATCCCTGACGAATTCAGCCTAAAGTACAAAGAGTACAAGGAAGAAGACTTAATTCAGTATTTTAGATAGTCCACAGTCGAGTTTAAGCAAAGTTTCTACAGGATTTTCCTACAACCTAGTGTCCCATTGCAAGATCATTCTTTGCCAGTCGAAATCTTCCTCTTTACTGAAGAATCCAAGTGTGTTATATCCCTGCTAAGCCAATTTTTAGGACTAGATACATACATGCCTATCACTAGATACAAGGATGTTGGCTAGTTGTAAAATCAATGTAACGTTGGTTTCCACAATGAGAAACCAACTATGATATCAAGATCAGCTACAACTCTAAAAGTAGCAGTAGTTTAGCCAACATCCCTACCAAGCTTAGCTTAGAAATTAAAATAACCTGTTGATCGAGAGTGATAACAAGTTCCTACTATTTGTGTTAGGGATTATGACCTTAGTAATATATATTGTTTGTTATAGGGATTATGACCTTAGTAATATATACCTTAAATATCTTTACCTTTGTGGTAAGTGAGAACTAACCCTTTTATATATCTATATAGGAATCATCCATCATTAGTAGTTGTAGCACTAGCAAAACCAAAAAAATTCACATCCAATATAATAAACATATGCAGCAAAGCAAGAAACACCAGTTTCAGTAGCTATTTATCTTGTTGAACCAACATCCTCACCAGTTACAAACCCCATTGAGGAAACCTTATAATCTATATGGGTAGTAGATTCAGTTGAATTTATCTGGTTGTTTTTTATCCAGGTAAAGCACCAGAAGCATCAACAAAAGCAATTTAAGTGCCTTAAGTAAGCTCAAGTCCTAAGACATAGGAAATCCTCCGTTTCCAACTCTATTGATTCCTCACTTTTCGATCGACGACCGCCTGCCCCTAGGTCAACTTCCAATAACATTCCAAGAGGTTTCATCAGTGAACGTAGAGCATAGCCTCAACCAAACAATTTATTAAGTGTATCTCGCTACCGTTCTGGTTGAAGTTGATCCTAGGAAGCTACCTCATGAACATCATCATCAATATAAAAATTCCTTCCAAATAAATAGCTTGTGCGAGCACCTTATCACTCAGTTTCAGTTGATCGCGAGATCGAGTTTCCTGAGCAAAAGTAGTAACGCTAGTCATATAAAGGAAGCAAAAGAAAAGCATTGCTAAGAAATGGCAATGTGTGAATGTAATAGAACACACCAAAAGAAGAAATTTGCAAAGAAATGGTGACCCTTCATTTTCTAATATTGTATGTTTCTTTTACGACCATTGAGCTATCTAGTACATGAATTCTTGAGTCTCTCAAAGAGGTAGATTAGAATTTTGTGTTTATTTTCAACATCCAGAGCTTGATTTTTCCTTTGGGTTCAGTTAGGTGCTTGGAGTTGTTATAAAATATCTTCCATTCATATCCAAAACCAAGCCAGCAATGACCATTTCGATTGGTAAAAGATGATATCCCTCCTTATTAAACTTCTACTCTTTGAAGAAAAATATGATATGAAAGGTACTGAGGACTTCTAGTCAGGAATTCATCTATATGAAAAATACTCAAGAATTCTACTCAGGAATTCATCTATATGAAAAATACTTAGGATTTCTACTCAAGAATTCATCCATTTGGTATATCATACTGTATACTCCAAAATATTGTATGGTCATAAAAGAGACATACATAATTAAAAAATGAATGTGCCATTTTCTCCAAGAGACTCGGGACTTTATGTGACCTATATAAACAACATTTACAAGGTTTTGATGCAGACGATTGTATCATTGATCATGTTCTCATGTTAAGAAAAAAAAACAATTGACATGAAATGAACTAACATCTTCAAAGTATTGGAGAACCTTAAAACTGTCTAGAAGAAAGCATCAGAGTTCAAGAGTAGGAAGGTCATCACCACCATGAATTAAAATTCAAATCAGCTGGTAGAATCAGTAGCGGACCATTTGGCCCTCAATCACTCAACTTTGAACTCTAAAAATTTGAAATCTCATCTTGGGAATAATGTTGTTCAATGGATGGCCTCCCTCACCGTAGAGAAATGGCAGGCTACTTTGACAATGGTAGACCAATTGTGGCTCACCACTCTGCTACAAATGCACATCGGCCTCCAAACTGACGATTTCACTAATATATAACATGGCTTATCACTTGTTATAAGTAGATACATAATCAAATAGTGTAACATATTACCAACATAAACAAAAGTATGAAGCACCAAGAACGTTATCCACACAAGAAAAAAATATCCTCAATGATGCTCCAAATCCTGAGAAGATGGCTAGACTCTGCAGAAAGCTCGAATATCTCTATTTGGGTTGCCATGTTCTCTAAATTATTGCTTCCTTTTTATTTTGTTGAGAGTTTCCTGCTTTTGCTGAGTTTTTAACTATTGATGCCTTCTTTTTTTAGAGACTTTCCATATATTCTGTTTGTACTTTTTTTATGATTTTCTTTATAATACGTTTATATCACAAGTTGGGTTTTTGTCCTCTGTTAATTGGGTTATACGGTATTTGCATTTTCTTATTTAGTTTTGGTAGGGACAAGAAGATCTTCTTCCATCTACCTTGTTTTACATATTTTTAGTTAGTTTATATATATATATATATAACAAACAATTTCTTTATTTTTTATGTTTAAATTTTAGCATGGGATTTAGGGTTTTGGAGGGAAAAATTGTTTGGTCCCAAAGCTAGTATTAGGAAATGAATTAAGACCTACAAGGATACAATGATTTGTTTTGGTGAAGGATGTGAATATGGAGTGCATTGAGTTGTTCACTAGTCAAGTGGTGGTCGACCAGATTGAATCATCCAAAGTGAATAGACTTGAGATTATTAACTCGGTAAATAGAAATTGGCTACCTAAGTTTGGCTATGATCCCAAAATTAGTATGCTCGTAAATGGTTGCTGGTGTTTTGTTTTCATCAATGTTGAGGATGTTCCAAATTTTTTGGGTTGGATATGGATTTGTAAGGAGGGTTTACTAGTTCTAAAACGATGGAATACTTCATTTGATCCAAAGAAAGAGAAAATCACGATTCCACATTTGTGAATGCTACTTCCTAGTTTTCTTATTGAGCTATGGACATCAAACATTTTTTAAGGGTTACAAAACTCCTTAGGTTTGTTTATTAGGATGGAAAAAAAGATGTTATTTAGTGTTGGAGAATGGGTGGCATCGGTTATGGTGGAGATGGATATTACCAAAGGTCTTCCAACTGAAGTGGAAATTTTATGGGGCAACAGGGTTATCTAGAAAAAAATTGACTACCTCCATATCCCTTGTAGTTTTCATTATTGTCAGGAGACTTGTCATATTAAAGATAAATGTCCTTATTTACAACTCCCACATTCCTCTATGTTTATGGATAAAGGTGTTGCTACTTTAAATCATGGTATGTCTCATTCTGACACTCCTACTCTTTATGAAGGTGTATCAAAAGAAGAACTAAATTTTTATCTCTATGTGGAAAACGATTTAGAAAATAGAAATCTTCGTAAGGATGATGCACGGTATGTCAATTCTAGTCATCAAATCGAATCTAATAAATCATTGTATAATAATAGATCATCAAATAAATTTGAAAATGTGATTATTAGATAGGGTGAGAACTGGTCATCTTGGGAAACAAACTTGGGTTTGGTTAATTGTAAGGATCCCCTGTTGAGTGTCTCAGAAAATATGATGGTTGGTTCTCTGTGGGTTTCCAATCTGATATATGCAAAAACCTCTAACTCTCGTCCCCAAGGTTCCAATTGTGGATTAGTCCCCCTTTCTTGTCATACATATTTGGGTAATGAAAAAATTTCGTTTAGAGTCCATTTCTCCCCCAATCCCCCAAAATGCGGAGCCACAACTTTCGATTTATTCTGTCATGACTCCAATTAACAAGACGCCTATGCATATTTATTCAAACAAACAATCTTCAAACCCAGATGTTGTCCCTGTATCATCTTTTAACCACCAAAATGTCACCATCGGAAATAAGAAGAAAAATAGTAAAATTAGGGATTCTGTGGTCGTACCTCTTGTAGGGATCATTGAATCAAGTAATCACTATATCCCTCTATCGAAGAGAGTTTTGGAGGCTAGTGGTGAGAAGCCTCCTTTGGGAAGTTATCCAAACTCTCGGTCCCTTAGAAGAAGTCATCCTAGTAGAGAGGGTTATTAATGTCTATCCTTTCATTCAATATTTCGGGGGTTGGGGGAGCTGCAAAGGTTGGGGATATTTCCAAAATGTTTAAGACTACCAACCTGGCCATTATCCAAGTTCAAGAAACCATGTGTTGTGAGAATACGATTATTGAATTTTTTTACAAAATTTTACCGGGATGGAACTTCTTTTCCCTGGACTCTTGTGGGATTTAAGGTGGTATTCTATATTGTTGAAATCCTCGTTTGGTTGATCTCAAACCCTTCAGAACATGTGTGGAGATTTTGCTTGAAGAAATTTTCAAATAATATAGTAAAAAACTTGCCATATTAAATTTTTATGGCCCTTATAAAGAGAGGGAACCTTTTTGGAATGCCATGGATCAATGTGGCTTACTAAGGATTCCAAATCTGATTATTGCATGAGATCTAAACTTAACCCTGACAGCTATTGATATTTGGGGACACTGCTCGATTGGATCCTCTTATAGATTATTTGAAATCCCTTTTGCATTCCTCCAATTTGATTGATGTGATGCCAGTAAAATGGGAACCTACTTGGACTAATGGTAGGAGTGGGAAAAAAGGTATTAGTAAAATACTTGAAAGATTTATTTTTTCTGAGAATCTATCATACAAGCTCTGGAGATAAATATCTTGGGTGGTAAGATCCACTATTTCTGATAATTTCCCCATTATTTGATAGATTGATGGGTTAAAATCGACACATAAATACCATTTCAAATTTAGCAATATGTGGCTCCAAGACTTGGATTTATACTCGATGGTTAGAAAGTATTGAGGTTCATTCTTTGTCCTGGAGGATGTAAGTCCTATGGATATTTTTATTTTAAATATTAAATACCTTAAAAAGGAAGTTTCATTATGTGAGAAATAGGAAGAAGAGAGAGAGTGAATACCTCTTATACATTGAGAAGTGGATGGAGGAGATTATGTGTTTAAATCCATATAGCATTTTCATTGAGGAGGAAAAGATGGAATTAATTAGGCTTGAGGAGAGTAAGAATTGCTACTTCAACAAGAGGAGATGTCCTGGAGATTAAGGAGTAGGGCTATTTGGGTATCCCATGGGGACAAAAACACTCAATTTTTCCACAAGTATGCCTCATATAAAAGAAATATAAATTCTATATGGGATTCAAATGAAACAAATGGGAACATTATCAATTCACAAAAAGATTTGGAAGCAGCTGCAAAGCTCCACTTTAGTCATATTTTCAAGGATCATGGTTCAAATAATATTGTAGATCAAATGAAACTAATTAGTTACTTTCTTTCTTTTTTTTCCAATGATGAAGGTTTCAACATTGGTATTCATGCTAACTTCGTGGAAATTGAAAGGGTCCTTAAACATTTTGAAAACGTTAAGAGCATAGGACCAGTTGGATGGAAGGTGGAACTATTTCTCTCCTTCGTTGATATTATGGGGGGATATTAACTTCAAATGGTACAATAGTCTAGTTTGGAAGGCTTTGTCTCTGATGCTTTAAACTCAAATTTCATCTCTCTTATCCTTAAATTTAATAATCATGATGGTTTTAATGATTATAGGTGGATATCACAATATAATATTTCCTACAAGACAATTAAAAAAATCATTTGTAATCATATTGAGCCAAAACTTGTAGAGATGATGTCTAAGGAACAATTTGGTTTATGATAAAATAGACAAATTTTGGATGTTGTGGGTGTTACAAGAATGTATACACTCTATCAATGTGAAGGATACAGATTCTTTACTTTAAAAATGGACATTGCGAAAAACTTTGACTGTGTTAATTGGGTTTTCCTGAGGATTCTTCTGCTTCAAATCAGATTGCCTATATTATCTACAAACTGGATTATGGCCTGTGTTATTTCTTCCCACTTTGCAATCCTTATTAATGTCCACCCTCCGATTTTTTTTTTAAATATCAAGGGGTTTATGTAAAGGACTCCCCTTATCTCCTTCGTTTTTTCTTTTAGTTATTGACGGGCTTAGTAGAATGATAATTGCAGCTAGATCTATGGTAACTTAAAAGGAATAAAAAATTATTTCATCTATTTTTATAATGCATTTACTAATTGTTGACAATGTGGTATTGTTTGGGAAAGGAACAAAGGAGGAATGGAAATTAATTGCTGAGGTCATTTAGACATTTTTAATAGCATCAGGGATGGAGGTTAGCATCTCCAAGTATTCCTTTATTAAACATATGGTGGAGGAGGATAATTTTATACATATTATAGATATTCTTCCTTATGAGGAGACATATCTAATTGAAGGCTTCAAATATTTTGATGCAAGATAGGTCAGTCGGACCCTCTTGCTTAACAATACCACATAGTTAACATACAAATGCTCACATAGACTAGACGTGAATTGGAAATGCCATGAAATTGGATTCTATTACTTGAATCAATTAATTTTTTTTATGTAAACTAATAAACAAGTCGTAATTAACTTGTTACAATATACATAAATAAATATTTGTTTTCTCTGTGTGTTTTCCTCTGATCCTCTCATCCAATGAATTTTATCTTATGTGCCTTCGCACTAGTCTTCTACTCTGCACTCTCGCTGCTCTCGAGGTTTACCCTGTCGGCTTTCCCGAGGAGTCCTTACTATGTCTGATGCCTCACTCTGATCTGGCATATCCTGCAGTCGTTAGCGCCCTTAAACATGCATGCATAACCTTCTCCTCTGGTGACACTTGGCCTAGTCCCAACCACCTTCTTAACTATCATGCAGGTCTATTTCCTCGACTTCTTCACTTCTCGACCTATATGCCTCTTTGACTTTGTTACAGTTGTCGGTCTTGTTGACATCCACTTTCTACTGGTCTACACTTCGAAACGTCAACCATTTCCTATCTTGTCACTACTCGACCTTTCATCGACTTTCGAATCTATCGACTTTCGCTTCTGTCGACCACTCTTTGACAGCTTTCTGCTTGACTTCCCGGCTTCGACTACTAGCCTTCCCACAGTAGTGGTCGTTGGAAATTCCCCTGGTCAGCCTTCTTCTATCGATCACCTTCGACTATTTCTCCTAGGCCTAGATGCCCCTACATCAGTCTCCCCAGGTGAAAAAGAACTTGACTGCTTCGTCAGTCTCCTATATTCCTCCTCTGAAATCCATGTCACTTCTTCCAGTTTGTTGTTCTGCCATTGGATTAAGTATTCTTTCTTCTTCAAACTCCTTGTGCGTCTGGCTTAACACTCATCCATTACTTCAGCGATCTCTTCCTTCTGTCGATCTGGAATCTATCCTATCCAATCGATGTTCAACACTTCTGCACTATTGCCCGTCGAACCTTCTTCTTACTTGTATAGATCTGATACATTAAATGTAGGAGAAATTTCAACTCTTCCGACAGTTCCAACACATCAGCATTGTCTAAAATCTTCTTCAGAATCTTACATGGTCCAATCTTCTTCATCTTCATCCCTTTGTACTTTCCTATCGGGAACCTCTCTTTCCTAAAGTGTTGATAGACTAAGTCTCCTTCGTTGAACAACTGTAGCCTCTGCTTCCTGTCAACTCTCTGTTAGTTTTTCAAAAATTTCAATCTGATCTAGGATCTTAACTAAGAGAATCACATGTACAGCATATCAATCATGGACACAATAATGCAAGCACACAAGAGACACAGAGTTTCACTGGGGAAAACCAAGAAGGTGAAAAACCTCGCAACTTCCTCAGAGATAGATAGAGCAATGATACAACCAAAGTATAAGAGATAGTCTTCTCCTAGCAGCAGATCCTCCTCATCACAAGTGCGCCACTTTCCGAGAGAGATAAAAGTGAGTAATGAGTGATCAAATAGAGATTTCCCAAGTAATGAGTGATCAAATAGAGATCTCCCGATCTCTATTTATACTTGTCTTGTCCTGCCCAATAAACTAATGGGGTCGACTTGTCTAGCTTGGCCTAATAACCGATGGTTAACTTAATCCAGGCTGACCCCACACTTGGTGGTCTAATAACCCATTTACCCACATGACTCATACCGGGACGACCGCATCAATATGGTCTAATAACCCATCAAGTATAAGTTGTGACACTTACAATATAAATGACGACACTTTCGTATAGAGGAATAATAACATCTCTATAGGAATCCAATACACATGGGTAAAAATACATTCCAAAGTTACATATACATCAATACTCTCAACTTGTATGCCACATTCCTCTTTTCAATCTGTTTGCATACCTTTTCATGCACTTATTTCATGTACTCTTCAAATGTCTCCGCATCTGCACTCTTTTTGGTTTCTATCGGTACTTCGACTAAATCCACCAAACCATGTGGGATTCGACCTTGAAAAATCTGGAATGGACTCATACATGTCTACCGATTCATAGAGTTGTATGCGAATTCTGCTTGCACCAACACGTTTTCCCACTTTTTGGATCTGTCGACCGTCAAACACCTCAGAAGGTTTCCCAAAATTCAGGTCACCACCTCGGTTTCTCCATCAATCCAATTCTAAAATGCAACATTGTGTCCAGTTTCTTCCATAGGGTTCTCCAGAAATGACCCATAAACTCGGTATCTCTGTCTCACAATATACTCTTAGGCAACCCATGTAATCTCACTATCTCAAAAAATAATACAGCATTGCCTGTGGCGTCACTTGTTTCCCGACATGGAATAAAGTGTGCCATCTTCGAAATTCTATCAACTAACACAAAGATTGAGTCGTTACCTTGTTGTGTCTTTGACAATCGTAGCACAAAATCCATGCTTAGGTGCTCCCATGGGACATTTGGCACACGAAATGGTGCATACAGCCCTGTGTTCTGACTTCGACCTTTGTCCAATTAGAAAATTCGGCATTTTCGGACCCACTTACTAACATTCGTCACCATCCTTGGCCAATAATACTTCTCCTCGACCAACGCCTTGGTCTTGTCGATGGCAAAATGACCTGCTAATCCGCCAGTATATAGTTCTCAAAATAGTTTTTCTCTTGTCGATCCCCTAGGAATACATAAATGTTGTCATTTAAATAGGTATCCCTCTTGGATAAAATAATCCATGTATGGAGTTATATCGACACTCCGTGGTTTGTGACTAGCCTTCCAGCTTTTGCAAAATCCTCATCGAATTCATACTCTATCTTCACCGACTCTATTCCCATCGCCTGAACTGTTGTCATGTTTGGCAATGAAAATCTTTGAATCAAAGCGTCGATAACTTTGTTTGAATTTCTTGACTTATGTCGCAACATGAAGGTATATGCTTGCAAGAATTCGACCCATTTCATGTGCCACTGATTCAACTTCAACTGAGTGTTCAAGTACCTCAGTGCTTAGTGGTTTGTATACAACACAAAATCTTTGGGAAACAAATAATGCCTCGACTTCTTCAATGTTTGCATGATAATATAGAACTCCTGGCCATCGAATGAATACTTCCGCTTCACTTTATCTAAATTTTAACTAAATAATGCAATTGGTCAATCCCCTTAGCTCAGCACTGCACCAATTGCTATTCCACTTGTGTCGCAATCGACTTGGATTTTTTTTTTGAAATCTAGGAGAGCTAGAACTGGGGTCTCTATCAACTTCTTCTTCAACTTATCGAATGATTTCTTGGTAGATTTTGTCCACTTGAACTCCCCTTTCTTCATGCACTCTTCCAACGGTGCACATATCCGATTGAATCCTCTTATGAATTTTCGGTAAAAACTGGGAAGTCCATGAAAACTCTGCACCTTTGTCATGCTTGTCGGTAGTGGCCATTCCAATGTAACCTTTACCTTTTATGGGTCCATCACTAACCCTTTACCTGAGATTACGACTCCTAAGTACAACAGTTCTTCCTTCATGAAGAAGCATTTCTACAGGTTCACCTTCAATTTCTCTTCTTCCAACTTCCGCAATACTTTTCGAAGGTGTTCCAAATGTTTTGTCCTGGTTCGACTGAATATCAGAATATGTTCAAGATACACTATGATGAAATTTCTATAGTGTCCCTTTTTAATAATTTGGAAAACTTGGAAAAATTGCAATTTTTTGGTCAATTCGAGCCTTGGACTAGTGATGACTCAAGTGCTTCCAAATGGATCCTAAGGATTTTGAAATGGGTTCGAACGTATTTGAAGGGTATTAGGACATAAAAATGAATCTAATAAGTTCTTGGACACTCTGAACGGACTTTTTCAACCTTCATTTTTAATAAGGAGAAAATGGGGAATTTACTAGTAATTTCGAGGTTCAAACCCCCAAGGGTAGAGGTCACTAATGGCTTCCCAAATGTAGTACGAACCTCCCAAATTTCATAAAAGAGACATGGATTAATTAGATGACTTCAGGGGGCACCAAATGCATCATTAATCAGTTCCTAAAGGCTTCTGCAAATCCCATAAATCAGATATTTGTAAACATATCATCACAAAGGGGGAAATGAGAGAAAACCGCTATAACTTGCTATGAAATTTGAGAGAAATGTTCCGAAGATGTGCATAAGGTTCATGAAAATTTTTCAATACATTAATGGCTCTCCAAAAATCAATAAAACTACTGATATTGACTGAAACAAATCCATGTAAAACAACTTCAAGCTCTGACAACAAAATATATCGGAAAATGGCACCATTCATACGTAGTTTAGCATTTTTACATAGTTTCACTTGGAGTTTCAATCTGAGGTTAATCTGAGCATCAAATATATAGTGTATAAATCATATTACAAATTAATTCTTCCCCTTATGCTCCCCCAAATATATCAGCATCTCACCATGTGCGCCATTCCCCCACGAGCAAGAATATGAAGAGAAAAGTGAGAGAGATGTGGGAACAAGTTGAAGAAGAAATGATCACGAGCAGCCCTATAGATTCAACCTATCACAAATGAATTCATTTAAGCTCCAAATGAAAGGTATGAATGACCTCTCCAATTTCCAATTAGGATGGGAATCTTGCACCCTCGAAATCCATACTAAGGCAAGAAGAATAAACATTCAACTTGCATGGACAAGCTATTCTCTCCAATTTGCAAAATGAGAAATGATCAAAATATCCTCTCCTTATTTGTTCTTGTATTTTATTAGCTTTCTAATCCCTCCATGGTTTGAATTCCCTCCAATATCTTCATCCCAACTCGAATTGGGGAGAGATTCCAATGAGTGCCACTGGTCCAACAATTCCTATCCTCCATCTTCCATCAATTCGAATGGGGAAATATTTGGCTGCCCTAAGTCCCTTTTGCACACTCTTGGAGGTTATGTTTAGCCCTGCCATGTCATATAGGTCATATTTTATCAATTACGTTTGATCCTTGTCATAAGTGTCATAGATTCTTCATCATTGTTGTCATAGAAGCTAGGGAATCTAGCCCAAGTGTCACAATACCTCTAATATGCCTCTTCCTCTTCCATGGGAGTTACTATTTCTCTCAAATTCGACCCTCGTTGAGTCATTCCAAGTATAATTCCATTCCAAATCCCCAAGAACGTTAGACTCCACCTTGGATTCGAATGGGTGAGAGTAGGATGCCATGTGGCATGGAGAATCTTGCTTTGTGTGGGTCCCACACCACCAATGTTCCCTCATGACCAAGTTCCACCTTATTTTCCTATTATAAATATTTATTTATCCCATTTTAATATATTTTTGTCAAGCTAATATCCATTTGGGGTTTTATATCTCCCTTATTCCAAATCTAAATGTTTCCACCCCAACCTAGGGAACTAGTAGATTGGTGGAATTTTCCCTTCTAGTGATTTATTTGGATGGGGACATTACAGTCCTCCAAACCCAAGATTTCTTTCCCTCAAGCAATTACAAATTAGGATGGTGCAAAATTTGTTCCTCTTCCCATGTGGCATCCTCACTTGGAAAATCTTTCCATTGTACCAAATATTCTATTATGGTTCTACTCCTCAATTTCCTTTCTCTTGCCTTCAATTTTTTTTTATTTTTGTTTTATTTGGAATAAGTATGAGTTGTCCTTCATCATCTAATGGAGGGAGTGTTTCTAAGATAGAAATTTGCTGATGAATATCCTTCATAAGGAATGAAACATGAAATCCATTGTGGATTTTTCTACCTTCTGGAAGTTCTAACTCATAAGCTACCTCCCCAACTTTTTGAACTATCTTATATGGACCATAATACCTTGGTTCAATCTTTTCTGATCTTTTCCATTTTAAGGAGGTTTGATTATATGGTTGTGTCGCCAAATAAACCAAATCATTCACTTTAAAAGTTATTTCCTCCTTATGTTTATCCACATACTGTTTTTGTTGATTTGGGGCAACCTGCAAATTACCTCTTAGAAGCTTCAAAATATCTTGATTTTCCTTAACCCAATATTTAGCTTTTGGGTCTCTACTATCACCAAAAATGTGCTCAACAAAGGTGAGTGCTTCATAACCATCAAGTGCTTTGAAAGGAGACATGCCAATGGACATATGGAAAGTAGTATTGTAGCAAAACTCACCCAAGTGTAGCCATTTAACACATGCTTTCTGCTGCTCCCCAGCATAGTTCCTCAAGTACCCCTCCAACCATTGGTTCACACTTTCTGTTTGTCCATTAGTTTGAGGATGATATATTGTGCTAGGATTCAATTGAGTTCCCACCAACTTGAAGAGTTCTTTCCAAAAAGCACTCATAAATCTCCTATCCCTATCACTCACAATGTTTTTGGGAAGTCCATGCAATCTGAAAATATCTCTAAACAATAGATCAACCACTTGTGCAACAGTAAAAGATGATGTAATAGCAAATAAATTAGAAAATTTGGTGATTCTATCCACCACAACATAAATATAATCCTTACCCAAATCCTTGGGCAAACCTATGATGAAATCCATTGAGATGCTTTCCCATTTTTGTTATGGAATGGGAAATGGTTGCAATAGACCAGCATGATGGGTGTGTTCAACTTTGTTTTGTTGACATATCTTGCATTCATTCACATACTTTAGAAGATCTTCCTTCATCCCTTTCCAAGAGAACCTTTGTCTTAATTGCCTATATGTTTTAAAGAAACTAGGATGACTTGCAAAAGGAGAATCATGAGCTTCCTTCAAGATCTTGTGCTATAGGTTCGAGCCATGAACCAAGTATATTCGGTACTTATAGTAGATTAGGCCATTCAATATCTTGTATCTATCATCTCCTTTGACCCCATCTAACACATCGCACGCAAAACTATCTTTGGCATACTCTACTATTAGCATATCTTTCCAATCTTTCGAAATGTCCATAAGGGAAAATGAAGGTCTCCTAGACAATGCATCTGCTACAATATTATTCTTACCTTTTATATATTTAATGTCAAAATCAAAAGCTTGGACCTTACTTACCCATTTTTGTTTCCTTTCATTGAGATCCTTTTGTGTGAGGAAATGCTTTAAAATGTTATGATCAGTTTTGACCACAAACTTGTTCCCCACCATATATTTTCTAAACTTGGCCAAGGCATGCATGATGGCTAACATTTCTTTGTCATATATAGAGTAAAGCTTCTCATGTATGAGGTTGGTGGGAAATTTCCTTTCATGTAGTTATGGGAGCATGGGGGTGAATGTACATTTATGTTAGTTGTAAGAGCTCTTTCGTTTATGGTGAAAAGTTATATTAGTTGTCTTTTCACCATTTCCTAATATCCTTTGGAGTCAAACAATCATTCCCATTATTATTCATGCATATTTATACGACGTAGAGCTTCTTATTGTTGTTCATTACCATTATTACTTAGAAATTTGAAGTTGGAAATACAATTGTAGATTTGAGGGAAAAGAGATGGATGTACGAGAGCATAGAGGATGAGCAACCTAGGAACATTTACCAATTAAGTTTTTCTACTCATAGATGCTTGAGAATTCAAGAATTAACACTACATGAGGTTATTCAATAGTATACAACAGGTCAAACTCTTACTGCAAAAACTAGTAAGCACTATAAGGGTTGGATTTCCTAAGGGGATTGTGGATTAGTAAAGGGAAATGCCTTCCTTGTGTTGTGTGGGGAAGTTGGAAGGGGTTCCATGGCTATTATGGCTGGGTGAGATTCTTGTCGAGCCATGTATGAGGATTTGGCTATGCAATAAGAGAAGAATGGGTTGTGGGAAAAGAGAGAGAAGCATGTACTTTCCTCCTTTCCCTTGGTGGTCACATAGCCTAGCATGTGGTTAGAAATTTCTCTTACATTGCTAGTTGCTTGGATCTTCTTTGTTTAAATATAAGGATTATCTTTCTATTTGGAGGTGCAATGATTTTATGATTTTATTTGCATGCTATGTATATAGGGATATAAATGTATTCTTGTTGTATTTTACAATTATCTGTATACACAGGCCATCTTATTATTTATGAATTTGTAATATAAACATAAAACGAAATTTAAAAGCCTAGAACTATTAAATGTAATTAAATGAATAAATACAAACAAGATAAATAAATAAATAAGAACAAGACACTTTATATATCATAAACATATATAAATTATAAGATGAAATACAAATTTAATTTTAAAAAAAAAACAATACATATAACAATACAAGTAGTTATATACAAGTGAATCAACAAACTCACAATAAAGATACAACATAAAAATAATTCTCACATAACACAATATAAAAAATAAAGATATCAATAAAAGATAAGTAAATTAAAAAAAAGACACATATAAAACAATAACTTACATAAAATATATAATAAATTAAATATATCTAACAAACAAACATATAAATATACATCCCACACTCAAAGGAGAAGGGTTTGCATAGAAAATAAACCAGAAGTAAAATATAAAAAAAGTTATAAATGGATTTAAAATTATATAAAAAAAAAAATTAAAATATGGTTTATATAAATATTTACAATTTAATTAAGCTCAAAATTTCTATTACATTTTAAATAAATATGTTATTATATAAACATACAATTTTAAATTACATATAAATATTTTAATAATACAAACTTATTAAAAAATTATTTTATAAACTAAAGCTTTAAATACAAAAAAAAATTAAATAAAACAACTAAATTTAGTAAATAACTAAATAGGCAAACACGAAATAAACCAACAAGAGCATGAATATAGATATGCAAATCTCGTAACAAATAAATCTTATTATGATAGAAATATAGAAGTTTAAACTAGATCTCTTCATCCTTTAACAACAATGCAAAATGTACACATTACAATCCCAAACATAAAAATATGGAGATTATTAACTTTAAAGGAACACATATGCAAAACTTTATATATATATATATATATTATACACAAAATCCATAGGCGTGAATCAGCACAAAATAATTGCAACGCATGGATCGAAACGGAAAGAAGAATTTGAAATTGAAATCGAAATGGAAAGAAAGGCAGGAAACGCATGGATCGTTAGATCCGCTTTTTTGAGATATGCTAACTGTTTCTCAAATTGAAATTGAAGAAAATCATCAGATCCGCTCTTTTGACATATGCTAACCGTTGTTTCCTGCTTCCGTTAGCCTCGTGTCCTGACTCGTTGTCGTTGTAGAAAATAAGTGAAAAGCTGGAAAATCATATATCCGTTGGAATGAAGGAGATATATACCTCAAATATCAGACAATTTCAACATTTACCTCCTTCCTCTATTCATGCTCTCATGCGTCTCTATGATTTGATTTTTGGGTTTGAGATGAATATGAGTCTGTGCGGTCTGTCTGTGTTTGAATTACAATGTGGGATGGGCCGGACTGAAATAAAGGCAATGAATTATGGCTGGGCTTCGATGACCTTCATTGGACTAGAGGAGGCGAACGAACTTCATGGGATTCGAGGCACAACTGAAATCAACCGCATATCTCAATAATTGTGGAGCTTCAATAACAGGTACATTTCATTATTATTCGCTCAAGTCCTGCTTTGAGAGGCCACATCAACCCTAGTTCTTTCATTTCATCAATCCCTTCATACATAATCAGAGTGGGTTATTGTTATTTCCTCTAGAGTATCTTTTTCTCTGAGAAGCCCTAGTCGTTTCATTTTTGTTTGTATCTTCAGCCTTGCGATGAGGGTTGGGTTCTGTTTTGAGGGTTGGGTTCTGTTCTTCAACCCTACTAACCGTTCCTTCCGTTAGACTCATCTCCTTACTCGTCGTTGTAGAAAAGAAGTGAAAAGCTGGAAAATCATCTATCCGCTGGAATCAGGGAGATATAAACGTCAAATCTCACACAATTTCCACATTTACCTCCTTCCTCCATGGTCGTATATGTTTGCGTTTGAGCCTTTATGTGGGCTACGCTGAAATAAAGGCAATGCAGGTTTGCTGGGCTTGGCTGGGCTGGATTGGACTAGAGGAGGCAAACGAAATTCATGGGATTCGAGAATGCAACTGAGATCAATACCTCCCTCAATAATTGCGGAGCTTCAAATCCAGGTATATTTTTTTATTATTCCGTCTTTGTTCTTCTTTGAGAATCCCTATTAACCCTATCTCTTTGTTATCTTGAACTTTACAACCTATCTCTTTGTTATCTTGAACTTTGCAATCAAAGTTGGTTATGTTTATTACTCCTTGATCAGTGGGTTGATCTTCAGCCAGCTTGTTTGGTTTGAGTTAATATACCTTCTGGGATACATTCTATTAATATTAGAACCCTAGTCATCTCATTTCGGCACTCTTATTAATTTCTGTTAATTTCGTAACTATTGCAACGAGGATTGGGTTCATCAGTAAGCATAGTGGGTTGTTATTATTTAACCTGCTCACTGCTCAGCTCTTAGAAGCCGTAGAAACTCTAGTTCGTTCATATTTGTTTATTTCTTCAGTCATGCAAAGAGGATTGGGTTCTGTTTTGAGGTGGCCATTATTAAAAATCATAGAGATTTGTTATTATTTATTCTGAGATCTATCATAGAGACTTGTTATTTATTCTGAGATCTACTCTGCCCTTCCTTTACCCCACCTTTAGGAGCCCTTGAAACCATAGACCTGTCATATCAGGGATGTCATCATTTCTGTCGTTTCTGTTCTGATCCGGGGTTTCCGATGAATGACTGTAAAACCGAATTTCTGATGGATTTCCATAAAATATATTTCTCTACTACTCAAACCCCACAACAAGCTGTTCTTGCTACTGACTTTGTCTCCAGCTTGTGCTACTCAAACCAAACCAGATCCAACTCTAGGTTCCTCTTATTCCACCCCCACCTCCACCTGAATATAGTTTCTCCTCTCCCGCCTTCACCTCTGCGTATTATTAACTTCCGGTTCAGGCTCTTTTGCATCTGAAGCTAAACTTCAACCCCATGTTTCTCGTCTCCCACCTTTAGGCTTATATTTAGATTTTTTATTTCGGGGTCGGTTGAAAGTTTTCAATCATTATATTCTAGTTACTAATTCATATATCACATATGTCACAAACCTCTCGATTTAAATTTGAAGTTTATGGTTTTGGTTTTGCAATCACTATTTTCCTTATCTATGTTTTTTTTATATGTTTGACTCTAAGCATGTCCAAAAGGTTTAGATTTTAAGTTTTTTTAGCAAAAAAAAATTACTATTGATATTAGATTGAATCAAATATTACAAAGAAATTCTTGATTCAATACCCGAATCAGATACATAATTTTACAAAATTGATCAGCAGATTCTAAAAGTTTTCAAGATCCAATATGATATTCAAAACAACCTCAAAAAGAAGGTCAGCCCACCAAAATAGGAACCATAAACAGAAAAAACAAACCAAACGAAGAGGCTATCCGGCAGGAGGAATCTTAATCCATTTTTTAAAAGTGAGTATCTGCATAGCAATATAATTTTAGATTTATTATATTATTGTTTTAAATATAAATATTTAGAAGATTCATAGTTGGGTAAGAAATGGTTACATCAGTTATAATAAATTATCGATACCATTATTTAATATTACTTGATTGTTATTAGAGTATTGATATTATTATTTAATATTACTTAATTATTACTATTTCAATTTTTGTTATAAAAAATTTATTCAAAAGTAATTTAGCATTTTCTTTTTTCAATACAATATTGATCATATAAATAATTATTTTATAAAGTTGTAAATTTTATCATTTTCATATCTTTTTATAATTGTTGATATTATTGTAGGTTTTTAATTACTATAGAGACATTGTTATCTATGTGGGATTAAACCCAACTAAGAGATGTAATTATTAACAGAACAAACTTATATTTATATATTGGCTCAGTCATAGTAGGGTTAACTATGTTAGTAGGGTTAACTAGGATATGTTAGTATAGGATAAGATATGGTAGGGTATACTAGGCTAAGCTTGTCAATGGAAGGGTAGCTTAGATTAATGGTGCAGTAAGATAGGTGATTTTATGCATAGTTTAGGGTTTACGATCGGGGTTAATGCATAGGATTATATAATAATATTAAAAGATTAAACTACCTCGAATCTTTATGGAAAACGACATTTAATTCTAAGTAATATTACATGAAGATGTGTCTGTACTTAATTTATTAAGCATGTGAAATATAGGAAGGAAGGAAAGAAAATAACTAATTCTTTTGGAAATTATTATAATCTTGTTTACCTTCTAAATGGAAAGGAAAAAGAGATAAGTGGGATTAAAACACATATGGCTGAAATACGTTTGTTTGAATATTCTAGTGATGGTCTAAATATGGATAATTTAAGTATGAAAATAATGTTCATATTGTTACTTTGAGTTATGGGGGTGAAGAGAGTTTTCTACTAACTAGCAGGTTGGGAATGGTTATCTGTATATCATGATATTTTCTTTAAACTAAAAATAATACCCTTTTTTATTATTATCATTAGGGTAAGTCAAGGTCTTTTACACCCATAGATAGATTACATTTTATGAAAGAAAAAGGCATAGAAGTAATTCCAAATTAGAGTAATGAGTTCATGAAAAATGTTAAATATGCCTTCTTCTGTATCAAAAGAAATGTAGAATTTTAAGTCTTACTAAGTATAAGAAAAGTTTCAATTTTTTCTAAAAATGTTGACCTATATTGGGGTTGTTACAATGTGGTATCAGAGCTTAGATTACGACACTTGTCCTGATGGTGTCCATTAAAAGTTATGAGAAAACTAATTTTGTTTGTATGTTGTTCTTCTTTTGTGCATAGAAGAAATTTTGTGTTACTAAAATGCAGGAAGAAATGGCCATAAGACGATCTCCTACCCACTTGTTTGGGTTGAACTTAATGATGAGAATAACAATGTTAATAATGAAAATTTACAAAGAGTAAGATATTTACAAGTTGAATTGATGAAATTTAAGACTAAACATGAAAGGGTACTGAAAACCTAGGAAGACTGAAATGAAGCCTTACTATCTAAACTGAATGAGATAACTGCTGATAAAAATAAAAATAAACGTAAATGAGGAAACTCATCATCTGATTTTCCTTCTTGTGACGAAATCCCTATATCTAGTACATCAGATGATTCTAGTGATAGCTCTGAGGTCAGACGAAGGAAGAAGAGAAAATATAAAGACAAGATAACAAGAGAATTTAAGAAAATAAATCCTCCTACCTTTTATGGCGAAGTAAAAAATGAAGAAGAAGGTGAGGCTTGGCCCTCTGGGATGAAGAATTACTTTAGCATGTACAATTATTCCAACTCTATGAAGGGAAAATTCGTCATCTTCAATATACTCGGGAAGGGTGAGATTAGGTGGCATGGTTTAAAAAGAGCAAAAGTAATCAATGATAGAAAAGTAAGTAGGAACTGGTTTAAAAAGGAATACCTATGAGAGTATTACTACGAGGGGAAGGAAAAGGAGTTTTATGAGCCAAGACTGGGATCAATGTATATCCATGACTTCTGTACTAAATTTTTATCCTTGTTAAGATATGTGCCTTACCTAAACAAAGAAAAACCTAAAATTCAGATATTTCTAGGTTGCTTACCTAACTTTTATAAAGACAAATTAGAGTTTGATTGACCAAAAACTTTATATGAAGCAATGAGAGGACAAATTAACTTATGATCAATCTAAGAGTAAGAATTAAAATCGTTATAATTTCAAGAAAAGAGAAGGAAGTAATTTTAAAAGAAGAGAATTCAAACCTTTCAATAAACATAAGAATTTCTAGAGGAATACTTTTAAGGATAGACACCAAACAATAAGAACTGAGTATAAACAACCGATAAGAGTTGCTGAGTATAAACATAATCTCTTTAAAAATAAGAAAGAATAAATAAAAAAGAACCTTTACAGTGTTGCGGTTGTGGGGAGAGCCATTTATATCGGGATTGTCCTCATAAGAATGACAATTAGAATATTCACACTGTCCAGCACAGTCGGAGAGGTTGTTCAGAACATACCGAAGATAAATGCAAACTTGGACAATCACCAAGAGGATTATAAACCTTTCATGATCGAGGTAGATTGTAAGGTATTTGACAAACCTATTTCCATATTAATTGATTCTGGATCTACTTCGAATTACATATCTCGTAAGCAGGTAGATTTATGTAAAATGAAAATGTATGATTTTGAAAAATCGTGGTTAGTGAAATTAGCCATAGGGACAAAAAGAAAGGTAACCAACTTTATTTCTAGTTGTGAAGTTCACATGGAAGAATTGATTACAAAAGTATATTTGAACATTTTTCCATTAGGATCATATGATGTATTAATTGGCATGGATTGGCTAGAAAAACATAGGGTTGTATTAAATTGCTTTGAGAAAAATTTTAATTGTATTGATGAAAATGCTGAAAATCAAATTGTTAGGGGGATTCCAAAAAAAGTTCTTATCAGGAAAATGTCTTCTTTACAATTGAAAAAGTGTGCTAGGAAAGGATGTAGATTGTTTGTTGTGCATATCACCAAAATTAATGATATCCAGTTTGAAGAGATCTGTAGGCAACAAGTTTTGGAGCTCCTCATGTAGGCATGCTAGACGCCCTCCTCAAGTGTAGCGCCTCTCGTTCCTTTTGGGACAAGTCACATTCATCTCCACAAAAAGGGAGAGTGAGAGTTTTAGGTTTTTACAGGAAGCGGGGGGGGGGGGGGTGTGAAGGTGGAGAGTGGAGATGCACATGGAGAGAGGAGCTTGCAGGTGTGCGTAGGGAGTGTAGGGTTTTGCAGGTGGTGAGCATGGTGTGTGTGGTATGTGCATATATCGTGGAGGGGGGGCGTGAAGAAGGATACGTGCATGACAAGCGTGGAGCTGAGTGTGAAGTGGGATATATGTCAGCAAGCATGGAGTTGGGTGTTGATATATCTATATGCACATAGGCGTAGATGGAGTGAATGGTTGGGCATTAATATTTATGTATGCAGGTGCAGCGTGAATGGATTAAAGGTTGAGGATTAAGAGTGTTTAGTGTAGGTAGGCATGAATGGTGTGTAAGTGGGCGTTGAGAGTGTTGTGTGCATGCAAGCGTGAATGGTGTGCAGGATGGGGGTTGAGAGTGTTTTGTGCAGGAAAGTGTGGATCTGGGCGTAAAGAGTGTTGTGTGCAAGGTGGAGGCTGGATTTTTCAGCTGCGTGAAGGGTGGAGGAGTGGAGTAGCGTGAATATTGGAGAATGGAGCAGCCCGAAGATTAGGGTTTCCAGGCTGCGTGAATGCTGGAGGAGTTGAGGAAACAAATATAGTGCTGAGTGTGAAGGTGGAACTAAGGGGTGGCCCAATTCCTCCCTATTTAGATCTGGAACCGTCCCCTGCTTCCATGAGAAGATGAGGGAATAGACGTTGTCTCGTCTCAGATGTCATCCACTTTGCGTGACCTGGAGTTTTTCCTTTGCATGCCAACAGATAATGGCATCATTTCCTGAGATCTTGCACTAGGTTGTAGAAGTCCTTGTCATAGGTGATATAGTTTCTCTTAGCATCTGAAAGAGATTCCAAGTGGTAAGCAACAGGATGCCCTCCTTGTTTAAGCACTGCGCCAATAGCATACTGCGAGGCATCTGAATCAATCTCAAATGGTGGAGAGAGGTATGGAAAAATCAGTATTAGTGAAGAACATAGAGCTTCTTTGAGATGAACAAAGTCGCTGGTGGCTTATTTATTGCAATCAAAGGGGGAATTATAATTGGATAGATGATGCAACAGACGAGCAATCTGAGAGAAATTAGAACAAACTTACGAGAAAAGTTTATGCCACCAAGGAAGCTTCTTAATTTCCTGGCCGCAGAAGGTGTTGGCCACTGTTTCAATGCTTTGATGCGGGAAGGATCAGGTTGAATGCCTTCTGAGTCGACAAGAAATCCCAAGTAAGGAACTAAGTGTTGGCCAAAATATGACTTCTTTTCTTTAACCTACAACTGGTGTTCTTGATGAACATGATCAAGGTGGGGTTCCCATGACTTATTAAATATTAGAATGTTATCTTAGTAGATAATCAAAATGCGACCCAAGTACTTCCTGAAAAATCATTGATAAGCCTCATGAAGGTGGCGGGTGCATGCGTCAGGCCAAAAGGCATGACCTTCCCCTCGAAAAGACCGAACTTGGTCTTAAATGTTCTCTTCCAAACATCTGTTGGGTTCATTCGAACCTGATGGTATCATGCTATCAAATCCCACTTAGTGAACCCTTTAGCAGCTTGTAGGGTGTCAAGTAACTCCTCAATCTAGGGTAGGGGGTAGCGGATCCTCACTGTGTCCTTGTTAAGGGCCCGATAATAAGTGACAAGGCGTATTTATGGGGAGTCTTTCTTGGGGATTATGAAGGTTGGGGAAGCACAAGAAGAAGATGATGGTTGAATGTGTCCTTATTTGATTAGTTTAGCCAGTTGATTTTCAACTTCCTCTATTTCCCCTAGGGAAAGGCGGTATGTAGGTGCCTTGGGTAGAGCAGTACCCAGGATGAGGTTAATAGAATGGTCTATGTGGTGATGGGGGGGGGAGTCTCGTAGGGGGTTGGAATACATCGACAAATTATTGGAGTAGAGGAGACATGGATTTTGGGATGGGATGAGGGGTGTTGTTTGGTTGAATGGGGCAGACCAAACAAAGAGATACACACTGGTTGAGATGGGCATGAGGAATTTTTTTCTTTCATTGGATTGGGTTTGGGTGGGGCTACTGTAAGTAGATAGGTGCGGCCATCCTTGGTAAGTTTATACTGGTGATATTTGGCTGTATAAATGGCATTCCATTGGTCCTTGTAAGGGAGGCTGAGAAGTAAGTCAGCATAATCTAATGGTGATACTTCACAGAGTACAAAGTCTTTAAATTGACCGATGGAAAATGTTACCAAGCAACAATGAAAAACCAGAATATGGAGACCATCCTTTTGGACCCATCCTAGATGATATGGTTTCAGATGAGGAGTGGTGGGTAGATGGAGGCGCTACACTAGCTCTTGCGAAACCATTTTTTCTGGTTGTCGTTTTCCATGATGAGCAAGGCCAAGGAATTTTTGATTTGGTAGTTATGAGTAAAGAGGGGTGGGGTAGATGAGTTGGAATCTTTAGATGTCATTAATATCAATGAGGGATCTACTTCAGTGGGATTCTCAAGAGAAACCTCCTCAATGTAATCTACAGGTTGGGATGAAGTAGCTTCTGTGCATACACTTGTGTTGGTCTTGAGAGATTGTAAAACACAGCAATCTGAAGTGTTGTTGGAAGTAGTCTTGTGGAAGAAACACCACTGTGTATTGGCATTTTGGTTCGTAGAATGAGTGGAGGGAAATAGAGATGAAGTATTGGGTGTGGGAGTTTAGGAAGTAGAGGGATTTTGGTTGGGACGGGATTGAGGAATATGACCCTGAGGAGTTATCTTCCTTTCAACTGCCAAGTCTCTTTGAAAAGATTTATCTAATGTAGAATTTTCAAATAACTCAACTTCTCTATGGAACTGAACCAATAAGCCAGAATTAAATTTAAGGATTAATACCTCTTCTGGGTCTGGAATGTGGAGCAACAGTTGAAGTTTGGAAAAATATTTGATATAGGTTTGTACCCCTTGTGTAGGTAGTTGGCAGAGTTGGCACCAGCGAATCAATAAAGATTGAAGATACCCAGGTGGATAAAAACGATCTCTCAATGCTTCACACATGCGATCCCAAGTGCCGATCAGTTGAGAAGAAGAAGCATATATTGATGCATCGATGTCTATTAACAAGGTGGTATTTTCCTTCTCTGTGTCCCACCAAGTTTGATCAAGTCCTTCCAACTGTAGCGTTTCAATCTATAGCTTTATCTCTTCAGTAAGGCCTGTGGAAGTCCTGAAACAGGTAGAAAGGCTGTGGATCCATGAATCCACCGCTTCTCCATTGTTTTAGCCAATGAACTTAGGGAGATGGAACTGAGTATCTAAGTGGAATGGATCTGGTTTGGCCTGTTGTTGCACCCTCATTAAATCATTGAGAGCAGATGCGAGGTCCTAGATTGGATTAGAGGCATTTGAATCAGAATCAGTGCCCAATGGATCTCTTCTAGGAGGCATCTTGTGAATTATGAAGGAGTGGAGGCCAATTTTTGGAGATAAAACTTATTGATGCTCTATTTTGAATACAAAGGGCACAATGCACTGTGGGGGTGATGAAAGATTATGAAATAAATGCTTTACTAGAGGGAGAGATTTGTGGGCATGAATATCTATGAATCTCCTCTCTATGGTGGAGATTTGTGAGTGCCTTGGGAAATAAGATCTGTGAATCCACCATAAACTATAGGAAACCCTCAGAAGGGTGTGCGATTTATTAGAAACCATGAAAAATCAAAGAAAAAAATTGTTAAAAAACCTTACTGCATATCTTGCTTCTCCTTCGGATCTTGGAGCTCTGATACCAATTGATCTCCAGTTTAAAAAGATATGTAGGAAGCAAGTTCTGGAGCTGCTCATGCAGGCATGCTAGACTCCCTCCACAAGTGTAGTGCCTCTCATTCCTTTTCGGACAAGTGGCATTCATCTCCTGGAAAAGGGAGAGTGAGAGTTTTAGGTTTTTACAAGAAGGGGTGGGGCATGAAGGTGGAGAGTGGAGTTGTGTGTGGAGAGAGGAGCTTGCAAGTGTGCGTAGGGAGTACAGGTTTTTGCAGGTGTTGAGAATGGTGTGTGTGGTATGTGCAAATAGTGTGGAGGGGGGGCGTGAAGAAGGTTATGTGCAGGCCAAGCATGGAGGTGAGCGTGAAGTGGGATATATGCCAGCAAGCATGGAGCTAGGCGTTGACATTTCTATATGCAGGTAGGCATAGATGGAGCGAATGGTTGGGCGTTCATATTTCTGTATGTAGGTGGAGCGTGAATGGGGTGAAGGATGAGCATTAAGAGTGTTGATTGGGCATTGAGAGTGTTGTGTGCAGGAAAGCGTGGATTTGGGTGTAAAGAGTGTTGTGTGCAGGTTGGAGGATGGAGCAGCATGGAGGCTATAGTTTACATCTGCGTGAAGGGTGGAGGAGTGGAGCAGTGTGAATCTTGGAGAATGGAGCAGCCTAGAGATTAGGGTTTGTAGACTGCGTGAAGGGTGGAGGAGTGGAGGCAGCAAATATATTGCTAACTGTGAAGGTGGAACCAAGGGGTGGCCCAATTAATGATGATAAAACAAAACCTAGTTTGGAATATTTTCCTCTTTTAAATGAATTTAAAGATGTTTTTCCATAAGAGATACCTGGACTACATCCAAGGAGGGATATTGAATTTACCATTGAGTTGGTACCAGGAGAAGTACCTACCTCAAAGGCTCATTATTGAATGAACACACCTGAGTTCGTGGAATTAAAATTACAATTGCAAGAATTAATAGATAAAGAATATATAAGACCGAGTGTGTCTCCACGAGGAGCATCGGTTTTGTTTGTTAAAAAGATTGATGGAACAATAAAGCTTTGCATTGATTACAGACAATTAAATAAAATGACAATTAAAAATAGATACCCGCTCCACCGCTTTGATAACATCTTTGATCAAGTATGGGGAGCATCAAGATTCTCTAAGATTGAATTAAGGTCTAGGTACCATCAGGTAATAATTAGGGATGAGTATGTTCATAAAACAACATTTAGAACAAGGTACGAGCATTACGGTTTCTTGGTTGTACCATTTGGCTTGACCAATGCTCCGGCCATGTTCATGTGTTTGATGAACAGTGTTCTCCATAAATACTTAGATAAGTTTGTAATAGTATTTATTGAGGACATTTTAATATATTCTAAAAATGAATAAGGGAGTCAAGAACATTTAAATTTAGTATTACAAACCATAAGAGAACATAAAATTTATGCAAAGTTTAGTCAATGTGATTTCTTTCAAGACAAAATTCAATACCTAGGTCATGTAATATCTAAGGAAGGCATCTATGTAGACTGAGATAAAATCAAGGCAACCATTGATTGGTCAGTTCCTAAGGATGTAACAGGGATTCGATCCTTTATGGGAATCATAGGTTACCACCGTAGGTTCATTGAGGGGTTCTCCAGAATTGCTTACCCGATAAATTCACTTCAAAAGAAAGGAACCAAGTTCATATGGTATAATAAATCTCAAGAAATCTTTGAAAAGCTTAAACACTTGTTGAACACTGCACCTATTCTAAGAATACTGGATACATACAAGGAGTTCAGTGTATGTACGGATGCTTGTTGTTGGTATGTTGTTGCAGCAACACCCCTCCCCAAAATTTTGTACATGTTGGGGCCCCTCCTGTTTTTTTTGTAGAAAGTTTGCTTGAGAAGCCATCCCAGCCGTCAGCTCTGTTTTCAACATAAATTTTTTTTTTTTTTTTTTTTTTTTGCTTCCCTGCTGAACAGCTTGCCGTAAATCCTTCCGGGTTCTCCCCAATGAGCCAAAAGATAACTTAGTTTTTGCCCAAACGTTTTGGAATAATTCGGACATTGTCCCGAAACGGCAGGAGTCAAACGTCCAACCTTTCCGAAAAAGGGACTTAGATTTTCTTGTCAAAATCCGCGGAAGCCATTGGGCAAAACCATCCGAAACGGCGGAAGCTTTCGCTCAAGCCTTCCACGACCACGGAAAGGTTCGCGTTGTTCTCCCGAAACGGCAAGGAATTCAACAAAACCTCCTGAAATGGCGGGGCTCATTCGCCTTAGTCTCCCGAAAAGGACTTAGATTTTCTTTCGATTAGAGAACTGCGGGAACAAAGGACTTAAAGAATTTTTAGTTTCAACCTTCCGCAACGGCGGGGAAATTAAGTGAACCCTCCCGAAACGACGGGAGTTTTCGTAAAATCCTTCCGCAACGGCGGGGGAATTCAAGGAACCCTTCCGAAACAGCGGAAGCCACCGCGATATCTTCCCAAAAGAAACTAAGCGGAAACTTTTGATGAAACCCTTCCGAAACGGCGGAGAAATTCGAGTTGTTCTCCCGAAACGGCGGAGGCCATTCGGTTAAACTTGCCGAAATAACACTTAGGGCATTTTACAACCGTCCGCGGAGGAATTGAAGTTCCCTTCCGCAACGGCGGGGGAATTCAATAAAACGTCCCGAAACGGCGGAAGCCGTTTGGATAATTCCCGCGGAGGGATTCACGATTTCCTCCCGAAGTATGAAAGAATTTAGATTTTTTCGGAGAGCTTCGGCGAAAGCCTTCAGTCTTTTGCTCCCGAAACCGCGGGAGCCTTCATGAAACCCTTCCGAAACAGCGGAAGCCATCCCCATAAGTCCCGCGGAGAAATTCACGATTGCCCTCCGAAAACCATGAAAAGGACTTAGAATTTTCTCAAGAAAGCTGTCGCGGAGGCCTTCAGCCTTTGCTCCCGAAACGCGGGAGCCTTCGGGCTACCCTTCCGAAACAGCGGAAGCCAATCGCTTAACCTGCTCGGCAAAAGGACTCCGAAACGACCCCGGGTAAATATGCGGAAAAGTATAAGTTTTGCTTCCGAAACGGCGGAAGCCATTCCCAAAAGCTTTCCGAAACTAGCGGGAGCCTTAGCCAAAACCTTCCCGAAAATCAACAAGACTTTGAAATTTTGGTTCGCGGAAGCTTTCGCAAAAGTCTTCCGAAAATACCGGGAGCATTCGCTATACCGTTCCGAAAGGGTGGAAGCTTTGGCGTTACTCGTCCGCTACGCGGCGGTCTCTCGCGGAAGGCTTCGAGCTTCCTTTCCGCAGTAAGCCCCGAAACGTCGGAAGCTTTCATCGAATCCTTCCGCAACGGCGGATACAATTCGGGAACTGGCCCCGCGAATGACGGTTGCACGAAAACCGAGACCGTTTGACGTGACCGCTACGCGCGGCGAATTTAAACCCTGTTTTAACCATGCCACCTACTGAATTAAAGGCTCACACGTGCCCATTCTATATAAAATACGGTAGGGGCTCGACCAATACACCATTGTTTCTGAATCGGCCAACGACGTGCGATACCGTGCAAATCGCTCCAGCTCACCTCTCGCGTCCGTGCTCGCAGCCACCTCGCTCAAGCAATCCCCACGGTGCCAGGTAGGATCTTGACCTTGGTTTTCACTACTGAGTTGTCTTTTGGGGAAAGCAATGGTTTTAGTGGGATTGTGACGGGCAAAACACCCGTCAAGGGCTATGTTTTGCCCGTCAGGTACAGTAAACGGAGTTTTCATTTTACAAAATCGTCATAGGCCTTCATGAAAACGTTATATTTTATTTGCTAGTGGTGGGTGCGGGCGGTTAACCATGCCCCTTTTTGTTTTAAACCCCGGGCCGCGCCCCTCGTCTTGGGTGAAGTTGCCGAAGCCCTACGGGCTTTCCATGTCCCGGGCCGATAACTCAGACTCAAAACCCTGGCCCCTTCCATAAGCCTTAGCCCCTACACACGAGCCGAAACTTAAAGCCACAACCGCCCTAGCACTCCCCGTCAGCATATCCCGGCGCCGTTACCTTCGCCCGGACTAAAGTCTCCCGTAGTGACTCGGCGAGTGGCCGCGCGTGACGATAGCATCCATAGCCCTCACCGAGTCAACCCGCGTCTTCCCCGCCATCGACCTCTCCAACCGCAGCTATAACGAAAGACATCTCCTTCCGCGAGGCGGAACCGGAAGCCAATTGCTTCCGCGAATCGCCTATCGGTCCGAAAAAACCAATAGCTGCCGCAACATAGCTTATCCCATACTCGTCTTTTAAGAGCTTCAATGTGTGTCTTATGATTGAAATAATGTTCTGCTTCCTAAATATTTGCTTCATTGATTTTATCTCATTAAAACGATGTTGCTCTCTGCTGAAATCATACAACCTGTTGCTCAAGCTCACAATGAATTGTATATGGATGTTATCAGGGATAATTCAAGATGCCGAAACCCAGTAAGAAGAAAGCAAAGATGACAGAAAAGAAACCTGCCCCTCCTAAGATTGAAACCTCGCTCCAGGACACTAGGTGCACTACGGGTGTCCCTCCAGAAATCAGATGGGGAGACATCTACAGAATGATCCGGGACCAAGAAATCCCAGATATGCTGCTAGAGGAAGCACCAATCTATCTTAACATCAGAGCCTCAGGCATAACTAGAGCCGCTACCCGCCCTGAGCTGTTTCCCTGCGCTGAAGTGGTCGGGTGGATACTCCAACATGCAGATGCTGAAGGGAGAGTGATAAATGATAGCGGGAAAATGGCTATCGCCTCGTTTCAACCCGCGTATATTGCGGCAGCCTACAAGTTCCCCCGTGTCCAACAAGCTCTGACTGACGAGTGGTTGGGCCAAATGGATAACGTCGAGATGGCTAAGAAGCTATTAAGGGGAGGGAAGCATTTGAGGAAGAAGGGAAATGATGAATATGACGTGCAGAACCTGAGGGCCCCTTTCAGATTGATCGCTTTAATGCTATGCAGAATATTCGGCATGCCCGATGGCACAGTATACAAGATTCAGTGGGTCCCTATTATTCACTATGTGGCATTTCAGGGGACAGTGTTTGACTGGGCCACTATCTTGTCAGATAGCCTGGCCTCAATGATAAGTGCTGCTAAGCCCGGGCTGGCCATGAAGAAGGATGAATTCTTCATACCTAATAGATTGTATCTTGGCCAAGATAGAGTTCCCCGGATTGGGGTGTACATGGGATAGGGCCACAGCCCCGGTCTACATCGCATTCAAGATGTTGTGGGCTCAGAATTACAAGCCCAGCTACAAACTCATCTGTGAGGGGTTCATCATGCCCCTATACGAGAAAATGTTCAAGGAAGAACCAAGTTGCCTGTCACAAAACGCTTTGGAAGTCCTTGAGGATTATGGGGACTTCTACTTTTCAGAACAAGGTACCTACTTGAGAATGTTCGGGGGGACTAAGCCCCCATACATATTGCCGCAGTATGCCACAGATTATGTGGTGCTCAAGGAAGCAGTCAGACAACTCTTCTTAGATGGGATTGGAGCATTCCTCCACAAGCTACACAAGGCTTCCTTTCCACCCCTACCTTTCTGCATAGGTGCTTACAAGTTTTCAGGGGTGGCCTCTGCCGACGAATTTGTTCAAGAGTTGAAGGCCTTCCATTTCGGTGAGGTCATCTTCCACAGGAAGGACAGAAAGGGTAAAGTGGCCGAGCATTGCAAGGGGAACTATGCTAACTTCGAATACTCCCACTACCCCGATGCCGAGGAGGAAGCATTCAGAGGCATCAGCAACATGACTGAGCTACGGATCTGTCGCCAAAGTACTGGAGCGAGCTCTAGCTCAACCAAAGCCCAGAAGACCATCCAGCAAAAGGACAGAGAAGCCAAGGATGCCCGAGCTCAGGAAGAGCTCAGATTAAGAGAAGAGGCAAGGTTACAAAAGGAAGCCGAGGAAGCAAGAAAGCAACAAGACGCTGAAAATGGAAGACTGCGGAAGGAGGCTGAAGAAGCCCAAAAGCAGAAAGAAGCAGAGGCTGAAGAAGCCCAAAAGCAGAAGGAAGCAGAGACTGAGCGAGCTGAAGCAAGGAAGAAGGCCGAGGAAGAATTGAAGACAAGGGAAAATACCAGGGCAGGTGGGTCCGGTGTGCAAGACATGGAGATAGACACCTCTCAAGCAGGTGGCTCTGGTACCCAAAAGGAAGGAACAGACCCCGCTCAGGAAGTCCGGACCCCACCTATGGAAGAAGACATAGACATCATAAACCGACCAATTGTACCGTACACTCCATCTGGGAAACGTACGGTGTCCAAATGGAATGAGTTTGTCTATGATAAGAAAAGAAAAACAATGGTCCTCCAATCAGAAGAGAGGATCAAAAGTCCCTTCCATGATGACATAGTTACCCGCCGAGAGGTCGCTGTCATGCAAAACACAGATGCGGATCCCATTGCCATGGCCTCCGCAGTTATAGCAACAGCACAAGCATCATTTGCCAATGTAGGGGTTATAGTCAAAGAAAATATATTGACAAAGAAAAGAGCACGTACCCTGCAGCAAAATGTGGCTAATGAGCAAGCCCAAAGAGACCTGATAGTAAACAAGTATAGCTGCTTGTACGCCGAACATAAGGAGCTGTCAAACAAGTACAGCCAGCTGGAGGAGGAAAAGGACCAGCTAACACTTCAAATGATGATTGTGGAAGCAGAGAAGAATGGAGTGGAGGAAAAGGCCTCTCAGCTAGAAGCAGACAAGCAGGCATTAGCTGAGCGTTTAGAGCAAGCGGAAAGCAGAACCTTGGACATGTCCCCCTTCCACGAGCTGTCATGCAATATCCTACAGCAAGTGTATGGCTCTCAAGAGCTAATCACTGATGAGGTATGCAAACTCAAGGCCATGACGGGTAGGCTAAAAGAGGTCAATGCGGAAGCCCACAGGCTCAAAGCTAAGAATACCCGTGTCAAGGCAAATGTCATAAGTCAGATGGCATGGAGGGAAGGGAAAGGAGGTTTCCCCCCGCATCTTCCTTTCAAGACCGTGGAAGATTTTAATGAAGATATAGCCTTGTTGGAGTTTGGACGGAACTGTGCCAATAAGCTGATGGCCAGTGTGCAGAAGACCACAGATAGAATCAACAACCTATATCAAAAGCTCAAAGGAGTCCATGACAACTGTACATTGAGTTTCCCTCAGACCCTAGAAGACTTCCCGGGAAAGGAGCAGCCGTTATCTCAACTGAAGGAAGAGCTAGGCGTCCAGATGGAATATGTGAAAAACATTGATGTCCTTGCCATGGATGATCTCCAACATTACATCGATTCATCAACACTTCACAACCATCTGCTGAAGGAAACATATCAAGCTGCTGAAGCAGAAGTACAGAGCATTAAAACGGAGCTCGGGAAGAATGTGACTTCTCAGAAAATCCTGTTTCCTGCTGCAGCAAACATAATCATAAGAGACACAGGTGTGTGGCACAGCTACATAGAAGAGGAGGTCAGGAAAGCTGCAGCAGCAGCAGAAGCATCAGTAGATCCGGCAGCCCCTCTCCCAGCAGCCTCTTCCCCAGCAATGGCAGAAATTCTGGCCAGTTCCATTCCCCCTTCCCAATTAGGAGCAGCATCAGCAGGGGATTCGAGGGCCTCTTCCCAGGCAGCATCAGTGACCATCAACTTGGGCGACCCTTTGATAGAAGAAGCTCACGCACAGGAACGAAGAGGCTGAAATCAGTGAGCCATTCTCTGCAGACAAACACGTGCCCAGCAGGGAACGCTTTGGTGTTAGCAAATTTTCTGTTATGTATTTTTTGAATATGTAAGGCGTAAGCCGTGGGACAGCTATCCCTAATTTTGTCAAAAATATTTTTGTAAAAGAAGTGGCTATTTTGGGGGTCGATTGTACTGGAAATTCCTGTAAATGACAGGTGGGGAATGCTAGGTGTCAGCCCAGAGGGCAAATTTGTAACTATAAATAGGAGCTAGGAAAGATTAGCAGAAAAGGGAGGGCAGAGAATGAAAATTTTGGGCAAATGATATGAGCTATCTTGTATCGGCTCTGTAAATCGAATTTTCTAATAGAAGCCACGGAGATGGACGTTTTGCTTGGAATGTTGGGTTGCTTTGTGTTGGATTATTCTAATGACTGCAATTCTGCAATGTGAGATCATTCTGGACTTCTGAATTATTTCTTTGCATTAATGATCTTGCTCTCATCTACGCATGCGTTCTCTCTATTTTGTGAACAATGAAATGTATTGCAGTGAATTTCTTTGTCTAGATCGAATAGCTAACTGTTCTTTCTTCCGGGTAATCCATGTGGCTCATTGTTCATGACTTTAAATTGCTCCTTGCAGGGATCTTTTAGTTTAATTCCATCTTTGTTGTATCTAGATTTGTTTCTTTATTCTTGTTACTTAGATCAAACAATTTTGATTTCTTCTGTCCATAAGCGATAGATACGTTCTGTAAGTTTCATTTTAGATCTGTTTCCTTATCCTTTAGCTTTCCTCTTTGAGCAATAGATGCGTTCCAGTTTGAATGAGAAGCTATCTTCTCAAGATCCTCGTCCTGCTGTAGCTTTGACCGTGAGAAATAATAGCTATCTGTTCTTTGCTTACGATATCTGTTGCAGCTGATTGCTCTCCCCTCAAGTGTGTTCCCCTGCAGGGATAGATAGATGTGTTCCCGTTTCTAGATTTAGATCTGTTTCAATTGCATTTAGATTAAGTATATTTTAGGCATGTGCATCTCATATAAAACACATAAAACTCAAAAGAAAGGTGGATCGGGCCATAACCGGTAGAATCGGATTTAAAGTCCAAAACCACGGTTGCCGGAACCGCTAACCGGACGGATTCCCTACACCAAACGGGAGATAGTCTAATTGGGACCGTCTCTCGGGGAGAATCCCTTTCTGATTGATGCCACGATATCCGAGGCATCAACATTTTTTGGCGCTAGAAGGAGGGCCTGAACCTCCGTGGCTGATAGAGGAAAATCTTCCACGGTCATAGATAACACTGAAAACCCGCTTGAAGAAAACTTTTCAAACAGCCCAGATCTTGGATTAACAGACCAAGAACGCCTCATTTCTGACCCTGAGCCCCAGGAAGCTTTATACGCTGTTCCTTTTGCAGAAATAGAGGACTTGAGAAGACATACTAGATCTTACGTTAGACAGCTAGGTGGTTTAAACGCTGTCAACTTCCTCCCTAAGAAAATTACGCCTAGAAAGGAGCCGCAATACACCCGTGATTCGATCCTCGTTCAGAGTTTTGAAGAACTGGTAAATCTGACGTTGGAAGAAATCTCCGACACTCTTAACAAGACAGACCAAGAAAACCTCGAAGAAATTACCACTCCCAAAAGTATTCCACAGAATTCACCCTACAATTCTCCACCAAGGTCTCCACATCCAAACCCAAACATGGTTGTACCTGCTTGGAGAGCGAGGGGAGCGCTGAACCTAGCTGTACCATTCCATAATCTCCCTAAAAACCCAGAAAAGGTCTTGCCTAAGTACGATCCAGGGAAGGCCATTTCGGCGGAGGATCACCTCAAGAGTTTTTACTTAGCTTTGAACCTTTTAAATGTACAACATGAAGACATAGTCTGCAGGTTGTTTCCGTACACATTCGAGCCTAAGGTATCGTCTTGGTACTTTAGCCTTCAACCCAGCTCAATCTCTAGTTGGGATGATTTCGAAAAATGTTTCCTTAAGAAATACGGGAACCAAAAGACTGTAGCCACGCTTATGAAAGAACTCTTATCCATGAGAATGGAGAAGAAGGAAAAGGTTCAAGACTTTAATCAAAGATTCACAACGTTGTTAAATAACTTTAGTGAAACTAACAAACCCACAGAAGAGTCTTTGATTGAATACTACACAACAGCTCTTGAAGGTCCAATCGCAATGTTTGTAAAACGATCCAAGAAAACGACCCTGATAGAGAATTTTGAGGAAGCTCGAAAGGTAGAAGAAGAGGCTGATAGCATAGCTAAACATGCCTTAGATTTGGAAACAAAACCAACAGCTAGCAAGAAGCCTTTGCTCCTCACGAGAGGCAAAGAAGAGCCATCTACGGACATGGAAAATGTAGTTAAGATGATGCAGAAGTTATCTAACAAAATCGTAGATCTTGAGAAAGACAAGGCTGCTAGTACATCTAGGAAACCTTTCAAGCCATTCTATAAAAGAAGGGAAGACGGGGAACAGTCTCACCCACCAATGAACACTGCCCCTGTTTTAAACTTGAATGAGATTGGGATGGAAAATTTCTGCACCTTTCACCAAGAACCACACTCGGAGAAGAGCTGCCCACAATGGATCAATTCCATGAGCTTGGTCATGAACCAAATGTTAGATTCTCAGATCCCAGACCAGGATATTCCTCCAGAGGAATCGAGCCCTGAGTTAGAGGAACCAACCCCGGACACTACTATGGTGTTGTGGGATTGGGTACCTATGACTGAATTAGTAGAAGAAGATCACTTAGATAGCGCTCCCTCTACCATAAATGTTGCCACTCGCAGCAAGGGGCCAATTGCCAATCCTGTAACAGTCAGCATTCCCCATAAGCCTAAAATTTTGAAAGATCCGCCTAGGAGGCATATACCAATCATCCCACCACAGCCCAAAGTAAACCAGACAGCTGCCAAACAGCCAAGTGCTGATAACACAGTTCAGCCGCCTAAGGAAACCATGAACAAAACAGATCCGTCAATTCGAATTGGGAATGAATCCGACATAGGGTATGATATTATCGAAGATATCAAGAAAGTTAAAGCAAACGTATCAATATTTGACATGTGTAGCTTGCCCCATCAACGAGACAAACTACTGCATGTTTTACAACCAAAACCCAGCACTACATTAACAGATTCTCGAGACAATCCTGAAATTAACGAGGCTAGCATCGGTGGGAAATCCAAATCCCAAACATTGCCATTTCTGTTGACATTTGAAATTTTTAATCACAATGTTCATAACTGTTTGGTAGACTCTGGAGCTTCCTCAAACGTTATGCCACTGTCAATTTGTAGGAAAATCAATGGGCAGCCCTTACCATCTCCAGCTCAAATCATACAATTAGACAGGACTGCTGTTAAGGTTATAGGAGAGATGAAAGATGTTCTAATTAGACTGTCAGCCGACCCTAGAGTCTGTCAATTCATTGACATAATGGTGGTCGATATTCCTGAAGCTTATGGGATGATTTTGAGTAGGGATTGGTCTACCAAGTTGAGTGGCTACTTTGCTACAGATTGGTCTCATCTATGGCTTCCTTACCAGAACAGGCAGAATCAGATCAAAATTCTTAGGGAACCTCATATGAAACAAAACGTAACCCAGCTAGAAGAAAAAAATGAGGTTGTAGCTTTCTCTTCCTCGGTCCTGGGAAATTACTTCTTAGAAATAGATCCGGGTAACTATCAAGCTGAGACTCTTTGCCATGAATCAGACAAACAGTCCGATCTCCTTCATTTCTCTCGGACTGATGAGGTTGATTGTAACATAGTCAATTTAGTTGCTAACATAGACCACAAAGAAACTAACTTAGTTGAATCTAAAGATACCTTTTGGACATTATACTTTGATGGCTCTAAAACTCTGGAAGGATCCGGAGCCGGTTGTGTTCTAATGGATCCAAAGAAGAACAAGTATTTTTTGTCTTGTAGATTAGAATTCGATTGTACTAATAATACCGCTGAATATGAAGCTTTGGTGCATGGTTTAAAGAAGGCCATTGGCTTAAATGTTAAGTACCTGAAGGTTTTTGGTGACTCCGAGATAGTTGTCAGACAGGTAAGGGACACCATTCACTGTCTCTCACCGCACTTGAAAGGTTACCAGGCTGAGGTATGGGATTTAATCATGTATTTTGACGCTTTCAATATAAAATCGATTCCTAGATTGCAAAATTCTGCTGCTGATTTGTTAGCAACATCTGCTTCTAGATTGGTGCCATCAAATAATAAATGTTCAATCGAATTGATTTTCAGGCCTTCCATTCCCGATAACATCACAAACTTCAGAATCTTCGATGATGATGAGCAAATTATCAACTTCCTAACAAACGAGGACAGTTTTCAAGGAGCTGCAATAGATGAGGAAGAACATGATGCTGATTTGATGAAGAAGGGAGAGGAGAAAGGAAATTTCATGCCAAAAGGGGTAAGGTCCCTCGAAATGCTTTTCGATCTTCAAAATAAATTCAAAAGACCTGCTAATACCAAAACTAACAGCTCATCAATGCAACATGAGCTGGTTAATTTGGGTACCGAGGCAGAACCAAAATTTGTCAACCTTGGCAAATGTTGTTCACCAGGAGAAAGAGATAGGTTCATTAAGCTGTTTAAACAGTACAAGGATGTTTTTGCATGGACCTATGAAGATCTGAAAACATATGACGTCCGCATCATTCAGCATGTTATACCAACGAAAGCGGGTGTCAAACCATTTCAGCAGCAGTTAAGAAAGATGCATCCTACTCTAGAACCGCTGATCCAAAAGGAATTAAAGAAGCTCCTGGACGCTAAGATAATCTTCAAAGTTCGGCATTCCGAATGGGTTGCAAACTTGGTTCCCGTGAGGAAGAAATCAGGAGAGATTAGGCTATGTGTAGACTTCAGAAATTTAAACAAAGCCTCAGATAAAGACAACTACCCCGTGCCTTCAATGGAGCATATCCTACAAATGGTGTCTGGATCTGAATTGTTTTCTCTCCTCGATGGTTTCTCTGGCTATAATCAAGTGTTAGTAGCCGAGGAAGATCGTCTCAAGACTACCTTCAGAACTAAGTGGGGAACTTTCGCTTACAGGAGAATGCCATTTGGTCTTATAAATGCTGGAGCTACATTCCAAAGGGCGATGGATATTGCCTTCCGAGGATTGGGTGGGCAATGCGTTGTTGTCTACTTGGATGATGTGATAGTCTTTTCAAAGAAAAGGGAAGATCATGTTGTTAATTTGAGGCACATCTTTGATCGTTGCCGGAAGTATGGTATTTCCTTAAATCCCAAGAAGAGCGTGTTTGCTGTACCCGAAGGTAAGCTCTTAGGTCATATCATCTCCAAAGGAGGAGTGTCAATCGACCAGGAAAGAGTCCAAGCTATTAATAAGATTCCGATGCCGCACAACAAAAAATCTATGCAGTCTTTCATGGGCACCATCAATTTTGTCCGCAGATTTGTTCCGGATTTTGCACAAATTGTTAAGCCACTGCAACAGATGGTTAAACAAAGCACACAATTCAAGTGGACAGATGTGGAGAAGGACACATTTAGAGATATCAAGGCAGCTGTAGCTAAAGCTCCTTCCTTAAGAAGTCCAGATTTTGATAAAGATTTCATCTTGTATACCTTCGCTTCGGATGATTCTCTCGCAGCTGTACTCACGCAAAAGGTGGAGTTGGGGGACGAATACCCAATTTCGTTTATGAGCACTGGTCTGCAAGGGGCTGAGCTGAATTACCCCGTAGTTGACAAGCATGCCTACGCGGTCTTCAAAGCAGTCAAGCAATTTAGGCCATACATTTTGAAGAACAGAACTAAAGTCATAGTTCCCCATCCAGCTGTTAGATCCCTTTTCGTTCAAAAGGAATTGGGAGAGAGGAGAGGAAACTGGGTCACAGCTCTGCAGGAGTATGATCTGGAATTTAAACCGGCTACAATCATCAAAGGACAAGGTCTATGCAAGTTACTGGCGGGAAAATCGACTGATGAAGAGCACCATTGGAGAAATGAAGCTGAGCTCAATTCGGTTGAGGTATGCCATATCTTCACAGCTCCCCAGTCATGGTATAGGGATCTAGTGCACTATTTACAGCAGGGATATCTACCCGAACACTGGAATTCTAAACAAAGAAGGGCACTCCGCTTGAAATCGGCACCCTATCAAATCATTGATGGGATTCTTTTTAGAAAGAATTATGATGGAGTCCTTCTTAGATGTTTGGAAAAGGAGGATGCAAACAAAGTTGTCAAAGAATTGCATGATGGCCCCGCAGGTGGCCATTATTCAGGAGAGACGACAGCTCACAAGATACTGAGAGCTGGTTATTACTGGCCCACTCTGTTTCGAGATTCCCACACATATGCACGAAACTGTGATGTATGTCAAAGAAGCGCTGGGAAGTTACCTAAGGCCGCAGGCCCATTGCAGCCTGTCATCATCTCTGAACCTTTTGAGCAATGGGGCATAGATGTTATCGGAGAAATAAATCCAAATTCTTCATTGCAACACCGATACATTCTGACGGCTACCGATTACTTCACCAGGTGGACGGAGGCCATCCCGCTGCGCAAGATCAATGAAGACGCAGTTATCAGCTTCTTGAAAGAGAACATCATAACCAGGTTTGGGGTTCCAATTTCCCTTGTTTTTGATAATGCTACTTATTTTTCATCTTGCAAGATAAATGAATTTGTTTATGGATGGGGAATTAAGTTACATTATTCAGCCAATTACTACCCTCAGGGAAACGGATTAGCTGAATCCTCAAACAAGAATCTGATTCGAATCCTTAAGAAAACTGTGATAGAAAACCAGAGAAGTTGGCATGCGGCTCTCCCAAACGCCTTATGGGCAGATAGGGTAACCCCGAAGAATGCTTTAGGTGTCTCCCCTTTCACTCTTGTCTATGGCAAGGAAGCCATACTTCCCCCAAACATCTTGCTGCCATCCTTGCAATTGTCCCAAGCCTCTCGGGGTTCTGGTAGCCAAGCCTTACAATCCAGGATCAACACCCTGCTTCAACTGGAAGAAGCCCGACACAAAGCTAAAGATCGATTCCATCAACATCAAGACATAGTTAAGAGATGGTTCGATAAGAGGAAATCCGGCAAGAGGGACTTTGAAGTTGGGGATTTAGTCCTGAAATGGGACCATAATCATGAAGGCAAAGGAATGCATACGAAATTTCAACATCTATGGGTAGGCCCGTACCAGATTTCTGCAAAATTAGGCCCATCCACTTATAAATTGACAAATCTCGAGGGAGAGGAAGTAGCCCTTCCACTCAATGGCCTCGCCCTGAAACAATATTTCGCATAGTCTCCTCGAGACTTCCTGTACATAAATAAACTTGTCTTTTCGCTTTCGCTTTTAGCTGTTTTATTTTGCGGCCATATTGTTGCCTTCTTTGTTATTTGAACCTCTCAATAGGTTTTGTTTTCTGAAGCACCCCTTTTGAGTTTCCCGTTGAAGATAGCTCTCTCAAAGAAGACTTGCAACCCATGAGTCTGGAACCCTGCTCAGTAAACCCGGTCTGCTGTGCTCTCGCTGAAATATTCAAAAGGGGGAAGCCTACCCTGCTAGTCACACTAATCCTGTTCAATAGCAGAGACCCATGGCCATCTTCACTACTATCGTTGGGCTCCACCCACTCTCACACTTCAAAGGCATCTCAAGAAAGGTTACCTAAGTTGGACCCATGGAAAGTGGCACCTCTCGAGGACACGGGGTATTGAAATGACTCCATGCTGCTGATTTAAAAGCCAAAATGGCCTACATTCAAGAGTCTGTTTTCCAGGGATTCTCGCCTCAATTAAAGCATGGCTGAGACAAAAACAAAAGGGACATGTAAAATCAAGAAGGCTGTCCAAAAGGCCCAGCTCAAAATAGGCTCCTCTCCGTCCGTGAAGTTTGAACAAATCAATAAAACCTCTAACTCACACAAAAGGACATTATGGATTGAGGAGCCCAAATCAAAGATCTGTCCAAAAGAAAATATCCCTGGAAGGCTCAAACAGCTAAGCTGTCCAAAGTACAAGCATCCCAAAGGGTGCCAGCAGCATGGGAATGAGGAACAAGAACAATAATGTCCATGAGAGAGCGTTGCAACTCCTGTGGAGTCCGGCAGTAGTGACCATTTGAGGGATGACCCTCCTAAAATGAATCTCATATGCTGGCCCTCTGAGAGTGGTGAAGATGCCTCGGTCGAAGCTCCCCTTTCCCCAATGACTAGCAGGAAAAGTGCTCCTTTCCCCGCATGAGTCTAAAATGCTCAGCTGAGTAGTGCACCCGAGACGGATGTTTTAATGAAGTTCCGGACCATGTAGGGTATTTTTTCAGAGATCTGTGTTCACCAGCGACTCGCCATTGTTGTTGCAGCAACACCCCTCCCCAAAATTTTGTACATGTTGGGGCCCCTCCTGTTTTTTTTTGTAGAAAGTTTGCTTGAGAAGCCATCCCAGCCGTCAGCTCTGTTTTCAACATAAATTTTTATTTTTTTTTGCTTCCCTGCTGAACAGCTTGCCGTAAATCCTTCCGGGTTCTCCCCAATGAGCCAAAAGATAACTTAGTTTTTGCCCAAACGTTTTGGAATAATTCGGACATTGTCCCGAAACGGCGGGAGTCAAACGTCCAACCTTTCCGAAAAAGGGACTTAGATTTTCTTGTCAAAATCCGCGGAATCCATTGGGCAAAACCACCCGAAATGGCGGAAGCTTTCGCTCAAGCCTTCCGCGACCACGGAAAGGTTCGCGTTGTTCTCCCGAAACGGCAAGGAATTCAACAAAACCTCCCGAAATGGCGGGGCTCATTCGCCTTAGTCTCCCGAAAAGGACTTAGATTTTCTTTCGATTAGAGAACTGCTGGAACAAGGACTTAAAGAATTTTTAGTTTCAACCTTCCGCAATGGCGGGGAAATTAAGTGAACCCTCCCGAAACGACGGGAGTTTTCGTAAAATCCTTCCGCAACGGCGGGGGAATTCAAGGAACCCTTCCGAAACAGCGGAAGCCGCCGCGATATCTTCCCAAAAGAAACTAAGCGGAAACTTTTGATGAAACCCTTCCGAAACGGCGGAGAAATTCGAGTTGTTCTCCTGAAACGGCGGAAGCCATTCGGTTAAACTTGCCGAAATAACACTTAGGGCATTTTACAACCGTCGGCGGAGGAATTGAAGTTCCCTTCCGCAACGGTGGGGGAATTAAATAAAACGTCCCGAAACGGTGGAAGCCGTTTGGATAATTCCCGCGGAGGGATTCACGATTTCCTCCCGAAGTATGAAAGAACTTAGATTTTTTCGGAGAGCTTCGGCGAAAGCCTTCAGTCTTTTGCTCCCGAAACCGCGGGAGCCTTCATGAAACCCTTCCGAAACAGCGGAAGCCATCCCCATAAGTCCCGCGGAGAAATTCACGATTGCCCTCCGAAAACCATGAAAAGGACTTAGAATTTTCTCAAGAAAGCTGTCGCGGAGGCCTTCAGCCTTTGCTCCCGAAACGCGGGAGCCTTCAAGCTACCCTTCCGAAACAGCGGAAGCCAATCGCTTAACCCGCTCGGCAAAAGGACTCCGAAACGAACCCGGGTAAATATGCGGAAAAGTATAAGTTTTGCTTCCGAAACGGCGGAAGCCATTCCCAAAAGCTTTCCGAAACTAGCGGGAGCCTTAGCCAAAACCTTCCCGAAAATCAACAAGACTTTGAAATTTTGGTTCGCGGAAGCTTTCGCAAAAGTCTTCCGAAAATACCGGGAGCATTCGCTATACCGTTCCGAAAGGGCAGAAGCTTTGGCGTTACCCGTCCGCTACGCGGCGGTCTCTCGCGGAAGGCTTCGAGCTTCCTTTCCGCAGTAAGCCCCGAAACGTCGGAAGCTTTCATCGAATCCTTCCGCAACGGCGGATACAATTCGGGAACTGGCCCCGCGAATGACGGTTGCACGAAAACCGAGACCGTTTGACGTGACCGCTACGCGCGGCGAATTTAAACCCCGTTTTAACCACGCCACCTACCGAATTAAAGGCTCGCACGTGCCCATTCTATATAAAATACGGTAGGGGCTCGACCAATACACCATTGTTTCTGAATCGGCCAACGACGTGCGATACTGTGCAAATCACTCCAGCTCACCTCTCGCGTCCGTGCTCGCAGCCACCTCGCTCAAGCAATCCCCACGGTGCCAGGTAGGATCTTGACCTTGGTTTTCACTACTGAGTTGTCTTTTGGGGAAAGCAATGGTTTTAGTGGGATTGTGACGGGAAAAACACCCGTCAAGGGCTATGTTTTGCCCGTCAGGTACAGTAAACGGAGTTTTCATAGGCCTTCATGAAAACGTTATATTTTATTTGCTAGTGGTGGGTGCGGGCGGTTAACCATGCCCCTTTTTGTTTTAAACCCCGGGCCGCGCCCCTCGTCTTGGGTGAAGTTGCCGAAGCCCTACGGGCTTTCCATGTCCCGGGCCGATAACTCAGACTCAAAACCCTGGCCCCTTCCATAAGCCTTAGCCCCTACACACGAGCCGAAACTTAAAGCCACAACCGCCCTAGCACTCCCCGTCAGCATATCCCGGCGCCGTTACCTTCGCCCGGACTAAAGTCTCCCGTAGTGACTCGGCGAGTGGCCGCGCGTGACGATAGCATCCATAGCCCTCACCGAGTCAACCCGCGTCTTCCCCGCCATCGACCTCTCCAACCGCAGCTGTAACGAAAGACATCTCCTTCCGCGAGGCGGAACCGGAAGCCAATTGCTTCCGCGAATCGCCTATCGGTCCGAAAAAACCAATAGCTGCCGCAACATAGCTTATCCCATACTCGTCTTTTAAGAGCTTCAATGTGTGTCTTATGATTGAAATAATGTTCTGCTTCCTAAATATTTGCTTCATTGATTTTATCTCATTAAAACGATGTTGCTCTCTGCTGAAATCATACAACCTGTTGCTCAAGCTCACAATGAATTGTATATGGATGTTATCAGGGATAATTCAAGATGCCGAAACCCAGTAAGAAGAAAGCAAAGATGACAGAAAAGAAACCTGCCCCTCCTAAGATTGAAACCTCGCTCCAGGACACTAGGTGCACTACGGGTGTCCCTCCAGAAATCAGATGGGGAGACATCTACAGAATGATCCGGGACCAAGAAATCCCAGATATGCTGCTAGAGGAAGCACCAATCTATCTTAACATCAGAGCCTCAGGCATAACTAGAGCCGCTACCCGCCCTGAGCTGTTTCCCTGCGCTGAAGTGGTCGGGTGGATACTCCAACATGCAGATGCTGAAGGGAGAGTGATAAATGATAGCAGGAAAATGGCTATCGCCTCGTTTCAACCCGCGTATATTGCGGCAGCCTACAAGTTCCCCCGTGTCCAACAAGCTCTGACTGACGAGTGGTTGGGCCAAATGGATAACGTCGAGATGGCTAAGAAGCTATTAAGGGGAGGGAAGCATTTGAGGAAGAAGGGAAATGATGAATATGACGTACAGAACCTGACGGCCCCTTTCAGATTGATCGCTTTAATGCTATGCAGAATATTCGGCATGCCCGATGGCACAGTATACAAGATTCAGTGGGTCCCTATTATTCACTATGTGGCATTTCAGGGGACAGTGTTTGACTGGGCCACTATCTTGTCAGATAGCCTGGCCTCAATGATAAGTGCTGCTAAGCCCGGGCTGGCCATGAAGAAGGCTGAATTCTTCATGTCTTCATACCTAATAGATTGTATCTTGGCCAAGATAGAGTTCCCTGGATTGGGGTGTACATGGGATAGGGCCACAGCCCCGGTCTACATCGCATTCAAGATGTTGTGGGCTCAGAATTACAAGCCCAGCTACAAACTCATCTGTGAGGGGTTCATCATGCCCCTATACGAGAAAATGTTCAAGGAAGAACCAAGTTGCCTGTCACAAAACGCTTTGGAAGTCCTTGAGGATTATGGGGACTTCTACTTTTCAGAACAAGGTACCTACTTGAGAATGTTCGGGGGGACTAAGCCCCCATACATATTGCCGCAGTATGCCACAGATTATGTGGTGCTCAAGGAAGCAGTCAGACAACTCTTCTTAGATGGGATTGGAGCATTCCTCCACAAGGCTTCCTTTCCACCCCTACCTTTCTGCATAGGTGCTTACAAGTTTTCAGGGGTGGCCTCTGTCGACGAATTTGTTCAAGAGTTGAAGGCCTTCCATTTCGGTGAGGTCATCTTCCACAGGAACGACAGAAAGGGTAAAGTGGCCGAGCATTGCAAGGGGAACTATGCTAACTTCGAATACTCCCACTACCCCGATGCCGAGGAGGAAGCATTCAGAGGCATCAGCAACATGACTGAGCTACGGATCTGTCGCCAAAGTACTGGAGCGAGCTCTAGCTCAACCAAAGCCCAGAAGACCATCCAGCAAAAGGAGAGAGAAGCCAAGGATGCCCGAGCTCAGGAAGAGCTCAGATTAAGAGAAGAGGCAAGGTTACAAAAGGAAGCCGAGGAAGCAAGAAAGCAACAAGACGCTGAAAATGAAAGACTGCGGAAGGAGGCTGAAGAAGCCCAAAAGCAGAAAGAAGCAGAGGCTGAAGAAGCCCAAAAGCAGAAGGAAGCAGAGACTGAGCGAGCTGAAGCAAGGAAGAAGGCCGAGGAAGAATTGAAGACAAGGGAAAATACCAGGGCAGGTGGGTCCGGTGTGCAAGACATGGAGATATACACCTCTCAAGCAGGTGGCTCTGGTACCCAAAAGGAAGGAACAGACCCCGCTCAGGAAGTCCGGACCCCACCTATGGAAGAAGACATAGACATCATAAACCGACCAACTGTACCGTACACTCCATCTGGGAAACGTACGGTGTCCAAATGGAATGAGTTTGTCTATGATAAGAAAAGAAAAAAAATGGTCCTCCAATCAGAAGAGAGGATCAAAAGTCCCTTCCATGATGACATAGTTACCCGCCGAGAGGTCGCTGTCATGCAAAACACAGATGCGGATCCCATTGCCATGGCCTCCGCAGTTATAGCAACAGCACAAGCATCATTTGCCAATGTAGGGGTTATAGTCAAAGAAAATATATTGACAAAGAAAAGAGCACGTACCCTGCAGCAAAATGTGGCTAATGAGCAAGCCCAAAGAGACCTGATAGTAAACAAGTATAGCTGCTTGTACGCCGAACATAAGGAGCTGTCAAACAAGTACAGCCAGCTGGAGGAGGAAAAGGACCAGCTAACACTTCAAATGATGATTGTGGAAGCAGAGAAGAATGGAGTGGAGTAAAAGGCCTCTCAGCTAGAAGCAGACAAGCAGGCATTAGTTGAGCGTTTAGAGCAAGCGGAAAGCAGAACCTTGGACATGTCGCCCTTCCACGAGCTGTCATGCAATATCCTACAGCAAGTGTATGGCTCTCAAGAGCTAATCACTGATGAGGTATGCAAACTCAAGGCCATGACGGGTAGGCTAAAAGAGGTCAATGCGGAAGCCCACAGGCTCAAAGATAAGAATACCCGTGTCAAGGCAAATGTCATAAGTCAGATGGCATGGAGGGAAGGGAAAGGAGGTTTCCCCCCGCATCTTCCTTTCAAGACCGTGGAAGATTTTAATGAAGATATAGCCTTGTTGGAGTTTGGTCGGAACTGTGCCAATAAGCTGATGGCCAGTGTGCAGAAGACCACAGATAGAATCAACAACCTATATCAAAAGCTCAAAGGAGTCCATGACAACTGCACATTGAGTTTCCCTCAGACCCTAGAAGACTTCCCGGGAAAGGAGCAGCGGTTATCTCAACTGAAGAAAGAGCTAGGCGTCCAGATGGAATATGTGAAAAACATTGATGTCCTTGCCATGGATGATCTCCAACATTACATCGGTTCATCAACACTTCACAACCATCTGCTGAAGGAAACATATCAAGCTGCTGAAGCAGAAGTACAGAGCATTAAAACGGAGCTCGGGAAGAATGTGACTTCTCAGAAAATCCTGTTTCCTGCTGCAGCAAACATAATCATAAGAGACACAGGTGTGTGGCACAGCTACATAGAAGAGGAGGTCAGGAAAGCTGCAGCAGCAGCAGAAGCATCAGTAGATCCGGCAGCCCCTCTCCCAGCAGCCTCTTCCCCAGCAATGGCAGAAAGTCTGGCCAGTCCCATTCCCCCTTCCCAATTAGGAGCAGCATCAGCAGGGGATTCGAGGGCCTCTTCCCAGGCAGCATCAGTGACCATCAACTTGGGCGACCCTTTGACAGAAGAAGCTCACGCACAGGAACGAAGAGGCTGAAATCAGTGAGCCATTCTCTGCAGACAAACACGTGCCCAGCAGGGAACGCTTTGGTGTTAGCAAATTTTCTGTTACGTATTTTTTGAATATGTAAGGCGTAAGCCGTGGGACAGCTGTCCCTGATTTTGTCAAAAATATTTTTGTAAAAGAAGTGGCTATTTTGGGGGTCGATTGTAGTGGAAATTCCTGTAAATGACAGGTGGGGAATGCTAGGTGTCAGCCCAGAGGGCAAATTTGTAACTATAAATAGGAGCTAGGAAAGATTAGCAAAAAAGGGGAGGGCAGAGAATGAAAATTTTGGGCAAATGATATGAGCTATCTTGTATCGGCTCTATAAATCGAATTTTCTAATAGAAGCCACGGAGATGGACGTTTTGCTTGGAATGTTGGGTTGCTTTGTGTTGGATTATTCTAATGAATGCAATTCTGCAATGTGAGATCATTCTGGACTTCTTAATTATTTCTTTGCATTAATGATCTTGCTCTCATCTACGCATGCGTTCTCTCTATTTTGTGAACAATGAAATGTATTGCAGTGAATTTATTTGTCTAGATCGAATAGCTAACTGTTCTTTCTTCCGGGTAATCCATGTGGCTCATTGTTCATGACTTTAAATTGCTCCTTGCAGGGATCTTTTAGTTTAATTCCAGCTTCGTTGTATCTAGATTTGTTTCTTTATTCTTGTTACTTAGATCAAACAATTTTGATTTCTTCTGTCCATAAGCGATAGATACGTTCTGTAAGTTTCATTTTAGATCTGTTTCCTTATCCTTTAGCTTTCCTCTTTGAGCAATAGATGCGTTCCAGTTTGAATGAGAAGCTATCTTCTCAAGATCCTCGTCCTGCTGTAGCTTTGACCGTGAGAAATAATAGCTATCTGTTCTTTGCTTACGATATCTGTTGCAGCTGATTGCTCTCCCCTCAAGTGTGTTCCCCTGCAGGGATAGATAGATGTGTTCCCGTTTCTAGATTTAGATCTGTTTCAATTGCATTTAGATTAAGTATATTTTAGGCATGTGCATCTCATATAAAACACATAAAACTCAAAAGAAAGGTGGATCGGGCCATAACCGGTAGAATCGGATTTAAAGTCCAAAACCACGGTTGCCGGAACCGCTAACCGGACGGATTCCCTACACCAAACGGGAGATAGTCTAATTGGGACCGTCTCTCGGGGAGAATCCCTTTCTGATTGATGCCACGATATCCGAGGCATCAACATGGTACCAAATATGTCCCACAAAATTTTTGGATTTTGCCAGCGTGAATGGAAAGAGGGATAATTCATTTTCGTCACTAGAAATTCTATTAGCATCTTTGTCAAAACATTGAGTTCTTGTCAACTTGGATTTGTGTACTCTCGGGCGTGCTAAGGCTAAGATGTAATTTTTTATAAAGTTATTGAACCATATCCGAGTATTTGTTTCTTGCTAAATTCCAAGTCCAAGAGATTTCATCACCAATTTCAAATTTATGTCAAATATCAAGCACACGAGTTAAGGAAGCATCCACGTGGAGAGCCATCGTAGAACATTCAGATACCAACATGAATATGCACTAAGATTCATCAGCGTAGTGCCAAATGCTCATATATAAGATCCAAGGAGAGAGAGCTCACAAGTGATTAAAACATTGCAGTACGTACCGATCAGGTGCTAATAATGTTGAGTTTAAAAGTTGGGCGCTAAAACATTCAAGAACAAACAAAACATTACTCAAGTGTCAATGAGAAATACTAAAGGAATTTTTGATGGTCAACGAGTTTCCAAATGGAAAGCGACCATGTTGGTTTATCAAGCTCGCCTGTAGAGGAATGTACATATGCCAAACAACAACACTTAGTGTTGGACAATTACTAGACCTTCATCTTGCAAGTGCTTCCATGTCAACATTACCACCTCTTTTCAGTGCATGGCTATCCAATTGGAAGAGCATTTGGTGTCAAAGCAATTCCAAATTTCTAGGCAGAATTTCCTGAATTTCCTGTAAAAGACGGTAACTTTGATCACGTTTTCCGAAATATTTGAGAATAATTTTACAAAAATAAAACATGGGTTTTTTCAGGAACGTGGTGAATTAGAAAAAAATCCTTTAGTTTTTTAACATCTATCATATTTTAGGAAATACAAGTGGTTCTTTGAGACCGTTTTTCCCATAATTTCACCAAATTCGCCTCCTATTAAAATGTCCAGTCAACGATTTCATCAAAGGCAAAGAATCAACATGCAGCATATCAATTCCAAATAAATCAAATATCAGTAGTGTTCATCTAGATTCATATTTCCATGCATACAATCAACTTTAGCTAAATTAGATTGAGAATTTTCAGGTAATCAAATCATTTGTGGTGGCAGAAGCAGAGCATTCAAAAATACAACAAGCAAAACACTTGGCAGCTACAGGATTCTAGAAGAAAACATACAGATGGAAAATCTAAAAGAAATAGTCTCAATAGTTCCTCTTTTTGAAGGAGGAGATCAAAATGCAAAGGAAGTTTCCATATCTCTAGGCATCGAATCATCATTCCAAAGCATCAATTCAACCAATATTTTTGTATTCGATGACATATTTGAGTAGTTAATCCCAAATTTGAAGATGGTTTGATTATCCTCATATTTTCTATGATAGATTAAAGATTTTTAAGTCAAAGATTGCATTGAGTTTCCAGCTAAGAGGTAGAGTTTGATTTATGTTATATCTTATTGTCTATATAATGAACAAAAAATCAATTGCTCAAGGACGGAGGTTCCAGCCAAGGAAGGTTGTGAGAGGATTGTAAAGGGTTGAGTTATCAATCTGGAGTTTCTTTAATAGCCCTGTAAGTGTATTTTGGGAACTGTATGAGGAATGAAAAATGTTATTATGAGCAACTCTTACTTTTAACTTATACAAATACTGTTCAAAGTCTTTGATCTTTATGTGATGACTTTTACGATTGATAATGTTTCTATCTAGTTTCTCATTGCAGATATATGTGTTTGTGTTCCCTTTTCATACATAATGTTTTTTCTATTTTAAACACATTTATTATTTGGATATGAAATCATTTGTTTGTGGTTATATATCTCATTCCTAAAATAGCTCAGGTATGTCTACTGTCTATAGGCTTATAACTGTACATTATTCTTGTTTACCATCCCTTGTGTATACTTACCAGTACCTATTTTATTCCTGAGTATTGGTCAATTATCCACTCTTTCAATTCCCCTTTTGTTGTTACACAATCAGTATTTTCCTTTTGAGCATTAAGATGTATTAAGCATGGCTCTCTTGAAGTCGAGAGTTAACATTAGCACTAACACCTGCTTAAAGGGATTAGGTGGCGTGCTACTGCAAGATGACTATGTAATAAGCTATGAGTTAAGAAAAATTAAAGAACATGAACATAACCATGCAACAAAAAAATTAGAACTAGCTGTTATAATACATGCATTAAGAATGTGGAGACATTAGTTAAAAGGAATAAAATTCACTTTAATGTCTCATAATTTAAGTTTAAAATACTTATTTGATTAACAAAGTTTAAATGATCGCCAAGCAAGGTGGTTACCATTCTTGAGCGAGTATTATTTTGAAATTAAACACATTAAAGGAAAAGAGAAGAAAATGACAGATGCTGTAAATAGGAATGGCATTCCACATTGTTTAGCAACTTTTAACAGTTATAACGCAAATCTGGAAGATTTGATAAAATATGTAGCTAAAAGTGATGAAGAATACTTAAAAATTAAAGAAAATTTGGAAAATTATATTAATGGAAACGAATCGTCATCTTACTGCATAAGCTTAGTGTTGATGTATATGTAAATTTGGAATGTATTTCATATATGTATATTGTATCCCTACAGAGAGGTTATTGTTCCTCTGTACGGAAGTGTCGTCATTTGTATTTACAAGTGTCGCAAGTGTCGTAACTTATATATGATGGGTTATTAGACCACCAAGTGTGGGGTCGGGCCTAAGTTGAGTTACCATGAGTTATTAGGCTCTCATAGAGAAGTCGGCCCTGTTAGGTTATTAGGAAAGTCAAGTCAGTGTATAAATAGAGTGAGGGTGTAACTCTATTTGATCATTCACTTACTTATCTATTCTCTCACTTGAGTGATGCACACTAGTGGAGGAGGAGAAGCTGCTAAGGAAACTATCTCTTGTACTGGGGTTTTGTATAATTGTTCTTTCTATCTCTGAGGAAGTTGCGGGGTTGTTCACCTTCTTGGATTTCCCCGAGGAAACTCCGTGTCTATTTTATCTTATGCTTGTCTCTTGTGATTGATATGCTATGCTTGTTATTCTCTCAGATAAGATCCTAGATCATATTGAATTAATGCTTAAAATCTAACATGTTATCAGAGCTAACCTGAGAAGAAGACACTATGCAGCTGCGGAAGCTAGGGCTTCTTGATTTTTGGGTTTATCTCCACAGATCTTCAAGGGCAGGAGGCTAGATTGACTCTCCTAGCAACGACGCATCTTTCTGTCGAAATAGAATCACATTCTGAGCACTTTCAGTTTTTGGCCTGTCACTGCTCCGGGAAATTAGGGTTTCAGAGAAAGTTGGAATTTTTGGAATACGAGACCACGGCTGGATGCCCCTCACGAAAATTGAAGTTTAGAGACCAAGATCAAACTTTTTGGTTGGGAAGAAGGCCAGGCTTGATCAAACCCTAGTTCGAGATTTTGATCGGAAAAGTGGAAAATTAGGGTTTCTGCAAAAGTTGAAATTTTTGGAATCTGAGTCCATGGATGGATGCTCCTCAGAAAAATCGAACTTCTAAGCCTTGGATCGAAATTTTTGGTTGGGCAGAAGAGTGGGATTTATCAAACCCTAGTTCGAGATCCTATCTAGTGAATCCGGAAGTTTCAAAGGAAATTTTGAGGGGTCAAATTTTGCATATTTCAAAATTAGAGTATACTATTTTGACCTGCTTAGCAAGGTGCATCTTTCTATCCTTTCAGAAGTTTGAAATTCAAACTTTGAAATTTTAAGGTTTCTCTAACAAACCCTAATCCAGCTCTACATCTAGTTTTCAACAATTCAAGTGGTAAGACCTAATAACCTTTCTATTTCCATTTGAAGTACTCTTTAAGATGTCTCACAACACCAAGCCTGAGGATAAGCTTGAAGGGGCTGATAACTTTCGAGCATGGAAGTATAGGATTGGGTTAATCCTGGAAGAGAATGAATTGGACACCTACATAAGTGAAGAGGTTCCAGTTCTAGAGAGAGATGAGGCTAAGGCCTTACACAAAAGGAACTTGGTCAAAGCTAAGAGAATCATTTCTGATTCTATCAAAGACCATCTCATACCACATGTGTCATCTCTGAAGACACCTAAGGAGATGTTTGATTCCTTGACCAAGCTATTTGAAGGGAAGAACATAAATCAGAAGATGACCTTGAGGAATCAACTAAAGAATGTCAAGATCCAGAATGCGGAGACCATGCAGTCTTATTTCTTAAGGGTCTCCTAGATAAAAGAACAATTGAAGCTGTGGGAGAAGATATAGAGAATGGAGAAGTGGTGATGACCACTCTTAATGGCCTTCCTAGGTCATGGGATTCCTTCATCCAAGGAATTTGTGCTAGGAAGAAATTTATCACATTCAATAGACTGTGGGAAGAATGCTCACAGGAAGAAGCTCATATTATAGCTCGAGAATGACGATCAAGCCCTCACAACACACTCCAAGAAGCATGATGACAAGAAAGGGCATCATCATAGTAAGAAATAAAGGCACCACCATCAGAATCAGAGGGGTAACCCCAAACGTCGAAGAAACATGTCCTATGTCCGATGTTATACATGTGATGAGAAGGGACACTATTCCAGGGATTGTCCCAGAAATAATAAAGATGGCTCTCACAAGAAGAAGAGCAATAAAAGAAGACATCATGCTCACACTACAGAGGATGATGAACCTCCCAGGAAGAGGGCTAGGGAAGAAAGTGAAGATTCTTCAAGTGATGAAGAATATGTTTTGATTTCTGCCCTCACTGGTACTATTTTTCATGGAAGCAATGATTGGCTTATAGATAGTGGGGCTTCCAAAAATATGACAGGATTCAAGGGATACTTTGTAAACCTATCTGAACATGAATCACCCCATAAGGTGAAACTTCGGGATGACTACCAGTATCCCATAAAAGGAAGTGGTGAAGCCTCCTATAAGCTAGACTCTGGAAAAGCTATGAAGATGAAAGATGTACTATATGTTCCAGGTCTCCAGAAGAATCTTCTCTCCATATCTGCTTTGGATGCAAAAGGCATAAGGGTTACATTTATAGATGGCCAAGTTCTTATGTGGCCAAAAGATAAGACCATTGATGATGCATTAGTGATTATAGAGAAAGAGGGAGGATTATACAAATTGAAGGGCCAACCAGAACAAGCCTTTGTTCATGACTCAGTAGAACCAAGTGAACTTTGGCACAGAAGGCTTGCACATGTGCACTACCAATTGCAAGCAAAGTAGTAGAAGGTCTTCCTGAAATCTAGTCAAAGATGAAGTGTTTTGATAAGTTCAAGGAATTCAAAGCCTTGATAGAAAAGCAAACTGATAAGAAGATCAAGATCTTTAGATCCAAAAATGGCGGAGAATTCACTTCAAGGGACTTCAAGAAGTTATGCAGTGATTCAAGGATTAAGAGGGAGTTGACCACTCCTTACAATCCACAACAGAAAGGAGTAGAAGAAGCTACTTCAGAGTCAAGACTCCAGCAGCTCCTGCAAGGAAGCAAGGATTCAGAGGGAGTCCACCCAACAAACAAACAAAGATAAGTATTTGAATTGTAATTTCTTGTATATTGGATTGTTTAAATCATATTGTTCAATGATGTATATACTTATGTTCCTAGACTTAGGTTGTGTATTATGCATATTAGAATAATTGCATTAATGAACAGTATACTACTAATATGCAAGTAATGGGTAAGTGGCCTATGGTACTATACAACATTCCATTGCTACTTATCTAGAATGAAATCTCTTTGCTGACATGTTGGGAGTTGTGCACACTCTTAACAATGTTCTGGTAGAGATGGAAGGCATCTAGAAAGATACGGGATATGTATAAATGTTGTATTGAAGCATTGGCTAAGATAATTGCATGACTGTATGACATATGCCTTTATGTGTAAGACTTTGTTCTGTAAACTATGAGAAGTTTCTAATCATGCAATTGAATTTGACTTGTAGGAAAGATCGTGTACAATCACCTACAAAAAGTAAGGACTACAACATTTATTCCAACAACAAAGAAATCTATCTATTGAGGATATTGAAGAATCTAAAGTTCCTAGGATCCGAGATGCAGTAATGGAAGAATTCCATGATCAAAGAATATCAGTCAATCATGAAGAATGATGTTTGGGATGTGGTCCCAAGACCAAAAGGGAAGTATGTTGTGACTTACAAGTGGATCTATAAGATCAAGCATGTTGTAGATGGTAGCATAAGATAAATACAAAGCAAGATTTGTAGCTCGTGGCTTCTCCCAGAAAGAAGGGATAGATTATGAAGAGACTTTTTCACCTGTAGCCAGATACACTTCCATCAGAATAGTACTTGCTCTAGCTAGAGTGATGAAGTGGAAGATATACCAGATTGATGTCAAGACAACTTTCTTGAATGGTGTAGTCAAAGAGGAAGTGTATGTGGAGCAGCCACTAGGGTTTGAGACACATGACCGAGGGTCACATGTGTGCAAATTGAAGAAACCCATGTATGGTTTGAAACAGGCACCCATGACCTGGTATGGCAGAATAGATAACTTTCTGATGAGTTTGGGCTTTACCAAGAGTAAAGCAGATTCCAACCTTTACTACAAGGTTGACGAAGGCAATCTTGTGATACTCCTATTGTATGTGGATTACCTGTTTGTGATAGGTGTGGATAGATTGATTGCCGACACCAAGAGGAAGCTTGCTGCCGAGTTCAAGATGAAGGACTTGGGGATGATGCACTACTTTCTAGGTATGGAGGTGTGGCAGAGTGCAGATGGAATCTTCCTTGGACAAGGGAAGTATGCAGTAGAGATCCTGAAGAGGTTCGGGATGATGGACTGCAAGGCCATGGCCACACCTATGGCATCGAACCTGAAGCTTCTGTGTGATACTTCATCTGAGCCGGTTGATGTCATGGTGTATTGTCAGATGATTGGGTCCTTGATGTACCTGACAAACACTAGACTAGATATTTGTTTTGCTGTGAACACATTGAGCCAGTTCCCGACGGATCCGAGAAGTATTCACTAGGTTGTTGTAAAGCATATTCTGAGGTACCTAAAGGGTATAGTTGATTATGGGCTCAAGTATGATGCGAATCAAAAGTTTAACCTAGAGGGTTATGTTGATTTAGATTGGGTAGGCAGTGCCATTGATCGGAAGAGCACTTCGGGATGCTGCTTCAGTATGGGATCCGGTATGATCTCTTGGTTTAGCAGGAAGCAGTCCTATGTGGCACTGAGTACAGCCGAAGCAGATTATGTTGCAGCTTGTTCAACTAGTTGTGAGGCAGTATGGCTTAGGAAGCTACTGTCTGAGTTATTTGATCTCCCGTTGGATGCTACCTGTATCTTTTGTGACAACCAGAGTTGTGTGAAGTTGTCTAAGAACCCAGTGTTCCATGACAGGTCAAAGCACATTGAGATCAAATATCACTATATCAGGGATATGGTGTAGAGAGGAGAAGTGAAGCTCCTGTATGTTGCAACAGATGAGCAAATAGATGATGTCTCGACCAAGCCGCTGGCCAGAGTCAAGTTTGAGTACTTCAGAGAGAGACTTGGTGTACTACAGATCGAAATTCCTTCCAAGGGGAAGGGATGAGTTCGGAGACACAGATGCACATGATCCATTCTCACATAGTAGTAGGAAAGTCCTCCTATGGTGTAGATGTAAGGGCTGGGGCCATTCTTACATGGTGTTAGGAAAGTCCTCCCATGGTAAGATGTAAGGGCTAGGCCATTCTCACATGGTTAGAGGAAAGTCCTTCCATGATGAGATGTAAGGGTTGGGCATGGATTTTCTGACATGGTCAGAGGAAATTCCTTCCATGGTCGTGATGTAATTGCAGGGGATTTTCTGACATGGTCAGAGGAAATTCCTTCCATGGTCGTGATGTCATTGCTGTAGCCTTTCCGTCATGGTCAGAGGAAAGTCCTTCCATGGTCATTGATGTAAGTGCTGAGCCTTTCCCGGATGGTCAGAGGAAAGTCCTTCCATGTCGGTGAGTGTAAGTGTTGTGATGTGTGTGCATCTGGGTTGTGCTCTGTGGACTATGAGGTGATTTGAAGATGATCAGGTGACAGTATGGTACACAGGTTTTGCAGAGGCATATAATCAGTCTTGAGATGCTCTTGTAGGTTTTGTAGAGGAAGTGTAATCAATCCTGGGAGATCTTGCAGGTTTTGCAGAGGCAGTGTAATCAGTCCTGAGGTGTACTTACTTGATGGCTTGCTCACATAGATGATGAAGACCTACATGGAGGCTAGGCCTACAACCAACATGAAAAAGGGTTGGCTTTGTAGAACTTCCTATGACGAGTAGATTGGAGATTGATTGAGATAGAAGCAGTGACGAGGACGATTATTCGATGATGATGATCCAGAGAAGAAGACTTGTGCTAGAAGACCTGTGTTGAGAAATACCTTCCTAGTTAAGAGGGAGTGTTGATGTATATGTAACTTCGGAATGTATTTCATATATGTATATTGTATCCCTATAGAGAAGTTATTATTCCTCTATACGGAAGTGTCGTCATTTGTATTTACAAGTGTCGCAAGTGTCGTAACTTATATATGATGGGTTATTAGACCACCAAGTGTGGGGTCAGCCCTAAGTTGAGTTACCATGGATTATTAGGCTCTAATACAGAAGTCGGCCCTGTTAGGTTGTTAGGCAAGTCAAGTCAATGTATAAATAGAGTGAGGGTGTCACTCTATTTGATCATTCACTTACTCATCTATTCTCTCACTTGAGTGATGCGCACTAGTGGATGAGGAGAAGCTGCTAAGGAGACTATCTCTTGTACTTGGGTTTTGTATCATTGCTCTTTCTATCTCTGAGGAAGTTGCGGGGTTTTTCACCTTCTTGGTTTTCCCCGAGGAAACTTTGTGTCTATTGTCTCTTGTGATTGATATGCCGTGCTTGTTATTCTCTCAGATAAGATCCTAGATCATATTGAATTATTTCTTAAAATCTAACACTTAGACGACCTGTTAGTCTATAAAAATCGACTATATATACCAAATTCTGAAGAAGTTAAGAAATTAATCATGAATGAGTTACATAAGAAACCGTATCTTAGACATCCGTGATACCAAAAGATGGTAACAAAGCTAAGAAGAATTCATTATTGGCCTAACATGAAGAATGATGATGCCAATTACCTAGCTAGATGCATTGAATGTCAACAAGTAAAAATTGAACATCAACATCCTGCAGGGTAACTTCAACCCTTACCCATTCCAGAATGGAAGTGGGATATAATAAGCATGGACTTTATAATAGGATTACCAAAAAGAAATAAACAACATGTCTCAATAATTGTGGTTTTTGATAAGTTAAGCAAAGTTGTACACATCATACCTATGAAATCTACCTTTAAAGCAATTAACATAGCCAATATTTTTATGAAAGAAATTTTATGTTTGCATGGTATTCTAAAAGGTGTCATTTCTAATAGAGATGCAAATTTTACAAGTAATTTTTGGAAGTCTTTGTTTAAAGGTCTAGATACATAGCTGAATTTTAGTATTGCTTACCATCCTCAAATGGACGGACAAACTGAAAGAACTAACCAAGTGTTAGAAGATATGTTGCAAATTTATGTAATGGATAAACCAGGTAAATGAAAAGACTATTCGCATTTAGTAGAATTTGCTTATAATAATGGATATCAAGCTTCATTAAAAATGAGCCCATTTGAAGTATTGTATGGTCGAAAATGCTACACTCCTGTGTCTTGGGATAACCCTGTCGATATGATTATTCTAGGACCTGACATGATAAATGAGATGGAATAGATTGTGAAAGAAGTGGAACAAAACTTAAAAGTTGCACGGGATCGACAGAAGAGTTATGTGGATTTAAAAATAACTCCAAGAGAGTTCAACATTGACGATCATGTATATCTAAAGGTAAAACCAAAGAGGAGTACCTTGAGCTTGGGAAGGTGTTCACAGCTGGAACCCATGTATTGTGGTCCTTTTGAAGTGTTAGCTAAGATGGGGTCGGTAGCCTATCAACTTTCACTTCCTCCTACTATAAAAGTTGATGATGTATTTCATCTTTCTTTGTTAAAAAAATACGTGCATGATGCTACTCTTGTAATTGATTGGAATATGATTCGGGTAGAACCTGAGGGTGAGTTCGAGACATAACCTTTCTGCATCCTAGACAGGAAAGAACGTATGCTACGGAATCGAGCCATCGTTCAAATAAAAGTGCAATGGAATCACTTCATACCTAAAGAGGCAACTTGGGAAATGGAGGAAAAATGCGAGAGCCATATCCCTCCATGTTCCAAAATGAGAAAGAGATCTCAGAATAAAGAACACTGAGGACAATGTTAAGAATAAGGGGGGGAGAAATGTGATACGCCAAAAAATTATTTATTTTATTTTGATTTAATATTTGTGACAATTATTTTTGTAAGAGTTATTTAAAACTCAAAAACACTAAGTAACACTTTGCACAACAAACTATTTATTTTTATTATTTAATAAAAAGGAACTTGGAGAATCTAGCTAAATGGGGGGAAACCACCATGGCACAGAGAACATGTGTAAGCAAGAAAGGGATATTTTCTACCAATCAAATCCAATCTAAAAGATCAACCACCAGAAAAAATAATAAATCATAGGTATTGAAGGATTGATTGAAGATTTCATTAGGATGGCACAAGACCTAAGAAAAACTATATATATTAGTGCACTGAGATAGAATGGGAAGCCATGTTGTGCATAGATAAACTGTGTTGAGTCTTTTCTCTCTTTTCATAAGTCCATCATTGCTTGTTACAGACTCTTAGAGAGAGAGTTTGACATGGAATTGTTGCTTAGAGTTCTAGTGCATAATGGTAATCCGACTCAGGGGTGGACTTGAAAAAACAGTTGAGTTGATCCCTTCTATGGTTGGGACGATCTCATTCTCCAGGATGTTATTTGTATTGTCCAAATACGTGTTATTTCTTCCATGATCGAATGTGTTGATATTGGCAGATATTAATGGTTTTTTTTATATATATGTAAGTTGTGAGTGGCATTACTCGTATTGTGTAGATTTGTCTTTGACATGTAATTGGGTTGCATTGAATAATCTCGTATCTAAAATATATTGTATTTTATTCTTTATTAAGAATAACTACATGTTAACACAAATAATATTCGTATTACTTCAAATGTAAATTATGTTGAATGCTGTAGGATTTAGTTCAATGCTTTGTATAAAATGCTGAAAGATAGATTTCAATGCAGTTTAATAATGATATTTTTCATGGTTGGTATAGATTACATTAAACACCGAGGATGAAAACCCTTATAGTTTACGAACTCTGCAAATCGACAATTATCTTGATTCATGTCAAGTGATCTATGTAAAATGATTTCTCTGTCAAACTAATACAGTCTTGATCTTTGTGTATCAATTATTAATTTGATACTTGTGAAGATATTTTGTGTAAAACCTTTTCTCTATCAAACAAATGTAGTTTCGATCTCTGTAGATCGATTTATTATCTTAATCTTTGTGAAATGATCTCTCTGTAAAGCAATTCTCTATAATAAATATAAGTTTTGATCTTGGTAGATTGTTTATTGCGCCGAGAGACGGTCTACAGTTCAGTATGAGGGAGATCTTGTAACATGTGAGTGTTTGTCAAGTTTTTCGAGTGTAGTATGAGGGAGATCTTGTAACATGTGTCGAGCTTTTTTCAAGTTTGTCGACAAATAATAAAAATAAAATATTGTAACATCCGCCATTAATAAAAATAAAAAAACTATATAATACACCAAAGATAATATAAAAAAAATATTTTGGATCCGGAATCTGCCACAAAGAGATCTGAGCAATTTCTGTGAATAAGTATTTTGCAATATACCTCCTCTATCATTAATTTTTTAGTTTTAACGAATTGCACCTCCCAGCTCCTCCGCTCGGCAGACCCCCCTCCACGCAGCTCCTCCCCTCCACGCTGCCCTCCTAGCTCCTCCCTCCACGCTGCCCTCCTTGCGCAGCCCTCCTCCCTCCCCTCAGTCTCTATCGCAGCTCCGTTCAGCTCCCCTGTAGGCCGCAGATATACCCCCGGCATCCTCGCATTCTATTTCTCTGCACTGCTCTCCCACAATAATAAGAAATCCATGGAAGCCGTCACCACAATTGCAGGCAACGCCACAATCGACCCACTCATCGATCTGATGATGGATATTATATATGAGGAGGATAACCGACAGATTCTGCAAACTGACTTAAGATGTATGGGGAACTTTCTAAATGCTACTGGCATCATCATCCAAGATCAACAGAAAGAGCTGCCGGAGATGGTGAAGATTTGGTTGCAATTGTTGCAAAATTCGCTTAGAGAGGCAAAATGCCTACTCTCGATCGATCGCTTGGGGCGGAGGTAAAGCTGTCTCGTCTGCAATTCCAACAGAATCTATAAAGAAATAAGAGATTGGAATGCATTGTTTGATCAGCTCTGCGATGGATTTCAAACAGAATTGTTTCAGTTCATTGTTTTACCAGACAAGGTCAGATTCAGCCTTGTGGTCTACCCCGTGATGGAAATGATGAAGGATTTTAATAACCAGGAGGATAGACGTTAGATTCTACAAATTGACTTGAGGCCCGTGGAGAATACTCTACAAGATTTTTCCACCCTTTTCAGAGATGAACCGTGCGCCCTCCTCTCTCCCTCCGCAGTTGTCCTCCCTCCACGTTGCGCAGCCGTACTCCCTCCCTGCGTAGCCCTCCTCCCTCCACACCCTCCTTCCTGCGCATCCCTCCTCCCTAATAATGCATATTAAGCCGTGCTGAGAACAATTGATCACAGCCCTTTGTTGCACACCCGTTAACACATGTTCGAATATAGTAATGTTTACAGAGCATAGAGCCATAGCTCTCACCATGTATGTTAAATCATGCATCTCTGCAAATGATCTCCTCATCAAATATTGTTGCATAGATTATATCAATGTAACGAAGTAGAACGGAAAAAACAGATAACTCAACATTCGAGTACACAAGCATAAAAGATAAAATGAATATATGCTTACAAAATTGGGTTTACATATTTTTCGATTCAGAAAAGAGACATTCTATTTTTCTGCTATTCTAAGCTGTAGATCAAGGATATATGGGTATGGTTGGGCAAGATTTATGGACTGAAATAATTCTATGCCTTCAATAATAATAACAATATCCAGTTAAATTTGAGAAAAATATAAATATAATATAAAATTTATATAAAAGAAATTAGTAATATTTTATTCCATTAAAAAGGAGATTAAAATATCAACATTTAAAAATGCATTGAAATTAACAATACATGAGAAGAGAAGAGGTTTGCACCTCGAAAGATTTTCCTGTAGATTAAATACTAGTTCGATCTATGTAGCTATATTAATAGATTAAATACTAGTTCGATCTATGTAGCTATATTAATATATTAATCTTCGTGGAATGATTGCTCTACAAAAAAAATTATATTCAGTATTTGTGTGTAAGTATGGTACTATGGAAGTGGTGAATACGCTAGGTGATATCCCTATGGGAGAATCGACCCATACCCTTTGTTACTACTATTTTACATTTTGTTGCTTGTTGATCGAGGGGATAACGGTATCGTTGTATTAATATTGAGTTCTTATTAATTGTTGGCTTATAATTGAAGAAGGTGGGCCTCTTTGGAGGACGGACTTCTACTCTCTGACCTTCAATTATGTTTTTACTATGACTGCTGGATAACTTGAAATCTGTATGTAAATCGACTCGATCTCTGCAGTAATTCTTTGCATCAACATAGATAAAATTTGGATTTGTGTTTGACTTGACATATTCTTGTATTGATCGAATGCCAGTTAACCATTAGTTCAAAATGATGTAAATTCTAGGTTAAGTGTTTAAAAACTCTGCTTCCAATATTTTTTGTTTTTATTTGCTTTGATGTTCTGTCTCATTTGTATCGCCAACCTGATTTTATGTGGGTATAGTATTATTGCTTTACTTCCCTTCTTTTGACTGATTATTTTGTTAAAACTTAGAGTGCGCTGAATTTTTTCGGTTGTGCTAGATCCAATGTTTCCATCCATTCCAGCTCTGTGTTATGATCTACTGCTCTGAATCTCGTCCCATTAAGATAGCGGCATCGGCGTTGAAATTGTTTCCATAAAAATTATTTGATTTTTCATTGCCCCTGTTTCATCTAGTTTGTGTTCTCGATCTGTTGACTCGACATTCAAAACTCATCATATCTACCTGACCGTCGTACATATAGCAGTTTAAATCACATTGATATAGGTGAAGTGGGCATATGATTAAGGTTCAGACATGTTCATGTCTGAGTTTAGATATATGTTTTTATTTCCTTACTTAGTCGATGTGTAGTGTTAACGAAAGTTTCTACGAATAAAGGGATGAGAGATCGAGAGCATTCCCTCTTATATAAATATTATTATTTGGAACTTAAGCTTTTCCATAAGAATTTGAATGGGAAAATTCGTGGTTTATATATAATAATATTAAAAGATTAAAATACCTGGAAAACGACATTTAATTCTAAGTAAGATTACATGAATATATATATATATATATGTTCATATAAATATATACATGTTGTGTACTTAAGAAGGTTGGGAAGTGTTATAAAAATTTGTAATGGATTTATTAAGCATGTGAAATATAGGAAGGTAAGAGAATAACTAATTCTTTTGGAAATGATTATAATCGTGTTTACCTTCTAAATGGAAAGGAAAAAGAGATATGTGGGTTAAAAACACATATGGGTGAAATACGTTTGTTTGAATATTCTAATGATGATATAAATATGAATAATTTAAGTATGAAAATAATGTTCACATTGTTACGTTATGAGGGTGAAGAGAGATTTCTACTAACTCATGGGTTGGAAATGGTTGTTTGTATATCATGAGATTTTTTTTTAAATAGAAATAATACCCTTTTTTATTATTATGATTACAGTAAGTTAGGGTATTTCACACCCATAGATAGATTACATTTTATGAAATAAAAGGAATAGAAGTAATTGCAAAGTATGGTAATGACGTCATGAAAAATGTTAAATATTCCTTCTTTTGTATCAACATAGATGTAGAATTTTTAGTCTTACTATGTAGAAGAAAATTTTCATTTTTTTCCAAAAATGTTTATTCTATATTGGGGTTTTTACAAAAAAGTCGATCGCATCCACCAAGAGGTCCACGGCATTTTGGAAAAATCCAATACCAAGTACAAGGAGGAACATGACCATCATCAAGCTCCACACAAGTTTAAAGTGTGTGATAAGGCTTGGTTGAATTTGTAGAAAGAGAGGATTACACGACCCCATTGCAAGATTTGTCTATTTTGATATGGTCAATACACCATCACCAAGGTAGTCGGTGAGAATGTGTTTGACTTACGCATTCCCCCATTTCTTGGCCTACACCTAACATTTAATGTGGAACTCCTTCGCCGATATTTTCAACCATTGTTGGACACATCAGAGGTGGCAAATGAGTTTACACCTATAGAGATTAAACCTGATTGCATGGAATAGGAAACTATTAATTGCATCAAGGAAACACAGTTTAAGGGTAGCCGACAGTAGATGATCCAACTCTATCAGGTTGTCAAAGTAGGGCATCTACTCCACCAAGGAAAGTGGCTCACCAGGATTCAAGTTCAGCAGAATTTTCTCCATTTGATGGCGTGAATTAACACAATCGATAAAATTTCTTCCTAAGGGGGGAGGATTGATCTAGGTGGATATTGGTGGCCACTAGCCTATTCCACTAGTTCAAAACAATTTTCCATTTCAACAGTTTTCTAGTAGTTTTTCTACGAGTTTTTGGGTCATAAACTTTTGAGCCCATTTTGAGGCCCTAAACGATGTTTTTTGGGCATGCAACAGACCATACAAGAGCCAAAGGATCTATTTTGGCCCTATCCACTATTGTACTTATTGGGTAAATCTTTCCAACGATCTATTGAGTGCCCCAAACAAAGATCGTATGCAAAAGTTATGACCATGGGAAGTTGACTGCTCAATTAACCACGTTGGGGCCCACAAAATTTGTGACAATTCTTGTCATAGGGTTAGGTTTTTGGATGTTTAGGTTTCTTTACCTCATCCTTATGATAAATAGGCCATTTCCTCTTTGTATTCAGCTTGTCATGAATGAGCATAGTTGTCACATCTCTTCTAAGAGATAAACTACCACCATTCTAGTTGCTTTATTTTAGTCTATTTTATTTCCACCATTTAATAGAATTTGTGTTCACCATATCAATGCCACTTCTTGAAATATATATATGTGTATGTTGTTCTATATATTTTACTTCATTTCGTTCTGACACAAATCCATATCAAACATATAGTATGTATGATATCAAATATACATTATGAAGTTTAGGGTGAATAATTACTTTATATAAATTTGACAAAATATAAGTGACTTACTCTTTATCATGTGCCTTTTTCCATTGATTTGGAGTAGATCCCCTTTCCTTTTGTCTTCATCCCTTTGGTCATCCCAAATCATTATGCCTAGTTTGTTATCAATTTGTGTGATGTACTAAGTGGAATAATAGAATGACTAATCCATTATCCACCCCTCAATAATAGACCCCTCTAATTTTGTGCTTTGTGAAAACATTATTTTCAATTTTATCATGTACCTCTCTAATAAGAACATCTAATGACATGACAAGCCCAACTAATTCATCCTCATAAACTAGGTGAATTAGAATATGAACCAACAAGTCAATGAAACTTGCTGACAAATCCTCCTCAAACATACAAACAATCTTAGCTATCTATTGATGCCACCATGGAATGCTAGCCATATGAATCTCCTTTGATGTGATCCAAGGTACAAATGCATATAGTTTAGATATAGAATGCCACAGATCCTCGAGGAAGTCATTGTTCACACACCCATGCATGAGAAAATGATAATGATACCATAAAGTAAACACGAAATATTAATTATGTTTTAATGTGTGGCATAAAAGATAAAAACATATTTTTGACATACGTACCCTTAGAAGGTTCAGATGACCATGTCATTTCAACCCAAGAAAATGTTCTTCTACAATGAAGTAGTGTCGTAGAGTAGACCCATATAAATAAGTCACCTTCATACCCAATATAACTTCATTTTCCAAAGAAATATCATTCTCTTCAAAATCCATTGGACATCAACATCTTTAAAAGACCAGGAGGGACCAACCTCTCCTCTATTTTCTTTTCTTTGCCAATGTTTCTTTTTAGTATTTGAATAAATAATATCTCTCCTAACATCTAATATGGCACTTTTTTTTAATGATATTTGGCTCAATAAAGAAGACGAAACATTTTTAAATATATTCATGGGATCTAGTAAGTGGGAAATATTAAGGTGCTCCTAATATGGGAGATCATAAAATATCAATTTCTTTTTCATACGAATGGTCATTTTCTCGAAATAGATGTCGAAGGACTTAGGCTCATTGAGCATAGGCTTCCCATTTGAATCAAATATTCATGCAATTTCCTTCTCTTTCTATTTTCCATATGCCCTAAGTCCGTCAACCAGTGTCATTATTTCAGGCCTTTGGGTTCTATATGGTTTACCATTGAAGCTAGATGTTGTCCTTATATAATGGTGGTATTTTGGGAGGAATATGCTGGACTAGTTGTACATCAGCTTTTATAGGTGGATGGACCAACTAGGCTTCATAAAAGGTCCACAAAATTTACATCCGCAATACCCTTTTGTTACAAGGCCTATGATGTTATTGTATAAATAGCATGTTAGCATTGAAGATCAAGATAGTCACCCCAAATTAAGTATGCAAATAAATATTGTTATGAATATAAAAGATCGATGAACATGTTTACTAGACAAAACTCCTAATCTTGAATAATCAAGTGCAGTGTATGAACATATACCATACAATGTAAAACTCCTCTCTATTGGTATGGTCCTTGTTACATTGTATACTTGTATTCCTTCCCATAATTCCTTCAATCCATCAATCAATGATTGTAGGTAAACATTCATATTCTTAACTTTTCTTCTACTAGGGACTATAAGATCCAACATAAAATATTCATTCTTCATGAGAAACGATGGGGGTATATTCTTATTGATTACTGTAACTAGGGTTTTCACCCTAGCTTGTGCTAAATAACACCTACTAAGGATTCAAGAATCCTTACTAGCAGTTCAATGATGTGTGAAAAACAAGATTTAAAATAAGTAAAAATTAAACATTAACATGTGCATGAAAATAAATCTAAGCTATAACAGTAAACAATAAATATCCATGAGAACACAGTAAATGAGATTTATATTTTTTTTTTATTGATTGGGAAAAATAGGGTTTTCAAATATTTTACCTCAATGGTAAGGTTGGTGGATTCCTTGCAGCAGTACAGGAGTAGTGCACGAGTGCTCCAATGTTCTCTCTCTTCTCCAAGATGCTCCAAGGTTGGGCCAAAGGTTCACTCTAAATGGAGAACTCAAGCTTAAATGGTTGGGCTAGGGTTCTAGAGTGATTTTGACAACATAAGGATAGGATGAATAGTGGATGATAAATGGGGGGCCTCCATCACCTTTTTATAGTGATTTTGGGTAATGGAGTATTGACCCATGGCTTTGGGAAACTAATGGCATTGACAAATGGTATTTGGGATTTTCCCTCTTTTTGAATGTATTTTTGACTTTTTTCCTCTTTTTATTTTATTTTTGAGGATTTTAGGCCATTTTTGGAGGGTTTTGACCTATTTTGAGGGTTTTTCATTAATTGCGGAGGGAAATAATGATTGTTTTCCCTTTTGAATACCATTTGATTGTTTTGGAGGCCAAAAATGTGGGAAAAGTGGACAAACTGGTAATGTCACTAGGGATATGAGCTGGTGAACAATTTTGGGGTGTTAATGTTAATTTTTTGATAATTTCATTCCATTATCAATAGGATCTCTAAGAGAACAACATGTACAGCATATCTGCAGCATATCAATCATAAACACAATCATGCAAGCACACAAGAGACACAGAATTTCACCGGGGAGAGCCAAGAAGGTGAAAAACCCCGCAACTTCCTCAGAGATAGAATAAACCCCAATACACGATCACAAGGATCATACCCAATAAGATGTCTCTAGTAGATCCTCCTCCTCCTCCACATTTGCACCACTTTCTCTCTTAGTTATGCGAGCTTGAGAAGTGAGTGAGTGAATCAAATGAGAGACACAACCTCTCTATTTATACACTGACTTGACCTATCAATAAATCACTGGGGCCGACTAGCTACTCAAGTCTAATAACCCAACCACATGACCTAACTAGGGCTGACCCCACACTGGTGGTCTAATAACCCATCAATACAAATGATGACACTTACCAAATCTAACTTGCGACACTTGCAAATACAGATGACGACACTTCCAATCAGAGGAATAATACATCTTTGTGGGATATACAATAAAGTTCAAATGTAATACATAGAAGAATATCTTTTGAAGTTACAAATATATCAACACTCCCTCTTAACTAGGAAGGTATTCTGAACACAGGTCATCAATACATATTGGCGCAAGTCTTCAATTCTTGAGCTGGATCATCATCACTAGATCACGGAGCATCATCATCATCACTGCTTCTATACTCGACATCACGATCACTGGGATATCTCTAAATTCTTCTCGTCATAGGAAGTTCTATAGAGACAACCCTTTTTGATGTTGGATGTAGGCCAACCACCTGTAGGTCTTCATCATCACTGGCCATACTGTGGAATCCTCAGGACTTATTACGTACGTCAACAAAACCTCAAAAGCGTATCCCAGGATCCCTTATGTGCCTAAGCACGACCGACAAGATCTCCGAGGGCACTATTACATGTTAACTATCACAAAACCTTAAAAGAGTGTCTTGACTAGCAAGAACTCTGAAGAGAATCTGAGGCCTTTTACATGACTAGCACAACCTGTCCGGATCTCCAGGATGTATTACATGTGACCCCCACCACAAAACCTTAGAAGACTATCTTGACTAGCAAGAACTCTAAAGAGCATCTGAGGCCTTTTACGTGACTAGCACAACCTGTCTAGATCTCCAAGATGTATTATATTTGGTCATGGAAAAACCTAGAAAGAGCTTCCTAGGACTGATTACGAGCGTACTACTTAACCTATCGGATCTCCCAGGGCGCTATTATATGCCATAGGACAAAACCTTGAAAGAGCATTTGCGAGATATCCCAGGGCACTCTTATATGCCATAGGCAAAACCTCAAAAGAGTATATGCAAACCTCCCAGGGCGTTATTATATATCCTCCTGTCAAAACCTTGAAAGAGAATTTTCCAGATATCCCAAGGAGCTATTATATTCCATAGGAAAAACCTTTAAAGAGTATCTGCAAACCTCCCAGGGCATTATTATATGCCTATCTGCACAACCTGTCCACGGCCACGGATTATCAACCTGATACGCACCATACATCATCCTGATGTACATGATCATCCTAATCATCACCACTGCATCGTCCTGATGCATGTCATCCAGAGTATCGTCCTGATACTCATCACACATGATCGTCTTGATCATCGTCACTGCATCATCCTGATGCATATCATCCAGACCATCGTGTTAACACACAAATTGACCCCCAGGTCGTAAGGAAGGGTAATTCGGGGTAACCACTAACCAATATTTGGATTGATGTTACTGACCCAACACAGTCTGAGAGGGATCTCTCAATAAACTAATGAAAAGTTGGAAAAAATCAGGGTCGTGAGTCATGAAAAAGGACACCAGCATTCATTCATCAAGATGTTCTATTTAAACATATGCAGAAGGTCAGATTTCTGTAAGACAGATTTTACTCTGGTAAACCATTGGTTGGAGAACAATAGGGATCTATATTGGGCAATGGAGTCGATTCAAGTATAACATAAACATTATCATCAAATGCTTAGTAGATACATTCACACAGAGGCAAGGTAGCAACCAGCTAGTAGTCAAAGTGATTTAATTGGTGAAAAAGAAGAAAGATGAACAATCCATTGATATAAGGCATACACAGATGAATCCTATACCAACTTTAGCAGAAATAATTTGTGAAATACTTGGTAAGAAATGAACAAGGCATAAACTCTATGAATCTCATTCAGATGCTACACTGAACCAAGTACGAAGGAATATTAACAATATGGATTAACAAAGAAAAGAAACACATATCACATAGGAAAGGAAAAATAGACAACCAGACCAATTACACAGGAATCTCTAAAAAAATGCATGTAAGCTTCTGACAACTTTATTCAAGGAATATCTCAAAATAGGAGCAGTGGACAAAATATGTAGAGCTTCAAAAGTTCTCCCCCCTTTTTTTCATTTGAAATTACATGAAACTTATAATGGCCTGGAGCCTCATACTCGGCCCATTTGAAACAGAAATTAGTTACAAATTTGGTGACACCTCATTAAACCCAAAAATTCAAAATATATTACATATGTGTCCTGTTTCGAATAGATTGATTAAGACAAGGAACAAAATGTTATAGACAGAGGATCGTTTTAACCCCGGGTTTGCACATGACCTTGCGAGTCAAAGAAATCTTCCACTTTCAATGAGCTGTCAGCCTGTGGTGCATCATCTGGAAGGATAGGTGTCATTTCCTTAGTGGAGAGTATGAAATCGTGGACCATTTCTGTATCTGGTTGGCCGCCCCGCTCGGCTACAAGTCTCTCCTTCTTCGTTTTTTTCTGGTCTCCTTTGAGAATTTGTCATCCATCACATTTCTCATCCTTGCTGGAAAAGTTGGACTTTATGAGGTCGAATACCACAAGAGGTGAAGGGGTGGAATTTCCCTCTATCCCTTCCCATAATTTCCCTGGCATGAATACCACATTGCAATGCCGTCCTTTCTCCATGAGCCAATCGCAATAGAGAAGATAGTCGAATCACCAGGTGCACCATCTTTCCCTTATATCAACTTCAGATAAAGAAGTGAGAACCTTATCTGTAACTGTTGCGATGATGATGCTAGCTGTGAGTAGTCATAATTGCTATGATAAAACTATCAGTCTCTTCAATCAGTAACCTTATGCCCAAGGCTTTGAGGTGACCTTAAGCATGCTCAGCGATGTCGTCACAGATAGACGGCATAGATAATGATGGTGCAAAATTGCATCCCATCATACTGGTAATATTCTAGGATATTATTCAGAGATACCCTTGGCAGGTCCGTTCTTCTGACATCTCTCGTGTGGCGACCCTTAATCTCATGCTTTTGCACACGATCTGAAAGACGTGGGTCACATTACCTTTATCGCCTTTCGAGCCAACCTCCAATCCGTGTAAGGGACTTTTCCCTTTTCACACCCCTTTTACAGAATTTTTCTGGTCTCAACCTGTTTGCCGACTTCTCAGTCATAAGCATCCAACACCTTTAGGATGCTTATAACCCTTTGAAAATCTCCGTCTTCATCTTAGCAAGGCCAGGCGACATGCTTTCTTCTCCTGCCTACCCCAATCCTTCCCCCTTATCCCGGAACTAGGCCTGAAGCCACTGAGACCAGGGGAAAATGTTACCTGCGGAAGGATACCTTTGGTCAGAAATTCTCCCATATCGGGGTTTAATCTTGACCCACCTATGCTTTCGGACAGAACAACTGCTATTTTGGACGTTTGAGAAGTTGTGGGAAATATCTCTAATGCGCAGGTCAGGCCCATGGCAAGGAATTATGAAGGTCCAATGGCCTTTTGATGGACTTTGGCAGAACAAGGCAACCACAGTTATTCCTAAGATGACCTCCAGGTCTACATTGCTGAGGTCGTGAGAGCTAGCTTCTTCACAGGCCATTATGGCCTGGGCCGAAACTGATACGGGGCCTCCGGGGCTTACCTGTTGGGGTGCAACCGCCTGAATCTTCGCGCTTCTGCCCAGATTCCTGGAGAACAGCCATAAAACTTCTGTACCGGGGCTAGAACGTCATATTCTGAAAAAAAAAACCCTCCCACTCATACAGGTTTTGGAAGGGTAAAAATGCCAACTTTGAAAGGTGTATTCACATATATAACCATGTCTTGATAACGTCTGTTCGCCTTTGCCAGCTGTCCCTCCTTTCCTTCCGTTGATCTGTTGGGCGTTGCTTTTCGGGCCGTTGATTTGATTCTTCATTTAACCTTTTTGATTTGAAATCTCTTAATCTCCGCCGTAGGATCTCCTACTAGCTTTAAATCTTAGCCATCTATTTTACTTAACTGTACATAGGGGTATGGTGGTATTGCGACTTGACTTCTGGTTTTGGATTACCACTTAACCTCCCTCGCGAGGTGTTCAGATGATGACACATGGCAGATGGTATACAACCTCGCAACCACCTTTCATGCTTATCTGGGATGCTTCTTCACCTTGCGACGATCAACGAGGAGCATTGATATCGACTTTAATATATCTACAGCGAGGAGTTATCCACATGCCCAGTATTTGGTACTCTCGCAAGTGGATCGCATTACGTTACCAGCCTTGCATCTCCTGCATCCACTTAGCCGTAGATCTGACCCTTTCTTACTGAGAGTCGTTGATCTTCCTAGCTCTTTCTGCTGACAGCACAATCTATCTTCTGCACTGTTGGATCTCCGACTTTTGCACTCCACGCCATTGATCTTTACCTTATTCCTCTGCTGCAATGGTATCGCAAGGCCTTTGGTGATTTTTTGCTTACCGTTGAAATTCCCTTGCGAGGTCTCTTCCGGCTACCACCTATCCCGACAGTTTACTTCTTGAGACCACTTTCTTGTGGTTCTTTTCGCGCAACTCTACCATGCGAGGATGATTTGCGGGCAGTAGATCTATTTTCCGCTTCGGATCAACGGTTGGAACCTGTTCGAGCCTTATCTTCCATTTTATTTTCTTTCGGACTATAGGTTATATGTATTTCTACCCATTTTTGCTTATTTTGGCTATCTCCTTATGCTTGAAGTGTCGAAAACCTCCATCTTTCTCACTATTTTCTTTTCAACTAAGGTGTTCTCTTGGTTCTAGCAACCTGGTCCTAAATAGGGAGGGGTTTTTACCACCTTTTCATGGAGCCTATCAGTGGGAAAAAGTCCTTTCCTTAGGATTTTGTGCAAAAATTTATGGGTGCCAACAACTGGCTCCAGCCGGGGATGCTATCCTCCCTGCGAGGTAGCAAAGAACTCCGTAGACTAAGTGCCTAATCCATTGGGTGGTTTAAACTTCAAAGTCCACATCTTCTTCTGATTTCTTAGAACTGCAACTATATCTGCCGCATATTTGGGCTGCTCAAACATGAAAAGAAAAAGGAACCATGGCTAGCCTTCTAGACCTCATCTTCTTTTCTCTAGGGTTTCAAGGCTTTTCAGGTTGTCCGTTAGGGATTTTAAAACAACTATAAAAAACAAATGAGAAATATATACATAGGCTATGGTACATGGAATACCTGCTTCCCTTATGACAGGTAATGTTTTAAGAATCTCCCGTTGACTGGACCCCCTTACTAGGAAGATCCGTCTTGATGTTCCAAGACAAAAGAATTTATTCCTCGGATTGCTGCGATAACATACGGTCCCATCCACATATGGTCGAACTTTCCTTGTTTTTCTTCTTTAGGGGCATTCCACTTCAGAACTAGGTCATTAATCTGAAAAGTATCTTCCTTGGCCTTTTTGTTGAAAGCTTCCTTCATTTTCTCTTGATGGCTTTCTACTTTGTCATATGCCCTATTTCTTAGCTCATTCAGCTCGACTATCTGATTTACTCTTCTTTGCATGGGATTTGGTTCTTCTTCTATCCCATGTAATAATCTCATGACAGGTAAACCTAGGGATGCTGGAAAAATTACTTCTGCTCCATACACCAACTGAAATGGTGACATTCCGATGGATCTTTTCGTGCTGATTCTGTCAGCCCATAGAGCATACTTTAGATTTGTGTGCCAGGATCTCTTATTATCTTCTAACAACTTTTTTATGATTCTTACCAGGCTCTTATTTGAAGACTCTTCTAGTCCATTTCCTTGGGGGTAATAAGCCATGGAATGATTTAGGCTGATATGGTATTTATGGAAAAAGTTAATCATCTTTTTGGAACAGAAATCTGGAGCATTATCAGTCACAATTCTTTTGGGGCATCCGAATATGGATAGGATGTTATCTTCCAGAAAATCCATGATTACTCCTTCAATCGCCCGCTTGGTAGGTATGGCTTTTATCCATTTGGTAAAATAATCAATAGCTGTCAAGATCCATCCATGTTGTCAAGATGAGTTTGGGTTTATTTCCCCAATGAAATCTAAACCCCATTGTTGAAAAGGTGCTTCAACTATAATAGGATGTAGGGGGAGGGAAACAACCTTTCTTTTTCCATCGAAAATCTAACATTGGTGACAAACCACAGTTTCTTTGTAAACATCAGAAAACATAATGGGTCAGTAAAACCCTGCTCTCAGGATTTTATTTACTGTCACTTTCCAGGAGTGATGTCCCCCGCAGTCCCCTTTGTGGAATTCTTCTTTTATGTGTTTAGCCTCTTCTTTAGCCAAACAGTTGAGCAGCACCCCTCTAGGGTCTTTCCAATACATATATTGGTTCATGATACAGTACTTGGCAGCTTTTAGTTTTACAAACCTGGCCCTACTTTTACTTAACCTTGCAGGTGCTTGTAAATTCTGCAGTACAAAAACAATGTTAGTATACCAAGGAGACTCAGAGAATTTAGGTTTCACCTGTATGTTTGCATCCAGCTGGTTTGGTTGGTTCTCCAGAAAATTTAGCTGCAAGGAGTCACAATTTTCTTCGGTCATTAATTTTGCTAACCCCTGGCCTTTCACCAGCTTAGTGGGTTTTATTTCCAAATCATATTCCAATAATATTGCAATCCACTTGGCCCTTCTGCCTTCAGGATCAGACTGGGTCAAAATACTTTTCACAACACTATTTGGGACATAGGAAATGATGTGTCAGTGTATGATTTAAACCCTGAAATCTTTCAAAGATTTTATGAGAGCGTAAGCCTGTTTCTCCATGATATTGTATTTCAGTTCCCCGTCTCTCAGTACCCTGCTGAAAAAAGCAATAGGTTGCTCAACATTTTGATCATTTTTTTGCAATAGCACCCCAGCTATTGTATGTTCAGATGCATATGATAAAACTAGGAAATCTTTAGTAAAGTTTGGGCTAGCCAATACTGGAGCTTCGGTGATAGCTTTCTTTATCCCTTTGAAAGAATCTATGGCTTCTTCGGTCCATTTTATTTGATTCTCTTTCCTTAGCATATTTGTAATACTCCTCATTATTTCAGCAAAACTTGGTATGAATCTCCTTAAAAAACCCACTTGGCCAATGAAAGACTGTATTTCCTTTTTGCTTCTAGGCTCTCCTACTTTCTGAATAGCACAGACCCTCTCAAGATCAATTTTTATCCCATCTTTGGTGATGATATGTCCTAGAAGCTTAGCTTCATCCAGAGCGAAAAAAGGATTTTTTGGGATTCAAGGAAATGCCATATTTCCTGCATTCTATGAAAACTCTTTCCAAATGCTTGAGATGTTCTTCATTTGATTTTGAAAAAACTGTTATATCGTCCATGTATACCACTACAAATTTATCTTTTTCTTCAGCAAATGCAATATCCATAGCTCTTTGGAAAGTGGCTCTAGCGTTCATCAAACCGAATGTCATCTTAGCATACATGAAGGTTCCCCAAGGAGTTGTGAAAGCAGTTTTTTCCTAATCTTCTGGTCATAATTTAATCTGATTATACCCTGAGAGACCATCCATGATGGAGATTCTTTCGGCTCCTACCACCTGCTGCAAAATGTGCTCCATTTTAGGTAGAGGGTAATTGTCTTTCATTGATGCTCTATCCAGGTTCCTGAAATCAATACAGATTCTGCTTTCTCCACTTTTCTTTCTGACTGGGACCATATTTGTTATCCATTGTTAGAACCTTAAGGTAACAATTATCTTAGCATTAAAAAGCTTTCTGACTTCTTTCTCTATGATATCTGTTAGCTTAGGATTGATTCTTCTCAATTTTTGCTTAAAAGGTTTCTCACCTGGCTTGAGTGGAATGGTATGCTGTATGATTGATGTATCATACTCATTCAAGTCTTCATAGGTCCAGGAGAAAGCATCAGTGTGTCTTTTCATCAACTCTACATAGCATTTCTTTTTGTTAGCTTGTAGTCTTTTGGACAGCTTCACCATCCGAGGATATTTCTCTGTACCCAAGTTTTGATCTTCTACTGATTCTCGGGTGGGTTCAAATTTTGGATTTTTGGCTGCATCATCTTGATCAAAGAGCTTTTCCAGGGGTATCGGACCTTTAGGGATGTAATTATTCTTCAATTGAATAATATCCTTACCACCTATCATGCTTTTCCACCCTTGTTTTTTAGCTTCCTCTTCATCATTTTCTCCTTCTACAAAGTTTTCCAGGTTCTCATTTTCAGTATCAATATGCACATTTGCAAATTCATCAGAAAGTTCTAAAAATATCTTGAGCTGTAAGTCGTCTTCAAATACCTGCCAATACTTAGAATTATCAGGAATAGAAGGTCTGTTTATTATCTCGGCCTCGTACTTATCCTGAGAGAAGATCGGAGTCTTAAATCCTCGAGCAGTAGTCACCAAAGAATCTGCTACATCATTTTCATGTCTGGGTATTACTCTAATCTTGTGTTATGTGAAAAAATTCCCTAAGAAATCCCAAGCTTCATTTCTATATGCCCTCATTCTTGGTTGTTTGGCTTGGTAACTATCATGTATCTAGTTCACTACCAACTCAAAGTCTCCAAATACTTCTATCTTCTTAGCTCCCAAGTCTTTTAGAGCCTGCAACCCCAACAGTAATGCTTTGTATTTGGAAACATTATTAGTGCATTCAAAAGTTAGCTTGTATGAAAGTGCCCTAGACTCCTGGTTGGGGGGGATGATCCAAACCCCTTCTCTAGCACCATTCTTGCTCACAGAACCATGAAAATACATTTTCCACCAGCCTTCCTCATTTTTTCTCTTTCAGAAGCTTCGTATCTGGCTGCAAACTCCTTATCTTCCTCAACTTCCCTATAAAAGGGGGGGTTAGGATCACAACGAGGACCATCAACAACAAAAATGGAGCAGCCCATGTCCGTATCAACTGCATATATAGGATGATTCTTAGGTTTTCTTTTTGCTACTAATGACATACTCCATCCCGCTTTCTCTATATAATCTCCTATTTGCTCCAAAACACGGGAATTGTGGCATAAGATAAGTCCATCTGCATAGTTCCTTTCAACTTTGAAACCCAGGATCTTGACAAAAGCATTCCAAACATTGCAGGCACATCATCCACCACCACATCCATCATGACACTTTTTAGCAGGGAGTTGGGTTAGAGTTACTACCATATTTTTTATTAGTCCCAAACATGGTACCTTTCTAGAATCAGAGTAAAGATCTTGGTATGGCCTTGTCACTTCTAATCCTAGCTCTTTTAACAAAGATTTTGGCATTAGGTTATGAGATGCCCTAGAGTCTTCACCGTCTGGTTCTTCCAACTTAGATCCAAATATTATGGTAGGGGCATCATCAGACAACTCTAGAATATCATGCTCGTGCTCATCTTTTCTTTTCCTTTAACCATCTTTGTTATCTCTTCCCTGTATTCATTATTTTTTAGTAACTCATTAAGAGGGATGGAGATCTTTACTTTTGACAGTTCAGCTCTGAGGCTAAAACTAGGGGCAGGTTTGATTACCTCTATGATTTCTGGTGGTTTAACCTCTTTTGAAGGTTGGCCATCTTCTTCTTTATTTTGAGATATTTTGTTTGCAATAGCTTTTTGATGTTTCTCTTTTGGTTCTTTTGCAGCTTGTTGGGTGATTGGAGATTGGTTCAAAGGAAGCTTTCCTTTACTCATGATAAATTCTCTACTTCTCAATTTTAGGTTTCTTTGAAGATCATCCACAACATTTTGATAACCCATTAGGTATTGTTCGGATTCTAACTCAGGTTTGTTACTAGTACTTTGTTAAAGAAGTCATGCTCCCTTTCAGTCAGGTATATTTCATGGTTTAGGGAGTCAACAAAATGAATCTGGGCTTTGGTGGGCTCTTCAGCTATTTCATTGTCTACCATATTTTTAGCAAAAGGAGGGCGCATTAGCTATTCTTCAACATTTCATTGATTCTTGCAGGGGGTGGTGGTCTTCTAAAGTTTGGGTTTCGGATCTGGTTTTCAGGATTTTCTCGCGCAGGAGGCTTGGTGTCTACGATCAACCTATCCATCAATTTTTTCCATGGTTTTCATCATGGTATCAAATTTAGCATCGTTAGAAGCAGATGAGGTAGACATTTGAATCTCTTGCTTCTTTCTTTCAGCCTCTGTTTTACCCTTTATTTTTCCCGAGGCCATCATGTTTGCCTCTACTTCTAGGGCATCCTTTAGCAAGACAGGTAGGGAAGCAGATTTTCTTCTCTTAATGTACATGAGAAATATCCATCAAAGGCGTCTGCAAAATGGAGTTTCGCAGCACCTACCGAGGGCCTTAGATCATCTGGAATAGAATTATATGCCCTCATAAATCAAGCAGAAAATTCGTGTACTGACTCAAAACCTCCTTTCTTGATGTGATTGTACTAGGACAAGACTAGGGAAGGACTTCCTATCATTTCCCATCTTTCTAAGAACAAGGTCTTGAACTCTGCAAAATCATTTATGGAGGCATTTGGTAACAGCATGTACCATTTTTTAGGTTCTCCAAATAAACTTTGGGCAAATAATCTCATTTTTTCATCATCATGATCCACTTCTTCTAGGTCAATAAAATCTTCAAACCTGTTTAAATGTTGTCTGGAAGAAAAATTTCCCTCTGCATTGTAGGAAACGATCCTTTATGGTAGTTTTGGGGTAGGTCATGTAAAACAGCTAGTAGGGCTAGAGGTGCAAATTTGGCATCCATGATCACAGGCGGATTTTGTGAAAGGGGTGGGATATGCTGGGAACAGGGCTTGGCTTTTCTAGCTTTGATAGTGTCTAGTAAATTACGCCAGATAGGATCTAACAAGTAAGATACAGGATTATTAAGAACTCCTTCACCTAAGATTATAAAAGATTCAGATCTTGATCTGGGTAAGGGTTTCCCAATGTCAATCTCTATATTTAATTCTTGAACAACAGGGGACTCTGCTTCGGACACAACTCTTTTACTGTTCGAAGTATCAATTTTATCTTTTTCAGCTTTTTGTCTAAGCAGACTTTCTGTATTATCAACAATTAATAGAGTTTCAGGGATAGGGTTACCTCTGGTATGGATCTTTCTTGAGGCCAGGATGCGTTGCCGAGATATTCTTCAGAATTAGGATTCAGCTTCGGAGGTCTTCCCCAGTGGAGCACTTTCTTTAATATGAATCTTTATGAGTGGAGTTGCCAGGGAAAAAATTGTACAACCCTTAAAGATATGGAAATCTCTATTTTCCCACAGGGATCTCTCTTTTCTTCGAATCTTTGTAATTCTTGTAAGGAAAACAATAAAACTTGTGCTCCCTGGCAACGGCACCCAACTTGTTAACACCCAAATTGATCCCCAGGGAGTAAGGAAGGGTAATTCGGGGTAACCACTAACCAATCTTTGGACTGATGTTACTGACCCAACACAGTCTGAGAGGGGTCTCTCAATAAACTAATGAAAAGCTGGAAATAATCAGGGTCGTCAATCTTGAAAAAGGACAGCAGCATTCATTCCTCAAGATGTTCTATTTAAACATATGCACAAGGTCAGATTTCTGTAAGACAGATTTTACTTTGGTAAACCATTGGTTGGAGAACAATAGGGATCTATATTGGGCAATGGAGTCGATTCAAGTATAACATAAACATTATCACCAAATGCTTAGCAGATACATTCACACTGAGGCAAGGTAGCAACCAACTAGTAGTCAAAGTGATTTAATTGGTTAAAAAGAAGAAAGATGAACAATCCATTGATATAAGGCATACATAGATATATCCTATACCAACTTTACCAAAAATAATTTGTGAAATACTTGGTAAGAAATGAACAAGGCATAATCTCTATGAATCTCATTCAGATGCTACACTGAACCAAGTACGAAGCAATATTAACAATATGGATTAACAAAGGAAAGAAACACATATCACATAGGAAAGGAAAAATAGACTACCAGACCAATTACACAGGAATATCTGAAAAAAACGCATGTAAGCTTCTGACAACCTTATTCAAGAAATATATCAAAATAACAACAATGGACAAAATATGTAGAGCTTCAAAAGTTCTCCCCCCCCTTTTTTTCATTTGAAATTACATGAAACTTATAATGGCTTGGAGCCTCATACTCGGCCCATTTGAAACATAAATTAGTTACAAATTCAGTGACACCTCATTAAACCCAAAAATTCAAAAAAATATTACATATGTGTCATGTTTTGAACAGATTGATTAAGCCAAGGAACGGAATATTATAGACAGAGGATCGTTTTAACCCCGGGTTTGCAAATGACCTTGCAAGTCAAAGAAATCTTCCACTTTCAATGAGCTGTCAGCCTGTGGTGCATCATCTGGAAAGATAGGTGTCATTTCCTTAGTGGAGAGTATGAAATCGAGGACCATTTCTGTATCGGGTTGGCCGCCCCGCTCGGTTACAAGTCTCTCCTTCTTTGTTCTTTTCCGGTCTCCTTTGGGAATTTGTCGTCCATCACATTTCTCGTCCTTGCTGGCAAAGTTGGACTTTATGAGGTCGAATACCACAAGAGGTGAAGGGGTGGAATTTCCCTCTATATCTTCTCGTACTTTCCCTGGCATGAATACCACATTGCAATCCCGTCCTTTCTCCATGAGCCAATCGCAACAGAGAAGATAATCGAATCGCCAGGTGCACCATCTTTCCCTTATATCAACTTCAGATAAAGAAGTGAGAACCTTATCTGTAACTGCTGCGATGATGATGGTAGCTGTGAGTAGTCATAATTGCTATGATAACACTATCAGTCTCTTCAATCAGTAACCATTATGCCCAAGGATTTGAGGTGACCTTCATCATGCTCAGTGATGTCGTCATAGATAGACGACATAGCTAATGATGGTGCAAAAGTGCATCCCATCATACCGGTAATCTTCTGGGATATCATTAAGACATACCCTTGGCAGGTCTGTTCTTTTGACATCTCTCGTGTGGCGACCCTTAGTCTCATGCTTTCGCACATGCTTTGAAAGACGTGGGTCAAATTACCTTTGTCACCTTTTGAGACAACCTCCAATCTACGTAAGGGACTTTTCTCTTTTCACACCCCTTTTACAGACTTTTTCTGGTCTCCACCCATTTGCCGACTTCTCAGTCATAAGCATCCAACACCTTTAGGATGCTTACAACCCTTTGAAAATCTCTGTCTCCATCTTAGCAAGGTCAGGCGACATGCTTTCTTCGCCTTCCTACCCCAATCCTTCCCCCTTATCCCGAAACTAGGCCTGAAGCCACTGAGACCAGGGGAAAATGTTACCTGCGGAAGGATACCTTTGGTAAGAAATTCTCCCATATCAGGGTTTAAGCTTGACCCACCTATGCTTTCGGACAGACCAACAACTATTTTGGACGTTCGAGAAGACATGGGAAATATCTCTAATGCCCAGGTTGGGCCCATGGTAAGGAATTACGAAGGTCCGACGACCTTTTGACGGACTTTGGCGGAACAAGGCAACCATAGTTATTCCCGAGATGACCTCTAGGCCTACAATGATGAGGTCATGAGAGCTAGCTTCTTCACAGGCCATTATGGCCTGGGTCGAAACTGTTACCCGGGCCTCCGGGGCTTACCTGTTGGGGTGCAACCACCTGATTCTTTACGCTTCTGCCCAGATTCCTAAAGACCAGCCATCAAACTTCTGTACCGGGGCTAGAACATCATATTCTGAAAAAAAAAACCCCTCCCTCTCATACACGTTTCGAAAGGGTAAAAATGCCAACTTTGAAAGGTGTATTCGCATATATAACCATGTCTTGATAACTTCTGCTCGCCTTTGCCAGCTGTCCCTCCTTTTCGTCTGTTGATATGCTGGCATTTCTTTCTGGGCCGTTGATTTGATTCTTCATTTAACCTTTCGGATTTGACATCTCTTAATCTCTGCCGTAGGATCTCCTACCAGACTTAAATATTAGCCATCTATTTTACTTAACCGTACATAGGGGTATGGTGGTATCACGACTTGACTTCTGGTTTTGGATTACCAATTAACCTCCCTCGTGAGGTGTTCAGATGATGACACATGGCAGATGGTATACAACCTCGTGACCACCTTTCATGCTTATCTGGGATGCTTCTTCACCTTGCGACGATCAACGAGGAGCATTGATCTCGACTTTAATATATCTACGGTGAGGAGTTGTCCACGTGCCCAGTCTTTGGTACTCTCGCAAGTGGAGCCCATTACCTTACCATCCTTGCATCTCCTGCATCCACTTAGCCGTAGATTTGACCCTTTCTTGCTGAGAGCCGTTGATCTGCCTGGCTCATTCTGCTGACAGGACAAACTATCTCCTGCACCGTTGGATCTCTGGATTTTGCACTCCGCGCCATTGATCTTTACCTTATTCCTTCGCTGCAATGGTATCGCAAGCCCTTCAGTGGTTTTTTTTGCTTACCATCGAAATTCCCTTGTGAGGTCTCTTCCAGCTGCCACCTGTCCCGGTGGTTTACCTCTCCCGACCACTTTCTTGTGGTTCTTTTCACGAAACTCTACCACGCGAGGATGATTTGCGGGCCATAGATCTCTTTTTCACTTTGGATCAACGGTTGGAACCTGTCCGAGCCTTATCTTCCATTTTATTTCCTTTCGAACTATAGGTTATATGTATTTCTACCCGTTTTTGCTTATTTGGGCTATCTCCATATGCTTAAGGTGTCCAAAACCTCCATCTTTCTCACTGTTTCCTTTTCAACTGAGTTGTTCTCTTTGTTCTAGCAACCTGGTCCTAAATAGGGAGGGGTTTTGACCACCTTTTCACGGAGCCTATCAGTGGGAAAAAGTCCTTTCCTTAGGATTTTGTGCAAAAATTTATGGGTGCCAACACATCGTCCTGATACTCATCACACATGATCATCCTGATTATCGTCACTGCATCGTCCTTATGGATATACATATACATGATCCAATTGATCATACAAAGCATCCACCTGATGCATATCCAAAGCAGTAAATAGAGCATCGTCCTAATGCTCATCACAGAGCGTTTACATCCATAGCCATGGGAAGGATCCTCCTCTCACCATGCTTGGAATGGATTCTGCAAATGTGTCCCATCACTTCTTCCTCGAAGTATCTTCAATCTGAAGAACACCAAGCCTCTCTCTGAAGTACTTGAACTTCACTCTAGTTAGTGGTTTCGTCAACACATCTACAACCTGCTCATTCGTCACAACATACAGGGGCTTCACTGCTCTTCTCTGCACCATATCCCTGATATAGTGATATTTGATCTCGATGTGCTTTGACCTATCATGGAACACTGGGTTCTCAGATAGCTTCACACAACTATGGTTGTCACAAAAGATACCAGTAGCATCCAACAGGAGATCAAATAACTCAGACAGTATCTTCCTAATCCATACTTCCTCACAACTAACCGAACAATCTGCAACATACTCTGCTTCAGCTGTACTCAGTGCTATGTAGGACTACTTCCTGCTAAACCAAGAGATTACACCTGATCCCATACTGAAGCAACACCCCGAAGTGCTCTTCCTATCTGTAGCACTGCCTGCCCAATCTGAATCAACATAACCCTGCAGGTTAAACTTTTGATTTGCATCATACTTGAGCCCATAATCAATCGTACCCTTCATGTACCTCAGAATATGCTTTATAGCAACCAGGTGAACACTTTTGGGATCCATCAGGAACTGGCTCAATGTGTTCACCGCAAAGCAAATATCTGGTCTTGTATTCGTCAGGTACATCAAGGACCCAATTATTTGATGATACATCATGACATCAATCGGCTCAGATGAAGCATCAAACAGAAGCTTCAGGTTCGATGCCATAGGTGTGGCCATGGCGTTGAAGTCCATCATCCTAAACCTCTTCAGGATTTCTACTGCATACTTCCCTTGTCCAAGGAAGATCCCATCTGCACTCTGCCACACCTCCATGCCTAGAAAGTAATGCATCATCCCCAAGTCCTTCATCTCGAACTCGGCAGAAAGCTTCCTCTTGGTGTCAAGAATCAACCCATCCTCACCTGTAACAAACAGGTCATCCACATACAATAGTAGTATCACAGGATTGCCTTCCTCAACATTGTAGTAAAGGTTGGAATCCGCTTTACTCTTAGTAAAGCCCAAACTGGATAGGAAACTGTCCATCCTACCATACCAACTTCTAGGAGCTTGCTTCAAGCCATATAAGGCTTTCTTCAACTTGCACACATATGAATCCCTGTCATGTGTCTCAAAACCAAGTGGCTGCTCCACATACACTTCCTCTTCGACTACACCATTCAAGAAAGTTGTCTTGACATCCATCTGGTGTATCTTGTACTTCATCACTGTAGCCAGAGCAAGTACTGTTCTGATGGAAGTGTCTCTGGCTACAGGAGAAAAAGTATCATCATAATCTATTCCCTCTTTCTGAGAGAAGCCACGAGCTACAAACCTCACCTTGTATTTCTCTATGCTACCATCTGCAGCATGCTTGATTTTATAGATCCACTTGGAAGTCACAACAGACTTCCCTTCAGGCCTTGGGACTACATCCCAAACATCATTCTTCATGATCGACTGGTATTGATCGAACATGGCATCCTTCCATTCTTTCTTTTCCACTGCTTCTTCATAACTGGAAGGTTCTTTGTTCATAATGTCACGGAGTAAGGCCAGATAACTGGTATGTGATCTAGTCCTCTTCCTTTCTCTATGTTCTTCTTCTGGAATGCCATACCTTTCTGCATCTTGAATGACCTCTCTAGCCCATGCAGGTTTCCTCTTGTGAGAGTTCTTCTCATGGGGTGGATCTATAGGTTGTTGAAATATTGTAACTTTTAAGAATATTATATTTGTATTATTCTGGAGATGTTTCATACCTCCGATGGGACTTTATTATGTATCCGAAGATGTTTATTCCTCTGAGAGATTGTGGTAACTAGGGTTATTAGATCTCCTAGGAGAGGTCAGCCCTGAGTTAGTTATTGGAGGGTTATTAGACTCTCCTAGGAGAGGTCGGCCCCATAGGGTAAAAAGTCAATCGAAAAACAAGTATAAGTAGAGGAGGATGTTCCTCATTTATCTCATTCATTCATCCACTTGCAAGTAGCGCACAAGTGAGAGAGAGGTCTGCATAGGAGGAGGAGGAGCTCTTGTTTGGTTTCTACATCTTGTATTTGGTTGATCATCTATATCGAGGAAAGTTTGCTGGGTTTTCTACCCCATGAGGGTTTCCCAGGATAAATCTTTGTCTATCTTGTGATTGTGTTTCTTTCAGTGATCTTGCTAGTCGAATTAGTATACAATTAACATGGTATCAGAGCTAGCCTGAATAGGACATCTTTCAGAAGGTGAAAATCTCTCTCTCTCTCCTCCTCCAGTGAAAATTAGGGTTTCTGCAAAAGTTGGAATTTTTGGATTCTGATTGCATGGCTAGATAGCCCTCCTCAAAATCGAAGTTTTGAGCCCTGGATCGAGGTTTTTGGTTGGGTAGAAATCCAGGAAAGTCAAACCCTAGTTTGACCAAAAGTGCAGAAAACCAGAAAACCAGAGAACCAAAAAAGTTGCGCACCTGTGCACTAGTGAACCAAAAAAGTTGTGAACCTGTGCACCAGAAAACCATAAAAGAGAAGACCAGAAAACCAGAAATTCTGTTGCAGATCCGGAAGGTGAAAATTTGAAGTTTCCAGAAGCAGAACACACCAGAACTTCGAATTCAATCAAGCACATCTCCTGGTAAGTGTTGTTCTATCTCTTGAGAAACTTCAATCTCTTTGACCCCTGGAGAAGATGGCTCCAAGCACTAAGATTGAAGACAAGCTAGATGGTATAGAAAATTTCTGGGCATGGAAATACAGAAATGGCCTCATTCTTGAAGAGAATGATCTTGCCCAGTATATCAAGGATGAGATTGCAGAACCTGGAGAAGATGAAGCCAAAGAGAAGTATAGAAAGGATTTTATTAGGGAAAAGAGAATCATTGTTGATTCTATTAAAGACCACTTGATTCCCCAAGTGGAATCCAAGAAGACTCCAAATGAAATGTATGATGCCCTTTCCAGAATGTATGAGGAAAAGAACATCAATAGGAAGATGAATCTGAGAGCTCAATTGAAGAGCACAAAGATGAATAAAGGAGAATCTGTTCAAGACTATTTCTCAAGGATCTCCCAGTTCAAGGAAGAACTAGATGGTATTGGAGATACCCTTGATGAAGATGAACTAGTCATGACTGCTCTAAATGGTCTCACTAGACCATGGGAGTCATTTATACAAACCATGTGTGCCAGAAAAAAGAACATGAAGTTTGATGTGGTATGGGAAGATTGCATCCAAGAAGAAGCTAGGGTTTCCAATAGAGAAGCCCTACTCAAAGAAGATGACCAAGCCTTGGCTACACACACCAAGAGAAGAAGAAATCAATTTTACTTCAAGAAGGATAGTCACAAGGAGCCTCAATCTCCACAAATATTTCAGAAGAAAGGAAGAAGAAAACACTCTTTCCAATGTTTCAATTGTCATAAAATAGGACACATTGCTAGACATTGTCCTTCAAAGAAGAAGAAAGATCTTCACCATAAAAGACATTAAGCACATCTTCCAGAAGCTCATAGTGAAGAAGAAGAAGAAGAGGAAGAAAGGCCTCACAAGAAAAGATCTAGAAAAGAAGAAGAAGAGGAAGAAAGGCCCTTCTTCGAGAGAAGATCTAGAAGGAATGAAGAAAAAGTTGCAGAAGAGTATGTTCTATTCTCTGCACTCTCTGGATCCATAACACCTGGAGAAGATACATGGATTATTGATAGTGGTGCTTCAAAGCACATGACTGGACAAAAGAAAACTCTTTCAAAACTGGAAGAGAAGACCTCCCCACAAAAGGTGTCATTAAGAGATGACTATCAATATCCCATCAAGGGAATTGGTGAAGCAAAATACAAGCTTGATTCTGGAACCCCCATGAAGATGAAGGAAATATTGTATGTACCAGGATCGAAGAAAAACTTGCTTTCCATGTTAGCATTGGATAAGAAAGGTTATAGGGTTGCATTCATTGATGGACAAGTACTAATGTGGTCCAAAGGTAAATCTATTAAGAATGCAATTGTCATTGTTGAAGAGGAAGGAGGTCTATACAAGATCAAGGGCCATCCAGAAGTTGCCCTTGCACATGAAGCCACTAGCCCAAATGAGCTATGGCATAGGAGGCTTGCTCACATTAACTACAAGGAACTACCTCATGTAAGCCAGGTAGTTATAGGTCTGCCATACTTAAAGATTGATCATGATGGCACATGCAAAGGATGTGCAAAAGGGAAGAATATCAAGAACCCATTTCCAAAGAGTGAAACAAAGACCAAGACTACCTTGGAGTTAATTCATTCAGATGTATGTGGACCAATGCCCTCCACATCCTTGAGTGGATATGAATACTATCTCACATGTATTGATGACTATTCAAGGAAGACTTGGATATGCTTTCTAAAAGGAAAGAATGAAGTCTTTGGAAAGTTCAAGGAGTTCAAAGCCTTGATAGAGAATCATACAGAAAACAAAATCAAAATACTCAGGACAAATAATGGCGGAGAATATACTTGAAAAGACTTTGAAGATTTCTGTAAGGAAGATGGAATCAAGAGGGAGCTAACCACTCCCTACAATCCCCAACAAAATGGTGTTGCGGAAAGAAAGAATAGAAACATCATGGAAGCTGTAAAGACAATGATACATGATCAAGACCTACCTATGTATCTATGGGTTGAAGCAGCTAGGACAACAGTCTATGTGCAAAATAGACTTTCCCACAGTGTTCTTGATTTCAAGACTCCAGAAGAAGTGTTCACAGGAAAGAAGCCTGAGGTAAGTCACCGCAAGATATTTGGATGTCCTGTGTACATTCACATTTCAAAAGAAAAGAGGACAAAGTTAGATCCTTCTGGGAAGAAGGGAATATTTGTTGGATATTGTGAAGCATCCAAAGCATTCAAAATTTACATCCCAGGTTTTCATCATATGGAAATAAGTAGGGATGTGACATTTGACAAAGACGTAGCTCTCAAGAGATCTAGGAAGTGCCAGTATGAAGAAGTATATGAACAAGATGCACCTCCCAGAACTACAGAGGCTGTACCCATCCCTGAATATGTAACATCTGAAGACAATAATATGATAGAACCACAAGAACCCCCCCTTTCAAACATTTCAAGGAAAAGAAAGCCAACATGGGCAAGAGATATTATACTAGGAGCAGGAAAGTATGGAGCTCCTGAAGGCTCCACTAGAGTAAGCAAGAAACCAAAGCCCTTCTCCAACTATATGGCTTTGATGTGTGATCTTGTAGATCAAGAACCTACTAGTTATGAAGAGGTAGTTCATAAGAAAGAGTGGGTAGAGGCAATGACAGAGGAATACCAGTCAATACTGAAGAATGATGTTTCGGATATAGTTCCCAAGCCAAAAGACAAAAGTGTGGTATCCTCCAAATGTATATACAAAATAAAGCATGTTGTGGATGGTAGCATTGAAAAATATAAAGCAAGATTTGTAGCCAGAGGATTCTCTTAGAAAGAGGGAATTGACTATGAAGAAACATTTGCACCAGTTGCAAGGTACACTTCCATTAGAACCATCATGGAACTTGCATCCATGATGAAGTAGGACATACACCAGATGGATGTAAAGACAACCTTCCTGAATGGTGTGATTGAGGAAGAAGTTTACATAGAACAACCACAAGGATTTGAGGTGGAAGATGGAAGAACCCATGTATGCAAACTGAAGAAAGCTTTGTATGGGTTGAAGCAAGCTCCCATAGCTTGGTATGGAAGAATTGACAGTTTCTTGACAAAATTAGGCTTTACCAAATGTAAAGTTGATCCTAATCTTTATCTCAAGGTTATGAATGATGAACCTGTCATATTGTTGCTATATGTCGATGATCTATTTCTGACTGAAAATGAGAAACAGATTATCAAGTGCAAGAAGAAGCTCTCATCAGAGTTTGAGATGAAATATCTCAGATTGATGCAATACTTCCTAGGTCTGGAAGTGTGGAAAGGACCAAATGGAATATTTCTCAACCAAGGTAAGTATGCTGTAGGAATCTTGAAAAGATTCAATATGTTGGAATGCAAAGCCATGGCCACTCCCATGGATTCCAACTCGAAGCTATTAGTTGATGACTCTTCAGAGTTAGTGGATGTGACTCTGTATAGACAGATTATTGGGTCATTAAGGTATCTAACGAATACCAGGCCAGACATATGCTTTGCGGTGAACACTTTGAGTCAGTATCTAGTGGAACCTAGATGAGTTCACCTAATTGCTGCAAAGCATGTGATGAGGTACCTAAAAGGTATGATAGATTTTGGTCTCTATTATTGTGGAGATCATGACTTCAGATTGTATGGCTACACAGATGTAGATTGGGAAGGAAGTGTATCAGACAGGAAGAGTACATCGGGTGGATGTTATTGTCTGGGATCTGCCATGATCTCGTGGTTTAGCAGAAAGCAGTCAAGTGTGGCTCTCAGCACATCTGAAGCAGAATATATAGCTTCCTGCTCTGCTAGTTGTGAAGTGGTATGGCTTCAGAAGTTATTATCAAGTTTGTTTGATCTAGAGATGGACCCCACTGTGATTCTATGTGACAACCAAAGTTGTATCAAGATGACAGAGAATCCAGTGTTCCATGATAAGTCAAAGCACATAGAGATCCGATATTTCTATATACGGGATATGGTGCAAAAAGGAGCTATAAAGCTAGAGTATGTAGGCACTGATGAACAAGTTGCTGATGTGTTGACCAAAGCTCTGTCTCAAGTAAAGTTTGAGTATTTCCGAGACAAGCTTGGTGTAGTTCAGAAGGACCCTCCTCGAAAGGGGGAGTGATATGGTCCATGATAATATTTGGATACTGGTATGGATGTGGATACCTGTATCGATGCTAAGATTGCCTATATCGATGGAAAGCTCGATGATGAGGATACCTGTATTGATGAGGATATTGTATCGATGATGAGGCTACCTGTTCCAATGATGAGGTTGATGATGAGGTTTCCTGTTCCGATGACGAGGTCGATGAAATGGTCCTTAGACTTTGTCTAAGTGGACGATGAGAGGATTGTATCATCCTCGGATTTTAGTCCTAAAGTGATCCGTAGACAGATGTCTCCGAGAGTAAGTGGATTGTATCATCCCTGGACTTTAGTCCTAAACTGATCCATAAACAGATGTCTCCGAGAGTGAGTGGATTGTATCATCCCTGGAATTTACTCCTAAACTAAGCTGCAGACAGATGTCTCCGAGAGTGAGTGGATTGTAGCATACCTGGACTTTAGACCTAAACTGAGCCGCAGACAGATGTTTCCGAGAGTGGGTGGATTGTATCATCCCTGGACTTTAGTCCTAAACTGAGCTGAAGACAGATGTCTCCGAGAGTGAGTGGATTGTATCATCCCTGGACCTCAGTACTAAACTTATCTGCAGAAAGATGTCTCTGAGAGTAAGGGGACTGTATCATCCCCAGACTTCGGTCCCTGAATTGATCCATAGACATATGTCTCCAAAAAATGGTCCTTAGACTTTGTCTAAGTTGACGAGTGGACTGCATCTTCCCTAGACATGATAAGGTGTCTGAAATAGATCATGTGTGTTGCAGGGTATGCTGCTATTGTGCTATTGATTGAGAGGATCCAGTTGATGACGATGATGCTGATCGTGTGATGGCGATGATGTTGATCGTGCGATGACAATGATGCTAATCGTGCGATGATGATGATGTTGATCGTGTGATGATGATGATGTTGATTGTGTGATGACGATGATGCTGATCGTGCGATGACGATGATGTTGGTCGTGCGATGATGATGATGCTGATCGTGTGATGATGATGATGCTGATCGTGTGATGACGATGATGTGGATTGTGTGATGATGATGATGTTGATCGTATGATGATGATGATGCAGATCATGTGATGACGATGCTGATGATCTAGATGATGGTGCTGTGATCGTGATGATCTAGATGACGATTTTGTTGATCATGAGGATCCAGATGATGATGTTGTAGCTGATCAAGTGCTGCAGAAGATGAATACTCAATACTGATGATATTCCAGTATTGATTATGTTCGAGTAACTATTTGAGTTACTGATGATGATGTATAAAGAAAGCTTCCAATGATTTATAGATGTATCATGTATCATGTAGTCGATGGCTCCTTGCTCCTGCAGATGTTGTTATAATATCCTTCTCGTTAAGGGGGAGTGTTGAAATATTGTAACTTCTAAGAATATTATATTTGTGTTATTCCAGAGATGTTTCATACCTCCGATGGGACTTTATTATGTATCCGGAGATGTTTATTCCTCCGAGAGATTGTGGTAACTAGGGTTATTAGATCTCCTAGGAGAGGTCGGCTCTGAGTTAGTTCTTGGAGGGTTATTAGACTCTCCTAGGAGAGGTCGACCCCATAGGGTAAAAAGTCAATCGAAAAACAAGTATAAGTAGAGGAGGATGTTCCTCACTTATTTCATTCATTCATCCACTTGGAAGTAGTGCACAAGTGAGAGAGAGGTCTACATAGGAGGAGGAGGATCTCTTGTTTGGATTCTACATCTTGTATTTGGTTGATCATCTATATTGAGGAACAATTTGCTGGGTTTTCTACCCCATGAGGGCTTCCCAGGGTAAATCTTTGTCTATCTTGTGATTGTGTTTCTTTCAGTGATCTTGCTAGTCAAATTAGTATAAACTTAAGATAGGTTCCTGTGGATATTCAATTTCACGATCTTCTTCTAGAATTGCTTCATTCATAGTGGTGTATTGAAATCTGGTTACCTTTGGTTCTTCATGGTCTTCAACAGGTGTCTTCCTCGATTTGATGTATGCTGAGTCTTCATCAAATTTTACGTCCCCGCTGATGTCATTCTTCTTGAACCTTGGAAAGTATATTCTGTAAGCCTTTGAGCTTTCACTATAACCCAAAAATATGCCCTTCTTTCCTGAGGGATCTAGCTTTTTCCTCTTTTCCTTTGGAATGTGTGTATATATTGGACAACCAAATATCCTGAGATGGCTAACTTCTGGTTTCTTACCCGAGAAGAATTTTTTTGGTGTCTTGTTGTCAAGTATCTTGTGAGGTGTTCTGTTCTGCACATATACAATTGTCCTAGCTACTTCTTCCCATAGGTGCATAGACAGGTCCTGGTCATGGAGCATTTCCTGTGCTGCTTCCATGATAGTTCTATTCTTCCTTTCTGCAACTCCATTTTGTTATGGATTGTACAGAGCAGTCAACTCCCTCTTAATCCCTGAATCACTGCATAGTTTCTTGAAATCACCTAAAGTGAATTCTCCACCATTGTCGGATCTGAAGGTCTTGATCTTCTTATTAGTTTGATTTTCTATCAAGGCTTTGAATTCCTTGAACTTATCAAACACTTCATCTTTATTCTTCAAGAAATAAACCCAAGTCTTCCTAGAAAAATCATCAATGAAAGAAACATAGTATACATACCCACTTAGTGAACTGGAAGACATCGGACCGCATACATCGGAGTGGATAATATTGGCCAAGATTCCTTTTTCTTTGCTTTCACTGCTTGGAAATGTCTTTTTTGTGTTCTTTTCTTTTGCACATCCTTTGCAAATACCTTCATGCTTTGACTGGATTTCAGGAAGACCTTCTACAACTTTGCTTGTAATTGGTAGTGCTCTATATTGCACATGTGCAAGCCTTCTATGCCAAAGTTCACTTGGCTCCATGGATTCATGTACCATAGCATGTTCAGGTTGTCCGTTAAGTTTGTACAATCCTCCCTCTTGCTCTCCAATCACTACTACATCATCTGTGGTCTTATCCTTTGGCCATAGGGATAGGAGATTCTTCTTGAACCCAGGTACATATAGAACATCTTTCATCTTCAAAGACTTCTTAGAGTCTAGTTTATAGAAGGATTCACCACTTCCTTTGATAGGATATTGATAGTCATCCCCAAGTTTCACTTTATGAGGTGACTCATGTTCAGATAGATCTACAAAGGATTCTTTAAACCCAGTCATGTGTTTGGAAGCCCCACTATCAATAAGCCAATCATCACATCCATGAGAGATAGTACCTGTGAGAGTAGAGATTAGAACATATTCATCTTCACTTGATGAGTCATCACTTTCTGCTCTAGCCTTCTTCTTGGGTGGTTCATCATCCTTAGCAGCATGAGCATGATATCTCTTCTTGTTTCCCTTCTACTTCTTGTTGAAGTTGTTGTTATTGTTCTTTTTGTTCTTACAACAATCTGAGGCAAAGTGTCCCTTCTCATTGCATGTAAAACATCTTAGATCTTTCTTATCTCTATGATAATGATGGTGTGAAGATCATTTGCTATGAGATGGCTCCCTCTTGAACTTACTCTTCTTGGTATGTACAGTGAGAGATTGATCTTCATTTCCCATCTTTTCTTCTCTGGACACAAGCCTAGCTTCTTCTTGTGAACATTCCTCCCATAATCTACTGAAGGAGATCAATTTCCTTCTTGCACAGATTCCTTGGATGAAGGAGTCCCATGACCTAGGTAGGCCATTCAATGTGGTCATTACAATTTCACCATTCTCCACTACTTCATCCACAACTTCAAGTTGTTCCTTGATTTGAGAGACCTTAGAAAAGTAGGATTGAATGGTCTCTCCATTCTTAAGTTTTACCCCTTTCAATTGGTTCTGCAGAGTCATCTTCTAATTTATGTTCTTTCCTTCAAACAAATTGGTCAATGAGTCAAACATCTCCTTAGGTATCTTTAGGGAAGAGACATGGGGTATGAGATGGTCCTTTATAGAATTAGAACTGATTCTCTTAGCTTTGACCAAGTTCTTCTAGTGTAAGGCTTTAGCCTCTTCTCCCTCTGGGACAGGAACCTTTTTACTTATGTAAGTGTCCAACTCATTCTCTTCTAGGATTAACCCAATCCTATACTTCCAGGATCGAAATTCATCAACCCCTTCAAGCTTATCCTCAAGCTTGGTGTGGTGAGACATTTTAATGAGAAACTCAAATGGAAATAAAAGATTTAGGTCTTACCACTTGATTTGCTGAAAACTGGATCTGGAGCTGGATTAGGGTTTGTCAAAGAAACCCTAAAAATTCAAAATTTGAATTTTAAACTTTTGAAAGGATCAAATGATGCACCTTGCTGAGCTAGTCAAGCTGGTATACTCAGAATTTGAAATCTACAAATGTTCACCCATAAAAATTGCTTTTGAAATTTCTGGATTAACTAGACAAGACCCCAAACTAGGGTTTGATTTTCTCGGAGCTTCACCCAACCAAAAAGTTCGATCCAAAGCTATAAACTTTGATTTTTCAGAGGAGCTTACAGCCATGGTCTCAGATTTCAGAAATTCCTATTTTTGCAGAAACCCTAATTTTTAGGTCAAAAACTAAAAATGCTCAGAATTGAATTCTGTCTCGATAGAAAGATGTGCCCTTGCTAGGAGAGTCAATATAGCCTCTTGCCTTTGATGATATGTGGAGAGAAACCCAAATATTAATAATCCCTAGCTTCCGCAGCTGCACAATGCCTTCTTCTTAGGTTAGCTCTGATACCATGTTAATTTTTTGATAATTTCATTCCATTATCAATAGGATCTCGAATAGAATAACATGTAGAGCATAGTTGCAGCATATCAATCATAAACACAATCATGCAAGCACACAAGAGACACAGAGTTTCACTAGGGAAAACCAAGAAGGTGAAAAACCGTGCAACTTCCTCAGAGATAGAATAAACCCCAATACAAGATCAGAAGGATCAAACCCAATAAGATGTCTCTTGCAGATGCTCCTCCTCCTTAGCTATGCGAGCTTGAGAAGTGAGTGAATGAATCAAATGAGAGACACAACCTCTCTATTTATACACTGACTTGACCTATTAATAAATCACTAGGGCCGACTTGCTACTCAAGTCTAATAACCCAACCACATGACCTAACTAGGGCCGACCCCACACTGGTGGTCTAATAACCCATCAATACAAATGACAACACTTACAATGTAACTTGCGACACTTGCAAATACAGATGATGATACTTCCAATCATAGGAATAATATATCTCTGTGGGATATACAATAAAGTACAAATGTAATACACAGAAGAATATCTTCCGAAGTTACAAATACATCAACAGTTAACAGATTGCCCCGTGATGTGTGAGGGCAAGATCTCATCATATGGCCGATAGACATCCATTAGAGAGATTTTGAGGTCAAAAAAGGGCCTCCTAAGAGATGTACTACAAAAATATGAGATATATTAAAATATTATGAATTGGGGGTTTTATGAGGTAGGTATATATGACAAGTCACCTCCCACACTATTTTCTATGCACAATATAAATAACTATGGTTGAGTTACTTTTCAAAATTCACTAGAAATAAAATTAATAAAATAAGTCTACATTGATGTGACTAAGATTCATTGTAAATTCCCAAAAATGTATTGTCCTTTAACATTTATTTGTCTTGAACTTGCAAATGAAATTAAATAATAAAAAACATTTTTAAGAGTTTTTTTTTAAATTTTATGTTGACTTTTTATATTTAGTACTTTTCTCATGAATTTAATAATATAATTTAATTGAGAATTTATTTACATGTAAAATGTCAATAATATTATTATAATCCACATTGCATTATTATTATTATTATTATTATTATTATTTATTAAATCTATTATTATTCTTTATTAGTTTGACTTTATGTTATTAAATAGAATGGAGTGAATATATAATTTAAAATTAAAAACATAAAAATGATAATATATTATTTTATAAAAAAATGTGAAAGGACTTTCTTTATGAATTAAGAGTACTTCACTTGAAAATGGCAATAATATTATTTTATGTGAAAGTGTGAAAAGACATTCATTATGAGTACTTTACTTGAAAATGACAATAATATTATTTTATGTGAAAGTGTGAAAAGATATTCATTATGAATACTTTACTTGAAAATGACAATAATATTATTTTATGAAAAGACTATCATTATGAGTACTTTACTTTATGACTTAAAAGTACTTACACCACTACCTTGGTTAACTATGTGTTTTCATCCACCATAGAAAATTTGACAAATAAGCATTCTTAACTCATGCAATGCCACCTCACCAAGGGGGATGATGTCATCTACTAGAATGTGATTGGTTGTATTTTATAGTACATTTTCTTTGTTTTGAGGCCCTTTTTTGACTTCAAAATTTCTCTAATGATAGGTTCTGTCAATTTCCAGGGGTATGAGCATTGTGATGGAGGAGTGAAAAAACTGGTTGGAAACTAGAACACGGGATCCATACAAACTGTAAAAACTGAAAATACATGGCTTCAATAATGAATGAGAAATAATCTCAATATATGGACGAGGAAGGCATACCCATGCTCGTGTCAAGGTATACAAATAATAATGAGGCCCAAACGAGGACCTGAACAATACATGGAGAACTGTTGTGTACATCATAATGGTCCGGAGGGGACACAAATCTGGGACATAGTCATTGTCTGAACATGACTAATCTGAAAAACTGATGTATGGAAATAGTGGCATCCATACTGAATGTGGTACCAGAACAACTGATGCTCTGCTAGATCTAAAGGTGTCCAACAGTTGGATGGACTTAATGACTGAGAGTCAGAATCTCAAAGGTATGTTGAACTGCATCTGAACTGGGTACTCAAAGAAACATATAATTGGGGTGATTTCGAATACTGTCGCCAAGCGCAATCCAGATATCCGCGGGAAAATAAAACTGGGGGGTTCGTAAGAGACTCACCAATGTGCTAGAGTCAAAGGACATCCGGGGTATTCTACCAATAACTGAAAGGACCAATACCCTGCACGGATATCAATGATGCGATCAAGGTGTTGAAGTCGAGCACATGAAAAACAACCATTGGGAGAGGCACTAAGGACTCCTCTGAAAATGGTCCATAGGCACTCACCACTAATGGTGATGAGTCCAAGGCATAGGGACCTATTGGTCTATCCTTAAGAATAGATGGGTTGGCATCGATAGAGGGAGACCTGCAACTACCAAAGCAATGATGTTCCCTTGATAGGAGCGCAAGGTGTACAACCAAGAGGTGATAGTACTGAAGGTGGGAATGACATACGATGGGGGTGGGGAACAACTGAGGTTGTAGATTGGGGGGGACGAATTAAAATTCCTTTGTTCAGAGTATGATGAAATGACTGACCTGACAGCATATGAAACTAACTTCGGGGATGGGGATCATAGCTTAAGGGACCAGGGGATGTGACTGCAATGGGGGAGACTCAAGGGGACAAACTGATGAATGATATTAGTTGACTCTAAGGGTGGCATAGCGCAGAATACTTTGAACAAAGGAGACCATATAGGGGAGCTCTCGTACTTGGTGGGACTAGATATGATCCATCGTGGTGCCGAGAGGCACCGTTGGGGCCTTCTTCATGGTTTAAGGAGCTCAAAGAAGGGATAAAAGGGTGTTGGAAATGGTACTGTCGTGTGGATTTGTACGAGCCCAGGACAATTCATGCTCGTGGTTGCTTTCAATTTTAAGGAGTCTAAAAGCGATAAGAAGACTCTGAAATGGTGGAGAGGTACCATCATGTGGATTTATACGAGCCCATGATGGTGAGTGCTTGTGGTTGATTTCAATTTTAGAGAGTCTGAAAGCAGTAAGAAGACTCCAAGGGGGTTCTTTTTCGTGTGTTAGTCTCCAAGGCCCGAAAAAGCATAAAAGTATGTAATAAAGAACTCTTCTAGCTGATCTGACTAGAGTATTCCTTTTTCATAATTATTCTACAAGGTCCGGAAAATGGTTAAACTTATACCAGGTAGACGCCCTTTCAGATACTTTTAGCGAGCATGAAAGGAAGAAAGATTGTTCAACGATATTTTCATTGTTTTAGAAGTTAGAAAAGAGCATAACAAAAACTCCCTGCCTCCTTTTTTGTAAAGGAATTCCTCGGCCCGAAAAAGGGATCAAATTATACCAAACAAATGTAATAGCCAAGCAAGGAGAAAGTGTTCAATCAAGGGACATGTATGTGAACCAAGAACAGAGGCTAGGGGGGAACACTGATGGGGTCTCCTTGTAGGTTGATGAATGGTTGAAAAATAACGAAATGAATGTAGTATGGATGGAGTGGAGGGCTCATGGATGGACCGTGATGCAAAAAATGGCGGTGGCTAATGTGGCACGCAAATCAAGGTGGCAAGGAGCATGGAAAACATGCCCAAAAAAGTGATAGTGAGAGTGAGAAATGGTCTCAAGCATCATCACGAGCGTTAAAATCTTAATCCAATAGTATACAACACATCAAAAAATGACATCAACTGGTGTGGCACACAAATCAAAGTGGTGAGGGGTATGGAAAAAATGACCGAAAAAGTGTTCAATGAAAATGAGAAACAGTCTCAACCATAATCATGGGCTCGGAAAATGGAATCTGGTGGTGTCAACAATTCAAAAAATGGACATCGTATGACCCTGGGATGGTCAAAACAAAATTTTTGGAAAATGTCTATAAATAGTAAATGGACGCAAGTGATATGTGTCATTGTCATTGTTCAGTTTGGCAGAAGTGTGGAGGGGCCCAGAAGTGAAAATTTAGATCTTGCACAAACTGGCCGGTGGAATCGAGTTGAACAAGTTGCAGGTAATCCTTATTGTCTTTTGTGACATTTTTGATGTAATTTTATGGGGATTTGGGCCTCTGGGGACGCATGCCGAGCTCCCTAGCTATCACCACGCCGGAGCATGGGTTTCGATGGAAATCGCGCACTCCAAAGCGCATCCCTGGGCAGGTTTTTTTGCGCTTGCCTAGCGCAGCCATGCTTCGAAGCGCGCTATTCCGGGAGGAAATCATGCTCTGTAGCGTGACTATGAACCTCATAGTCATGCTCTGAAGCGCGACTTTATGGACTGAAAGCATGCTCCAGAGCTCGAGATTAAGACATAATGGCGTGCTCAAGGAGCGTGCTTTTCAAGGGGAAAAGCGCACTCCAGAGTTTACCAATGGGGCAGAAGGTGCGCTAAGGAACGCATGGTGTTGGCTAGGTGTGGGTGAGTCGATATGGGGGTGATCAAGATTTATATGGACCTTATGGGTGTTTGTTTGTCTAATTGGCAGGATGTCGAGGGTATCATAGAGAGAGCGGGAGGTGCCGGGGACGATACTAGAGGCGATCGAGCAGGACAAGGATTTACAGGATATTTTGGCTTACTACGGGTTAGTGAAGTTTGTGCAGGTACCATTTATGTGTTCAGCAAGGCTGTTGTTGAACAGTTTGGTGTACTTTTGGGATCCGGATGCAGAGGTGTTCTTTATTCAAGGTGAGCGGTTGGAGATCGTGCTCACTGATGTGTATTTTATGACGGGGTTTCCCAGGTTGGGCATGTTTGCTGATACTCAGCCGAGGAGGCCGGGAGACATTTCCATGGAGGACCTATTGGAGAGGCATTATTACCCAACAACGTTTGTGCATGACAATGCACTACTGATTTGTGACATTCAAAGGATGACGACTCAGGCGATTACGACGTTGGTGGTGCGCATACTAGGTTCGCATGCCCCTCACCGGATCTCGGGGAGGAGATGGTGCTAGTAGAGAGGGTCTTGGCTGACACTTATTACAACTGGGGCCATATGTATTTTTCGGTTGTTCAGCGAGAGCTGAACAGGATGAGTCATCAGGGAGGGGAGTTCTGTTTACCCCCATTTCTGTGTTCTTTATTTTTTGAGCGAGTGCCAACATTACAGCCGCATATAGCAGTGCGGGATGGGGGACCCGCAGAGCTGCGGCTGCGGCGTTGGGGCGAGATGATGACTCACAAGGGTGGTGGGATTGTGGGTCAGTTTTTTACTGAGGAGTTATTTACTCAGTGGAGGCAGTTGCCCGTTGTGATCGAGGATTACCCATACTATCTGATGGATTACAAGGGTGACTCGAAGCTACCGCGACCTCCTGTTCAGGCATGGGGGCCAGATGGTAAGTTTTTGTTTTATTTACAGTATCATGTTGTATCTATCTAATAGCATAGATGATAGCTAGAGTATTTTGTGACAGTGAGTATTTGATGTTGTTTTGTGCAGATGTGGGACCACAACTGCTGTGGGCGTACCAGGAATGTAGGGGCCGAGTAGAGGGAGTAGACCCAGCTAGGCGTGGAGAGGGTTGGCGGCATAGTAGTTCGGCCAATTTGGATACTTTGCGGGATGGTATTGACCAACTACTGGAGGGGGTGGTGGACGAAGGATGGTAGCATTTGGATCAGGCCTTGATCGACATATGCTACAACTCTCCACAGGAGTGGAGGCCGATTATGTGCGGCATTGCGATGGAATCATAGATAGTGAGAGCCATGGCTCGAGGGGATGCCCCCTATTATGGAGATGAGGACGCCGAGACAGAGTCCAATGAGCCAGAGTAGGAGTGGGAGGAGGAGGATTCAATGACAGAGGAGGAGGAGGAGGAGTCCGTGGAGGAGGAGGATGACAATGACAATGGTTGGGGAGATGACTCGGACTAGGAAGTCGATGGGACTTCCCCCAATGTGATGAGCATTGGGATTTTTGTATACTCGGCTTGTAGTATATGACGAGGATGTTGTTAGGGCTCCTCTATGTATGTATGTGTATTGGGTGTTGAGGGCACGATGACATTTGTATTTATGATGTATATATATATATGCAGGTGGATGCAGGTTATGATGATGGCTATGTATATGTGTATGCACATGGATGCAATTTATGATTATGGTTGTGTTTATCTCTGTGCATGTGGAAGCAACCTATGATGTTTTATGATGATGATCTATTTTTGATTTGTTATGATGTTTATGTATGCCTATATGATGGATAGATGTATGTGTACAGGTTACTTCCTACATGTTGTGATTGATATGTAAGTCTAGAATATTGTTAGGCATTTGGTCTGCAACACTGTTTTGACTTCGTGGGACATGAGTGAATGAAATGGAATCAAACTCTCTGATCATTTGTTTAATGCGCAGGAATTTTCTAAAAATCCAAGGATCCTGTACTTGGTAAAATTTGTTGAGTTGGGCGATAAGGGGCTAGGTGTCAAGGAACACAAGATGTTGGATTATACCCATCTGGAGGGAAGTAGTCAGGAGACCAGTCACAACATCGTACTCAACCTAGTTATTGGTCGTAGCACCTATGCACACTCCGTCGAGATGGATCAACTCATGTGAGGGGGAATTTAATACCCAAGTTGTGGAGGCGAGGTTTGGAGACCAGCTACTTGCACCATCGACGAAGCCAATATAGTATGGTGGAATAGGATCCATCTGTGGTCATGCAGGGAAGCAAAGTGTAAGGTCCTAAATGCAAAAAGGTAAGAAAACAAAAAGAATCGATACTGTACAACATGGACTAGTGGGTCCAAAAAGTGCTAAAGGTAAAATCGTTTGAGATACAACCCATTACGGGGGTTGCGCAAGGGGTTTCCTTCAGAGTCTGTAAGGATATATGCCCCATGCCCTAGGCAGGTATGAATGATGTAAGGGCCTTGCCACATGGAATCAAACTTGAATTTCCTAGTCTTATCATGTGCTTTGTCATAAACAAGGACTAGATCGCCTTCACGAAAATTATGTGGGTGGACATGTTTATCATAGCCGACTTTGGAGCGGTTATTTACGGCTTCAATGGTTTGGAGGGCTATGCGACGATCTTCGTTGGCTTGTTCTAAAAGGATTAAGTGTTGCTCAAGTGGTGAGGTCTCTGGGAGGATTTCAACAACAATGTGTAATGTGGGGATCTGGCATTGAATGGGAAGCACATACTCGACACCATGAACCAAGTGAAAAAGAGTAAAACCCGTGGCGGTCTTAGTGGATGTATGGTAAGCCCAAAGTGTAAGAAATAACATATTATGCCAATTGGACTTGTGGTGGTCAACAGTGCGTTGAAGTATGGTCTTTAGAATTTTATTAATGGCCTCAACTTGGTTGTTCCTTTGAGGGTAATAGGCAGAGGCATATTGGTGTTTAAATCTGAGAAGGGTCGACAACTCCTTCTCGACGCAATCTTCAAAGTGTTTTCCATGGTCAGAGATGAGTTGCTTTGGGACCCTGAACCAAGTGATAAAATCGTTGAAAAAGAAACGGGCTACAATGTCAGCTTTGCAATTGAAAGTAGGCATGGCTTCGCCCCATTTGGTAAAATAGTCGACAGCCACAATGATGTACTTATGGCCATTTTTCGAGGGGGGGTTTTACTCCATAAAATCAATGGCCCATTTTCAAAAGGGACCAATGGTGATAACTAGATGGAGGGGAGCAAGAGGGGTCCTCTCCTTGGGGGCAAAGAGATGGCAATTTCGATAATGTTTTATTACATGATGCAATCAGCAAAGAGGGTGGGACAAAAATAGCCTGTGCGAACGACCTATTGGACAGTGGCCATTCCGGAGAAATGAACGCCGCAAGATCCACTATGAAAATCATTAAGAATTTGTAAAGCCTCATCACATGTAAGGCATTGACGTAAAATGGTGTCGACACCTCGCCTATATAGGACATCGCCAAGGAGGAGATAACGTGAGGCATGATGATGGATGCAACGACATTCATCACGGTTGACATCGGGTTGAAATTTCTGTGTGCATAAGTACACCAGGATGTCGCCATACTAGGGGTCATCCGACAAAATGATAAACAAGTTGTCGTCAGGAAAACTGGTAGTGATTAGTGGTGGAGTGGAAGAGGATGGTAAATCCGTCATGAGTTGATCTAAGGCAAGGGCTTTGGTGCTCTTCGGAGTGGTAAATGTTAGGTTGTATTCTTGAAGTATGATAACCCATTTGGCTATGCAGCCTTGGAGGAGGTGGTGAATCAAGAGATAGACCATGGGGTTGGATTTGGCCACAACTGTGGTTTGGATTGACAGAATGTACTGGCGAACCTTCTGGACTAAGAAGATGAGGGCGAGGGACAAATTCTATTCATGGGGGTGATGTAGTTGTGGGATGGATAAGGTCTGGCTCAGATAGTAAATGACGTGTTCATGCCGGGCACTATCCTTGTGAACCAACACCCCCGAAATGGCATAGTTGGATGCCGAAACGTAAAGGATAAAATCCTTTGAGAAATCAGGAGGTGAAATCAATGGGGCGGAAGTCAAGGCTTGTTTGAGAGCTTCAAAATCCGTTTGTCCTTAGTTTGTCCTTAGTTGGCTTTCCCTTGAAGACTTTGTAATTGGCGTAATGTACGTGGGGATGGGAGGTCTAGGATGGATTGAACCTTTAAGGGGTCGATAGAAATTCCTTTTGGGGAAACGATAAAAGCCAATAACCAGCCTACAGGAACGAAAAATACACACTTGAGGGGGTTCAAGTGAATTCTATACTTGCGACAATGCAGAAAGGCTTTCCAGAGGTCATCTAGATGGTCGAAATGTTTCTTGGATTTAGCTGTCAGGTCATTTAGGTACACCAAAATGATATGAGCCAAATCATGAAAGAAATATGTCATGGCCCGCTGGAATGTGGCACCAGCATTTTTAAGACCGAAAGGCATGACGTGATAGGAAAAGGTGCCCCATGGGGTGGTGAAGGAGGTCTTGTATTGATCCTCCTTTCGGATTTGATTTGATTATACCCAGAGAAACCATCCATGAAGGATAGTATCTCATGTCCCACACATGCATCAATAAGTTAGTCAATGAAAGGCATGGGGAAGTTGTATTTGGGGCAAGCTCAGTTTAAATCTCTAAAATTAGTACAGACGTGAATGGTGCCTTGCTTTTTGTTAACTGGTACAGGATTGGAAACCCAGGTGGTGTAAGCGATGGGATAGATGAACCCGACTTTATGGAGTTTCTCAATGTCAACTTTGATTGCGGGAAGCTTCTATGGGTGGATGGGTCGTTGCTTCTAGAAAACAGGTGGGACATCTGTCTAGGTATCAATATGGTGTTCAATGATGGTAGGGTCAAGAACAGGCATCTCGATATAGGACCAAGCAAAGACATCGTGAAACTCTTGGAAGACCTTCTTATAGGAATGGATTTCATATTCGGTACAAGAAGCACCTAATGTGATGAGTTCAGGGGGACTGGATGTGGTAGAAATTTCAACCTGTATGGTTGGTGAAATGTTGGTCATGTTACCTTCCTCAAAGGCATCGGGGCTAGGATGGGATTTTAAAACCAGTCCACCTTATCTGGGAGGAAGTATTTTGACTCAACTGAAAATTGGTTGGCCGCGGTAGTAGTAGCCTCTTCAGGGATGAAATAGGTCGATGGTGCATATCATCCCAAGAGTAGTGAGGTGTAGTGAGTTCCTCAAGGATCTCTTCATCACTACGGAAGAATTGTGTTGTCAAATCGGAGGATGGCAGGCAATATGACGAGGTCGGAAGGGGTTCGTCATGTGTGTAAATCATGTAGATCATATTGATATCTCTTGAGGAGGAAGATTCGGGAGGTTGGATCTCCTCAATAGTTGTGACGTATGACTCTAGGGAAGATTGATTCAACTCTTGGAGAAACAATATGTACTCAGGAAGATCCGAGCAATGATGTGAGTAATGACCATAGACTCTGCATAGGGCGCAAGAGCGGTTGGTGCGTAGCGATTTGTTGCGGGATTTAGGGGTGGTATCCAGTTCACAAGTGGACTATTAGGATCATCCTCCAACATTTTCATGTGCTCTTGAAGGGTTGGAAGTTGTGTACAATTATAGGTAGCATTGGCCAAGTCATCACATAAAGAGCACTTAGGGGGGGTGCGAAATGGAGGGGGATTTTTTGCTGGTTTCATTTCCTTTGGGGCAGTGTAGGTTTTCGGGCCTCTGCCCTCAGTGATTTTGGGTGGTGGAGGTGCAGGGTTGGATGTAGACATGGACGCCACACTAGGAGGTGGGCGGTTGGTGGTGCTAATTGGTTGGACTAGTTGGAGAACAACGTTCAGTGTCAGGGGAGGATTAGGAGCAGGTAAGTACCACATAGGTATTCCTAGTGTTAACCCAGGGAGAGTCAGCGTAGCCATAAATGGGGCACTTACTACTCCTGAAGGAGGGAACAAGAACGTGATAGTGTGGATAGGTGTTGCTCCAACATGACTATTTAATGATGGTGTTTGCAGTAGCAAAGGTGGTTTTTGGTTAGGCACCATTTGTTTGGACGAAATGGTGCACAGATCAGATATCTCCACTGTCGGCGAAGGGGGTGGAATGGAATGAAATTCATGGGAGTCTTCAAGTAAATTCTTGGTCCAACGGTAGAAACCAAAGAGGTAGGTGCACCAATGATAGGTTGTTCAACCATGGGGAGAATGTTTTCTATTCTAGCGGGGGCATTTGGGTCGTCATATGTAAGTTGATCGATCTTCACAACCCGTCCCTCGTGGGGGAACATCATAATGTGGAAGGATGATGAAGCAACAACCTTAATGGTGTACATATAACTGCGTCCGAGTAGGAGGTTGTAATCAAGTTGGGCATTGATCACCTCAATGTCTATGAGGATGGTTTTCCCAGCTAACTGGACTGGAATGTTCGCTAAGAGGCCTTGGGTTTGAGATGATAGACCGCCGTAAGCTCTTAGGGCAGTTGTGGATGGCTATAGTGTAGGGGATATGAGGTTCTACCACACGAATGTAGACATAACTCATGTGGAGGAACCCTCATCGATGATGCATCGATGGATAAGAAGATTCCGAATTGACACATAAACTTGAAATGCTAATGTGGAAGGCATGTGTGGTACAGATTGGTCCAAATTGAATGCCATCATCCATGAGTAAGAAGGGTCTATAGCACCAATGGTGGATAACAATGTCTTGCGTTGTGCAGGACAGTTCTTCAACACCTCGAGGGCTGACATAGCAGTAGGGGACTAGGCTAAGTCATTTGCGATATTCTAATGGGGAGAAGCACGTGTATTGGGGTTATTATTAATGCGTCGTAATGGGAAGTAAGGAGATTTAGGGGCCCCATCGTACGGTGCCGATGGTATGCGTATTGACTGATTGGTGGAAGAGCATTAGCGGCCTTGTCAATGGGTATTGTTTCATAGGTGAAACCATAATGATTTTGGCGTGCTTGAAGGTTGACGTCAGCTAATGACATCATGAGAAGCTGATGGGTACCCGAGTCCATAGGTTGACTAGCAGGTGCAGTATAATTTATTTAGTTGGGGTGTCACGGGTCCTTGAGGGGGGGCCAATGGTTGGGTGTTCACCACTCCTTCTGTGGGTAAGGTATTTTGTAACACCAGAGGTTGTGTCTGAGGTGTACGGGGGTTAGGAGGTGCCTATGGAGTAGCATTTCCTTGGCATTGGGTGTCATCTGTCCAAAGTTGGAGATCTCGCTCCAAATGGGGACAAGTATGTGTGTAATGGTCGTATACCCCGCATATAGAACATGGGTGGTTGGTTCGCAGGTTATGGTTCTTCCCTTGACGAGGTGGCCTGTCAGGGTTTTGATTAGCTAAAGCGGCGTTGTTGTTGTTTGCGGGATTAGGGGGTTACATCCTGTTGTTGCAGCAACATCCCCCCCAAAATTTTGTACATATTGGGGCCCCTCCTTTAGAAAATTTTAGAAAGGCTGCCTCAAGGAGCCATTCCCAGCTTTTATCTTTGCTTTCAAACAGAAAAAATCGTGCCATAAACCTTTCCAAATTTCTTCCAAAGAGCCGAAAAGGAACTTAGAAAATCTTCCCAAAATTTCGGAGCTTTTCAGACTATCTCCCCGCAGTTGCGTTTTTCTTTGAGTTTTCATCCCGAAAGGTGGAAGCTTTTGTTTAAACCTTTCCGAAAAGGAACTTAGAAGCTTTGCTTCGAAAAGTTGAGGAGCCTAAGAAAGAAACTCTGCGGAAGCATTCATCTTTTGCCCCCGAAACGACGGGAACCATTCGCATAAAGCTCCCGAAAAGACTTAGACACTTTCATGAAAAAATTTGCGGAAAGATTCGGCTTTTGCTCCCGAAACAGCGGGAACCGTTCGTCTAAAGCTCCCGAAAAGATTTGAAAGTCTTCGCTAAAAATTTGCGGAAGCTTCTGATGAATTCCTCCCGCAACGGCGGAAGAATTCAATGAAGCCACCCGCACTTGCGAAAGCCATTCGCGTAAACTTTTCGAAAAGGGACTTAGATTTTTTCGAAATTTTGCGGAATGCGCCAAGGAAACTCTGCGGAATCATTCAGCTTTTGCTCCCGAAACTGCGGAGGCTTCCAGACTATCTTCCCGCAGTTGCAGAAGCCAATCGCACAAACTGCTCGAAATGTCTTAAGAAATTGTTATGGGAACATTGCGGAAGTGCTTGAGTTATCTTTCCCGAAACGACGGGCGCTTTTCGTAAAATCCTCCCAAAACTCGGAAGAGAACTTAGGAACTTTCTTTGAAAATTTGCGGAAAAATTCACAAAAGATTTCTGAAATCCTGCGAAAAGGACTTAGAAAGTTTGCCGAAAGTTGCAAAACTCACCGAGAGAATGTTGCGGAAACCTTCAACTTACCATTCCGAAAAGGCATCGCCATTTGCCAGCTCGTTCCGAAAGGACGGAAGCCATTGGCGAAAGCTCTCCACAATTTCGGAGGCCTTCGCGCTAGCATCCCGAAAAGGGCCATCGAAAGAATTAAACATTCACGTCTTTTTGCGGGGAGCTTCACCAATCTCTCCCGAAACGCCGGAGAAGTTCAGTGGAAGCTTCCGCGTTGTACTTCCGAACGAATTGAGCTTTGCAGAACGTTTTCTCTTCCGCGTCGCGGAGGCCTTTTACGGGAGCCATTCCCCTTCACGCCCCGAAACGACGGAAACGTCCACTTTATCCTTCCACAATGGCAGATGAGATTCGCAAGTTTGTCCCGCAGGAGGCGGTCGCACGCAAACCGAGACCGCTTGATTTGACGCAGACATACCGATATTTAAACCACAATTAATTGTGCCACCCACCAAAATTAAATGTCGCACGTGCCCAACTTATTTAAATAAGTGGTGGGGGGTACGAGCCAACATATCGTTATTTTTCGATTGGAAAACGACGTGGAACGCCACGCAAATCGCTCCAGCTCATCTTGCTCATCTGCGTTCACTGCCATCTTAGTCAGCTATCTTCACGGTGCCAGGTAGGAGGCTTCAACCGTTAAATTTGTTTCTTCCACGCATCATATTGCTATTGGATTTTCCTTGTTGGAAGACGATTGGTCTAGGTTAGATTTTGACGGGAAAAATGCTCGTCACGAGTACTTCGCCCATCAAGTTACCGTCGAAATTTCAATTTTTTTGTTGTTGTTTCTGTCATACACAACATAGAAATATCAAAATGTTTTCAACGTCAACTCTGACGGGTGGACTGTTCTAAGCTCCTACCCTGGCCGCATATGTCGCTATTCTTCGCGTTTGAAGACACCGAGGCCTCGTGAACTTTTCGTGTCCCCAGCCGAAAGCTAAAACCGTAGTCACCCGGGCTTTTTCATAAGCCTCAGTCCCGGCGTAGCCACTACCCAATCTAAATCCTAAGATAGGCGCCATCGCCCCTGTTCAAAACTCCCATAGAGCACCTCGGCAAGTGCCATAAATGACAATGGCGTTCGAAGCCCTCGCCGGGTCGTAAATATGAAAACGACTCCCTATTTTGTCCCAGGGTTATTTCACCCCAGACTTCCCCGCCACTAGCCTTTTAAAAGCACAATGACGAAAGTTACCCTCTTCCCCGGAGCTAAACCGAAAGCAGGTTGCTTCCACAACACGTTTATCCTCACAGGAGCATTCCAAACCCGCCCCTTTAAAAGAATTAGGATGGCTAAAATTTATAATTAGGTTCCTGTTGAGATGATGTATTTTGATTCCTAAACATACAGCTTCACATTGCATTTTATCTCATTGACATATTAGAATGGTGATGCTCTTGAAATCTCACAGTATGTTGATCATGTTTATAATAACGCATATTTGGTTGCTACCAGGGATAAGTCAAAATGCCAAAAGGTGGGAAGAAGAAAGCTAAGATGACAGAGAAAAAGCCTGCACCACTTAAAACTGAAACCTCACTCCAGGATACTAGGTGCACCACCGGTGTCCCTCCTGAAATTAGATGGGGTGACATCTACAGAATGATCCGAGACCAAGAGATCCCGGATATGTTGCTAGAAGAGGGGTCGATTTATCTCAATATCAGAGCCTCAGGCATAACTAGAGCCGCTACCCGCCCTGAGCTGTTCCCCTGTGCTGAAGTGATCAGATGGATACTCCAACATGCCGATGCTGAAGGAAGAGTGATAAATGACAGCGGGAAAGTGGCCATTGCCTCATTTCAACCCGCATATCTTGCAGCGGCCTACAAATTTCCCCGCTCCCAGCAAGCTCTGACTGATGAATGGTTGGGCAAAATGGACAACGTTGAGATGGCCAAAAGGCTGTTGGTCGCAGGGAAGCATCTAAGAAAGAAAGGTAGCGACGAATATGACGTACAAACTCTGAGACCTCCTTTCAGATTGATCGCTTTGATGTTGTGCAGAATCTTCGACATGCCCGATGGTACCATGTATAAGATTCAGTGGGTCCGTATTATCCACTTCGTGGCATTTAAGGGAACTGTGTTCGACTGGGCCACTCTCCTGTTAGATAGTTTGGCCTCGATGATAGTTGCTGCTAGAGAAGGACTAGCCTTGAAGAAGGCTGAATTTTTCATGTCCTCATATCTGATTGATTGTATTTTGGCCAAGATGGACTTCCCCAAATTCGGCTGCACATGGGATAAGGCCACAACCCCAGTCTATATCGCTTTCAGGATGTTGTGGGCTCAGAATTACAAGCCCAGCTACAAACTCATCGGTGAGGGGTTCATCATGCCCCTATATGAGAAGATATTCAAGGAGGAACCCAACTACCTGTCAGAGAATGCTTTGGAAGTCCTTGAGAATTACGGGGATTTTTACTTTTCAGAGCAAGGCACCTACCTCAGAATGTTTGGATGGACTAAGCCCCCATACATTTTGCCGGAGTATGCCACAGATTATGTAGTCCTTAAGGAAGCAGTAAGACAAATCTTCCTGGATGGAATTGGGGCGATGCTCCACAAGCAGCATAAGGCTTCCTTTCCCCCTTTACCTTTCTGCATAGGTGCTTACAAGTTCTCGGGGGTTGCCTCATCCAAAGAATTTGTGCAGGAGTTGAAAGCTTTCCACTTCGGTGAGGTGATCTTCCACAGGAATGACAGAAAGGGAAAAGTGGCCGAGCATTGTAGGGCAACTACGCTCATTTTGAATACTCGCACTATCTCGATGCCAAGGAAGAGGTATTCAGAGGCATTAGCAACATGGCTGAGCTACGGGTCTGCCGCCAAGGCAGGGGAGAAAGCTCTAGCTCATCCAAGGTCCAGAAGACCAGCCAGCAACACGAGAAAGAAGCTGAGGATGCCCGATCTCAGGAAGAGCTCAGATTAAGAGAAGAAGCAAGGTTAGTCCAGGAAGCTGAGGAAGCCAGGTGGCAGTAGGAAGCTGAAGTGGCAAGAAAGCGGCAGGAAGCTGAAGTGGCAAGAATGCAACAAGAAGCTGAAAATGAAAGCCTGTAGAAAGAGGTTGAGGAAGCCCAGAAGCAGAAAGAGGCTGAAGTTGAGCATGCTGAGGCAGAAAGGAAAGCAGGGGAAGATGCCCAAGCAAGTGGGTCCGGTGTCCAAGACATGGAAATAGATGCATCTCAAACAGGTGGCTCTGGTACCCAAAATGTGGGAGCAGATCCAGCTCAGGAAGTCCGGACCCCACCTTCTGAAGAAGACATAGACATCATGAACCGCCCAATTGTCCCGTACACGCCATCGGGAAAACATACGATGTCGAGGTGGAATGAGTTTGTCTATGACAAGAAAAGGAAATAAATGGTCCTCAAATCAGAAGAGAGGATCAAAAGTCCCTTCCATGAAGACATCGTTACCCACCGAGAGGTCACTGTAATGAAGAATACAGATCAGGATCCCTTTGCTATGGCATCTGCGGCTGTAGAAACAGCAAAAGCATCACCGGACAATGTGGGTGTGATAGTTAGAGAAAATGTTTTGACAAAGAGAGCTCGTTCGCTACAACAAACTGTGGCTAATGAGCAAGCCCACAGGGATCTTGTGGTGAACAATTATAACTGTCTGTATGCCGAGCATAAAGAGCTATCAGGCAAATATAACTAGTTGGAGGAGGAAAAGGACCAACTAACACTCCAAATGATGATTTTGGAAGTAGAGAAGAATGGAGTGGAAGATAAAGCATCACAGCTAGAAGCAGACAAGCGGGCATTAGCTGAGCGGTTAGAACAAGCTGAGAGCAGGACGATGGACATGTATCCCTTCCATGAGTTGTCCTGCAGCATCCTGAAGCAAATGCATGACACTCAGGAGCTAATCACTAATGAGGTTTGCAAGCTCAAGGCCATGGTAGCCAGGTTAAAAGAAATTAATGCGGAGGCCCATAGGCTCAAAGCTAAGAATACCCATGTCAAGGCAAATATCATAAGTCAAATGGCATGGAGAGAAGGAAAAGGGGGTTTCCCCACGCATATCCCATTTAAATCTATGGACGGTTTTAATGAGGACATAGCCCTGTTGGAGTTTGGCAGGAACTGTGCCAGTAAGCTGACAGCCAGTGTGCAAAGAAAAACAGATAAAATTAACAGTCTGTACCAAAGGCTCCAAGGGGTGCATGACAAATGCAAATTGAGCTTCCCTCAGACCCTGGAGGACTTTCCGAAAAAGGAGGAATGTTTTTCTCAACTAAAGGAAGAACTAGGCGTTCAATCGGAGTATGTGAAGAGGATTGATGTCCTGGCTATTGATAACCTCCAATAGTATATTGGATTGTGATCACTCCACAACCATCTGCTGAAGGAAGTGCATCAAGCTGCAATAGCAGAAGTTCAAAGCATTGGAGAAGAGCTCGGGAAGAATGTGACATCTCAGAAGATCTTGTTCCCTGCTGCAACAAACATAGTCATAAGAGACACAGGTATGTGGTATAGCTACATAGCAGAGGAGGAGAAGAAAGCTGCAGCAGTAGCAGGAGCATCAGCAGATCCAGAATCTTCTCTCCCGGCAGCCATTCCAGAAACTCCAGCTAGCTCAATCCCTTCTTCCCATGTAGAAGTAGCAGCAACAATTGGTTCGAATGTCTCTCCCCAAGCAGCAACAGCAGCATCAATTGACTTGGGCAATCCTCTCCCAGCTGAAGTTCACGCACAAGAGTGACAGCACGATATTAGAACATTATTTCTGCTATGTGTATTTTGTTAAACTCTCAAATGTGTAAAGCGTGAGCTATGGGACAGCTGTCCATTCTCTTCTGTTAAATATTTTGTAAAAGAAAGAGAATCACAATTTTTTCTATTATAGGAGAGAAATTTCTGTAGATGACAGGTGGAAGATGCTAGGTGGCAGCCCAAAGGGCAGATTTGTATCTATAAATAGAAGTTAGGAAAGATTAGAAAGGACTTTTGGCAGGGAATGAAATTTTGAAACCTTTACGAGCTATCTTGTATCAGTTCTGTAAAATCGAATTTTCTAATAAAAGCCCGGAGATGGACGTTTTGCATGGGAATGATGGATGGATGTATGTTGGACTATTCTAATGAATTCCGTACTGTAATGTGAGATCATTCTTACTATCTGAACTATTTCTTTGTATTAATGATTTTTTCTCTTTCCTGTGCATACGATTTTCTCTATCTCGTGAACAATGAATGCGTTTCAGGTTAAATCAGGAGCTATCTGCTGATATCTTTATCATTGCCGTAGATTTCTCTTTTAGATTAGATGGCTAACTGTTCTTTCTTCAATATAACTCATATAGCTCATTGTTCATGCCTTTAATTTGCTCCTTGCAGGGATCTTTAAATTTAATTTCAGTTTGTTTACATTTAGATCTGTTTCTTCGTTCTTTCCATTTAGATTAGATATGTTTGCTTCTTTCTCTGTTTCATGAGCAATAGATGCATTTTACATTAAACTAGAAGCTATCTTCTAAGATCCGTTTATCTTGCTATAGCTTTACCTGTAATAATTGACAGCTATCTGTTCTTTCTTTATGTTATCTGTTACAGCTCATTGCTCATCCCTTAAACGTGTTCTCTGCAAGGAGAGGTAAATTTACTTCAGTTTCTAGACTTAGATCTGTTTTAGTTGCATCTAGATCAAATATAAACTAGGCACTTGCATCTCATTAAAAACACATAAAATCCAAAAGAAAGGTGGATCGGGCCATAACCGGTACAATCGAAATTAAACTCCAAACCCACGATTGCCGAAACCGCTAACCGAACGGATTCCCTACACCAAACGGGAGATAATCTAATTGGGATCTTCTCTCGGGGAGAATCCCTTTCTGATTGATGCTATGATATCCGAGGCATCAATAGTTTTTGGCGCTAGAAGGAGGGCCTGAAAGTGCATGGCCGATAGAGGAAAATCTTCCACTGTCATAGATGACACTGAAAACCCGCTTAAAGAAAGCATTTCAAACAGCCCAGATCTTGGATTAACAAATCAAGAACGCCTCATTTCTGACCCTGAGCCTCAAGAATCTTTATAGGCTGTCCCTTTTACAGAAGTAGAGGATTTAAGAAGACATACAAGATCCTACGTTAGGCAGCTAGGTGGTTTAAACGCTGTAAGTTTTCTCCCTAAGAAAACTACCCCTAGAAAAGAGCCACAATATACCCGAGATTCGATTCTTGTTCACAGTTTTGAAGAACTTGTGAATCTGACTTTGGAAGAAATTTCAGACACTCTTAACAAGGCAGATCTTGAAAACTCAGAAAAAATTTCAGACTAAGAAAACCTTGAAGAACCAATTACTCCAAAGAGTACTCCTCAGAATTCACCATACAATTCTCCACTAGGGTCTCCACATCCAAACATGGATGTACCTGCTTGGAGAGCAAGGGGAGCGCTGAACCTAGCTGGACCATTCCATAATCTTCCTAAAAACCCAGAAAAGGTCTTTCCTAAGTACGATCCAGGGAAAGCCATTTCGGTGGAAGATCACCTCAAGAGTTTTTACTTAGCTCTAAACCTTTTGAACGTACAACATGAAGACGTAGTCTGCAGGTTGTTTTCATATACATTCGAGCCAAAAGTATCATCCTGGTACTTTAGCCTACAACCCAGCTCAATCTCTAGTTGGGATGAATTCGAAAAGTGTTTCTTAAAGAAATACAAAAACCAAAAGACTGTGGCCACACTTATGAAAGAACTCGTATCCATGAGAATGGAAAAGAAAGAAAAGGTCCAAGACTTTAATCAAAGATTCACAACGCTGTTAAATAACTTCAGTGAAGCTAATAAACCAGCATAGGAGTCTCTGATTGAATACTACACCACCGCTCTTGAAGGACCCATAGCAATGTTCATAAAAAGATCCAAGAAGACTATCTTGATAGAGAACTTTGAGGAAGCTAGAAAGGTAGAAGAAGAAGCTGATAGCATTTCTAAACATGCCTTAGATGTAGAACCAAAACCAGCAGCTAGCAAAAAACCTTTGCTGCTCACTAGAGGTAAAGAAGAGCCATCTACAGACATGGAAAATGTAATCAAGATGATGCAGAAATTATCTAATAAAATCGTAGATCTCGAGAAAGACAAGGCTGCTAGCACATCTAGGAAACCTTTCAAGCCGTTTTATAAAAGAAGGGAGGACGGTGACCAAACTCATCCACCAATGAACACTACCCCTGTCTTAAACTTAAATGAAATCGGGATGGAAAATTTCTGCACTTTTCATCAAGAACCACATTCGAAAAATAACTGCCCGCAATGGATTAATTCCATGAGCTTAGTCATGAACCAAATGCTAGATTCTCAGATCCTAGACCAAAATGATTCTCCAGAGGAATCGAACCCTGAGTTAGAGGAACCAATCCTGGACACTACTATGGTGCTATGGGATTGGGTACCTATGACTGAATTAGCAAAAGAGGATCCCATAGATAGCTCTCCCTCCTCCGTAAATGTTGCTACTCGTAGCAAAGGTCCTATTGCCAATCCCGTGCCAAGCACAGCTCCTCATAAGCCTAAAGTCTCAAAAGAACCACCTAGGAGGCATATAACAGTTATCCCACAACAACCCAAAGTTAGCCAAACAGTGACCAAACAGCCAAACGTTGACACCATAGTTCAGCTACCTAAGGTCACAACAAGTAAAACAGATCAGCTAACTCGAGTTGGGAACGAATCTGACATAGGATACGATATTATCGAAGATATCAAGAAGGTCAAAGCGAATGTGTCAATATTTGACATGTGTAGCTTGCCCCATCAACGAGACAAACTGCTGCATGTTCTACAACCTCAGACCAGCACTCCATTAACAGATTCTCAAAACAGTCCCGAAATTAATGAAGCTAGCATCGGTGGGAAGTCTAAATCTCAAACTTTGCCATTCCTTTTGACTTTTGAAATTTTTAACCATAATTTTCACAACTGTTTGGTAGATTCTGGAGCATCCTCAAACGTTATGCCACTGTCAATTTGTAAAAAGATTAACGGGCAGCTGGTTCCATCTCCAGCCCAAATTATCCAATTAGATAGGACTGCTGTCAAGGTTATTGGGGAGATGAAAGATGTTCTAATTAGACTATCTGCTGACCCTAGAGTCTGTCAATTCATTGACATAATGGTGGTCGATATTCCTGAAGCTTATGGGCTGATTTTAAGTAGGGATTGGTCTACCAAGCTGAGTGGCTACTTTGCTACTGATTGGTCCCACCTATGGCTGCCTTATCAAAACAGGAAGAATCAGATTAAAGTTCTTAGGGAACCTCATATGAAACAAAACGTAACTCAGTTAGAAGAAAAAAATGAGGCCATAGCTTTCTCATCCTCGGTTCTAGGGAATTATTTCTTAGAAATGGATCCGGGTAACTATCAATCTGAAACCATTAGCCATGAATCAGATAAACAGTCCGATCTCCTTCATTTCTCTCGGACTGGTGAGATTGATTGTAACATAGTTAATTTAGTCACTGACATAGATCACAAAGAAACTAACTTAGTTGAATGTAAAGATACCTTTGGACATTATACTTTGATGGTTCTAAAACTCTGGAGGGATCCGGAGCCGGTTGTGTTCTAATGGATCCAAAAAGAAACAAGTATTTTTTGTCTTGTAGATTAGAATTCGATTGTACTAATAACACCGCTGAATATGAAGCCTTGGTACATGGATTAAAGAAGGCCATTGGTTTAAATGTTAAGTACCTGAAGGTCTTTGGTGACTCCGAGATAGTTGTGAGACAGGTAAGGGACACCATTCATTGTCTCTCACCTCATTTGAAGGGTTATCAGGATGAGGTATGGGATTTAATTATGCATTTTGACGCTTTTAATATAAAATCAATTCCTAGATTGCAAAATTCTGCTGTTGATCTGTTAGCAACATCTGCTTCTAGATTGGTGCCATCAAATAATAAATGCTCAATTGAATTGATTTTCAAGCCTTCCGTTCCCGATAACATCACAAACTTCAGAGTCTTCGATGATAATGAACAAATTATCAGCTTCCTAACAAACGAAGATAGCTTTCAAGGAGCTGCAATAGATGAGGAAGAACATGATGCTGATTTGATGAAGAAGGATGAGGAGAAAGGAAATTTCATGCCAAAGGGGGTAAGGTCCCTCGAAATGTTGTTCAATCTTCAAAATAAGTTCAAAAGGCCAGCCAATACCAAAACTAACAGCTCATCAATGCAACATGAGTTAGTTAATTTGGGTACCGAGGTAGAACCAAGATTTGTCAACCTTGGCAAATGTTGTTCACCAGGAGAAAGAGACAGGTTCATTAAATTGTTTAAACAATACAAGGATGTCTTTGCATGACCTATGAAGATCTGAAAACGTATGACGTCTGCATTATTCAGCATGTTATACCAATGAAAGCAGGCGTCAAACCATTTCAGCAGCAGTTAAGAAGAATGCATCCCACTCTAGAACCGCTGATCCAAAAGGAATTAAAGAAGCTCCTGGATGCTAAGATAATCTTCAAAGTTTGGCATTCTGAGTGGGTTGCAAACTTGGTTCCCGTAAGAAAGAAGTCAGGAGAGATAAGGCTATGTGTAGATTTCAGAAATTTAAACAAAGCTTCGGATAAAGACAACTACCCCGTACCTTCAATGGAACAAATCCTACAAATGGTGTCAGGATCCGAATTGTTTTCTCTCCTCGACGGTTTCTCTGGCTACAATCAAGTGTTAGTAGCCGAAGAAGATTTCCTTAAGACTACTTTCAGAACTAAGTGGGGAACTTTCGCCTACAGAAGAATGCCATTTGGTCTGATAAATGCAGGAGCTACTTTCCAAAGGGCGATAGATATCGCCTTCCGAGGATTGGGTGGGCAATGTGTGGTTGTATACTTGGATGATGTGACAGTCTTTTAGAAGAAAAGGGTAGATCATGTCGTGCATCTAAAACATATTTTTTATCGCTGCCGGAAATATGGTATTTCCTTGAATCCCAAGAAGAGCGTATTTGTTGTTCCCGAAGGTAAGCTCTTGGGTCATATCATCTCCAAAGAGGGAGTGTCAATTGATCAAGAAAGGGTCGAAGCCATTAATAAGATTCCAATGCCTTACAACAAGAAATCTATGCAATCTTTTATGGGCACCATCAATTTTGTCTACAGATTTGTTCCGGATTTAGCGCAAATTGTTAAGCCATTGCAACAGATGGTTAAACAAAGCATGCAATTCAAGTGGACAGATTTGGAGAAGGATGCATTTAGAGATATCAAGGCAGCCATAGCTAAGGCTCCTTCCTTGAGGAGCCCAGATTTTGATGAGGATTTCATCTTGTATACTTTTGCTTCGGATGACTCCCTCGCAGCTTTACTCACACAAAAGGTGGAGTTGGGGGACGAATACCCAATTTCGTTTATGAGCACTGGTCTGTAGGGGGCTGAGCTGAATTACCCCGTAGTTGACAAGCATGCGTATGCGGTCTTCAAAGCAGTCAAGCAGTTTAGGCCATACATTCTGAAGAACAGAACTAAAGTCATAGTTCCCCATCCAGTTGTTAGATCCCTTTTCGTTCAAAAGGAATTGGGAGAAAGGAGAGGGAACTGGGTCACAGCTCTACAGGAATATGATTTGGAATTTAAACCAGCCACCATCATCAAAGGACAAGGCCTGTGCAAATTACTTGCGGGAAACTCAACTGATGAAGAACAACATTGGAAAAATGAAGTTGAGCTCAATTCAGTTGAAGTGTGTCATATCTTCACAACTCCCCAGTCATGGTATAGAGATCTGGTGCACTATTTGCAGCAGGGGTATCTACCTGAGCACTGGAACTCTAAACAAAGAAGGGCACTTCATTTGAAATCAGCACCTTATCAAATCATTGATGGGATTCTTTTCAGGAAGAATTATGATGGAGTTCTCCTTAGATGCCTGGAAAAGGAAGATGCAAACAAAGTTGTTAAGGAATTACATGATGGCCTGGCAGGTGGACATTATTCAGGAGAGACAACAGCACACAAGATATTGAGAGCTATTTATTATTGGCCTACTCTGTTCCGAGATGCCCACGCGTATGCACAAAACTGTGATGTATGCCAAAGAAGTGCTGAGAAGTTACCTAAGGCAGCAGGACCATTGCAGCCGGTCATCATCTCTGAGCGTTTTGAGCAATGGGGTATAGATGTTATCGGAGAAATAAATCCAAATTCTTAGTTGCAACATTGATACATCCTGACGGCTACTGACTACTTCACTAGGTGGACGGAGGCCATCCCGTTGCGCAAAATCAACAAAGACGCGGTCATCAACTTCTTGAAGGAGATCATCATAACCAGGTTTGGGGTTCCATTTTCCCTTGTTTTTGATAATGCTACTTATTTTTCATCTTGCAAGATAAATGAATTTGTTTATGAATGGGGAATTAAGTTGCATTATTCAGCCAATTATTATCCTCAGGGGAACGGATTAGCTGAATCCTCAAACAAGAATCTGATTCGAATTCTTAAGAAGACTGTGATAGAAAACCAGAGAAGTTGGCATGTGGCTCTCCCAAATGCCTTATGGGAAGATAGGGTAATCCCGAAGAACGCTTTAGGTGTCTCCCCTTTCACTCTTGTATATGGCAAGGAAGCCATCCTTCCCCCAAACATCTTGCTCCCATCCTTACAATTATCCCAAGCATCTCGGGGTTCTGGTAGCCAAGCCTTACAATCTAGGATCGATACCCTGCTTCAACTTGAAGAAGCCCGACAAAAGGCTAAAGACCGATTTCATCAACATCAAGACATAGTTAAAAGATGGTTCGATAAGAGGAAGTCTAGCAAGAGAAGCTTTGAAGTTGGGGACTTAGTCCTGAAATGGGACCATAATCATGAAGGCAAAGGAATGCATACAAAATTCCAACACCTATGGGTAGGTCCGTACCAGATTTCGGCAAAATTAGGCCCATCCACTTACAAATTGACAAATCTCGAGGGAGAAGAAGTAACCCTTCCTCTCAATGGCCTCGCTCTGAAACAATACTTCGCATAGTCTCTTCGAGACTTCCTGTACATAAATAAAGTTTTCTTTTATTGTTGCTTTAGCCTTTATTTACTTGATTTTCGGTCATTTTGTTTCTGTCTTTTCCATTTGGACCTGTGCAACAGGTTTTGTTTTCTGAAACCCCTTTTGTTGAGTTCCCCGTGGAGGATATATTTTTCGAAGAAGCCTCGCAACCCATGAGTCTGGAACTATGCTCAAATGAGTTCTGTCTGTTGTGCTCTCGCTGAAATATTCAGAAGGAAGGAAGCCTACTCTGCTAGTCACGTTAATCCTGTTCAAAATAGCAGAGACCTATGACCATCTTCACTACTATCGTTGAGCTCCACCCACTCTCACGCTTTAAAGGGATCTCAAGAAGGTTATGAAAGTTGGACCCATGGAAAGTATCACACCTCGAGGGCATAGGGTATTGAAGTGACTCCATGCTGCAAATCTAACAGCCAAAATGGCGTGTACTCAAGAGTCTGTTTTCCATAGATTCTCGCCTCAATTAAAGCATGGCTGAGACAAAAGCAAAAGACGTGTAAAATCAAGAAGGTTGTCCAAAAGGCTCAGCCAAAATGGGCCCCTCTTCGTCCGTGAGGTTTGATAAAATCAATAAAATTTCTAACTCACACAAAAGGACATTATGGATTGAGGAGCCCAAAATCAAAGATCATGTCCAAAGAAAATATCTCTGGAAGGCTCAAACAGCTAAGTTTTCCAAGGTACAAACATCCAAAAGGGTGCAAGCAGCATGGGAATGAGGAACAAGAACAATAATGTCCATGAAGAAAGTGCTACGAATCCTATGGATTCTGGCAGTAGTAGCCATCTGAAAGATGACCCTCCTAAAATGAATCTCATATATTCGCCCTTTGAGAGTGGTGAAGATGTCTCGGTCAAAGCTCCCCTTTCCCCCAATGGCTAGCAGGTAAAGTGCCTTCTTCCCCTCACATGAATTTGAAATGCTCAGCTGAGTAGTGCACCTATGATGGATGTCTTTGATTAAGTTTCGGACCATGAAGAGGAATTTTTCAGAGATCTGTGTTCACCAGCGACTCGCCATTGTTGTTGCAGCAACATCCCCCCCAAAATTTTGTACATATTGGGGCCCCTCCTTTAGAAAATTTTAGAAAGGCTTCCTCAAGGAGCCATTCCCAGCTTTTATCTTTGCTTTCAAACAGAAAAAATCGTGCCATAAACCTTTCCAAATTTCTTCCAAAGAACCGAAAAGGAACTTAGAAAATCTTCCCAAAATTTTGGAGCTTTTCGGACTATCTCCCCGCAGTTGCGTTTTTCTTTGAGTTTTCATCCTGAAAGGCGGAGGCTTTTGTTTAAACCTTTTCTGAAAAGGAACTTAGAAACTTTTCTTCGAAAAGTTGAGGAGCCTAAGAAAGAAACTCCGTGGAAGCATTCGGCTTTTGCCCCCGAAACAGCGGGAACCATTCACATAAAGCTCCCGAAAAGACTTAGACACTTTCATGAAAAAATTTGTGGAAAGATTCGGCTTTTGCTCCCGAAACAGCAGGAAACGTTTGTCTAAAGCTCCCGAAAAGATTTGAAAGTCTTCGTTAAAAATTTGTGGAAGCTTCTGATGAATTCCTCCCGCAACGGCGGAAGAATTGAACGAAGCCGCCCGCACTTGCGGAAGCCGTTCGCGTAAACTTTTCGAAAAGGGACTTAGATTTTTTTGAAATTTTACGGAGCGCGCCAAGGAAACTCTGTGGAATCATTCAACTTTTGCTCCCGAAGCTACGGAGGCTTCCAGACTATCTTCCCGCAGTTGCGGAAGCCAATTGCACAAACCACTCGAAAGGTCTTAAGAAATTGTTATGGGAACATTGCGGAAGTGTTTGAGTTATCTTTCCCGAAACGACGAGCGCTTTTCGTAAAATCCTCCCGAAACTTGGAAGAGAACTTAGGAACTTTCTTTGAAAATTTGCGGAAACCTTCACAAAAGGTTTCCGAAATCCCGCGAAAAGGACGTAGAAAGTTTGCCGAAAGTTGAGAAACTCACCGAGAGAATGTTGCGGAAACCTTCAACTTACCATTCCGGAAAGGCATCACCATTCGCCAGCTCGTTCCGAAAGGGTGGAAGCCATTGGCGAAAGCTCTCCGCAATTTCGGAAGCCTTCGCGCTAGCATCCCGAAAAGGGCCGTCGAAAGAATTAAACATTCACGTCTTTTTGCGGGGAGCTTCACCAATCTCTCCCAAAACGCCAGAGAAGTTCAACGGAAGCTTCCGCGTTGTACTTCCGAACGAATTGAGCTTTGCGGAACATTTTCTCTTCCGCGTCGCGGAGGCCTTTTGCGGGATCCATTCGCCTTCACGCCCCGAAATGACGGAAACGTCCACTATATCCTTCTGCAACGGCGGATGAGATTCGCAAGTTTGTCTCGCAGGAGGTGGTCGCACGCAAACCGAGATGGCTTGATTTGACGCCGACGTACCGATAATTAAACCGCGGTTAATTGCGCCACCCACCAAAATTAAATGCCGCACATGCCCAACTTATTTAAATAAGCGGCAGGGGGTACGAACCAACATATCATTATTTTTCGATTGGCAAACAACGTGGAACGCCGCGCAAATCGCTCCAGCTCATCTCGCTCATCTGCGTTCACGGCCATCTCAGTCAGCTATCTTCACGGTGCTAGGTAGGAGGCTTCAACCGTTAAATTTGTTTCTTCCACGCATCATATTGCTATTGGATTGTCCTTGTTGGAAGACGATTGGTCTAGGTTAGATTTTGACGGGCAAAATGCTCGTCACGAGTACTTCGCCCGTCAAGTTACCGTCGAAATTTCATTTTTTGTTGTTGTTGTTTCTGTCATACACAACATAGAAATATCAAAATGTTTTCAACGTCAACTCTGACGGGTGGACTGTTCTAAGCTCCTACCCTAGCCGCATATGTTGCTATTCTTCGCGTTCAAAGTCATCGAGGCCCCGTGAACTTTTCGTGTCCCCAGCCGAAAGCTAAAACTGTAGTCACCCGGGATTTTTCATAAGCCTCAGTCCCGGCGTAGCCACTACCCAATCTAAATCCTAAGATAGGCGCCATCGCCCCTGTTCAAAACTCCCATAGAGCACCTCGGCAAGTGCCATAAATGACAATGGCGTTCGAAGCCCTCGCCGGGTCGTAAATATGAAAACGGCTCCCTATTTCGTCCCAAGGTTATTTCACCCCAGACTTCCCCACCACTAGCCTTTTAAAAGCACAATGACGAAAGTTACCCTCTTCCCCAGAGCTAAACCAAAAGCAGGTTGCTTCCGCAACATGCTTATCCTCACAGAAGCATTCCAAACCTGCCCCTTTAAAAGAATTAGGATGGCTAAAATTTATAATTAGGTTCCTGTTGAGATGATGTATTTTGATTCCTAAACATACAGCTTCACATTGCATTTTATCTCATTGACATATTAGAATGGTGATGCTCTTGAAATCTCACAGTATGTTGCTCATGTTTATAATAACGTATATTTGGTTGCTACCAGGGATAAGTCAAAATGCCAAAAGGTGGGAAGAAGAAAGCTAAGATGACAGAGAAAAAGCCTGCACCACTTAAAACTGAAACCTCACTCCAGGATACTAGGTGCACCACCGGTGTCCCTCCTGAAATCAGATGGGGTGACATCTACAGAATGATCCGAGACCAAGAGATCCCGGATATGTTGCTAGAAGAGGGGCCGATTTATCTCAATATCAGAGCCTCAGGCATAACTAGAGCCGCTACCCGCCCTGAGCTGTTCCCCTGTGCTGAAGTGATCGGATGGATACTCCAACATGCCGATGCTGAAGGAAGAGTGATAAATGACAGCGGGAAAGTGGCCATTGCCTCATTTCAACCCGCATATCTTGCAGCAGCCTACAAATTTCCTTGCTCCTAGCAAGCTCTAACTGATGAATGGTTGGGCAAAATGGACAACGTTGAGATGGCCAAAAGGCTGCTGGTCGCAGGCAAGCATCTAAGAAAGAAAGGTAGTGACGAATATGACGTACAGAATCTGAGACCTCCTTTCACATTGATCACTTTGATGCTGTGCAGAATCTTCGGCATGCCCGATGGCACCATGTATAAGATTCAGTGGGTCCCTATTATTCACTTTGTGGCATTTAAGGGAACTGTGTTCGACTGGGCCACTCTCCTGTTAGATAGTTTGGCTTCGATGATAGTTGCTGCTAGAGAAGGACTAGCCTTGAAGAAGGCTGGATTTTTCATGTCCTCATATCTGATTGATTGTATTTTGGCCAAGATGGACTTCCCCAAATTGGGTTGCACATGGGATAAGGCCACCACCCCGGTCTATATCGCTTTCAGGATGTTGTGGGCTCAGAATTACAAGCCCAGCTACAAAATCATCTGTGAGGGGTTCATCATGCCCCTATATGAGAAGATATTCAAGGAGGAACCCAACTGCCTGTCAGAGAATGCTTTGGAAGTCCTTGAGAATTACGGGGATTTTTACTTTTCAGAGCAAGGCACCTACCTCAGAATGTTTGGAGGGACTAATCCCCCATACATTTTTCCGCAGTATGCCACAGATTATGTAGTCCTTAAGGAAGCAGTAAGAAAAATCTTCCTGGATGGAATTGGGGCGATGCTCCACAAGCAGCATAAGGATTCCTTTCCCCCTTTACCTTTCTGCATAGGTGCTTACAAGTTCTCAGGGGTTGCCTCAGCCGAAGAATTTGTGCAGGAGCTAAAAGCTTTCCACTTCGGTGAGGTGATCTTCCACAGGAACGACAGAAAGGGAAAAGTGGTCGAGCATTGTAGGGACATCTACGCTCATTTTGAATACTCGCACTATCCCGATGCCGAGGAAGAGGTATTCAGAGGCATTAGCAACATGGATGAGATACGGGTGTGTTGCCAAGGCACTGGAGCAAGCTCTAGCTCATCCAAGGTCCAGAAGACCAGCCAACAGCAGGAGAAAGAAGCTGAGGATGCCCGAGTTCAGATTAAGAGAAGAAGCAAGGTTACTCCAGGAAGCTGAGGAAGCCAAGTGGCAGCAGGAAGCTGAAGTGGCAAGAAAGCGGCAGGAAGCTGAAGTGGCAAGAATGCAACAAGAAGCTGAAAATTAAAGCCTACAGAAAGAGGTTGAGGAAGCCCAGAAGCAGAAAGAGGCTGAAGCTGAGCATGCTGAGGCAGAAAGGAAAGCAGGGGAAGATGCCCAAGCAAGTGGGTCCGGTGTCCAAGAAATGGAAATAGACGCATCTCAAACAGGTGGCTCTGGTACCCAAAATGTGGGAGAAGATCCAACTCAGGAAGTCTGGACCCCACCTGCTGAAGAAGACATAGACATCATGAACCGCCCAATTGTCCCGTACACGCCATCGGGAAAACATACGGTGTCCAGGTGGAATGAGTTTGTCTACGACAAGAAAAGGAAAGCAATGGTCCTCAAATCAGAAGAGAGGATCAAAAGTTCCTTCCATGAAGACATCGTTACCCACCGAGAGGTCACTGTAATGAAGAATACAGATCAGGATCCCTTTGCTATGGCATCCGCAGCTGTAGAAACAACAAAAGCATCACTGGACAATGTGGGTGTGATAGTTAGAGAAAATGTTTTGACAAAGAAGATAGCTCGTTCGCTACAACAAACTGTGGCTAATGAGCAAGCCCACAGGGATCTTGTGGTGAACAAGTATAACTGTCTGTATGCCAAGCATAAAGAGCTATCAGGCAAATATAACCAGCTGGAGGAGGAAAAGGACCAACTAACACTCCAAATGATGATTTTGGAAGCAGAGAAGAACGGAGTGGAAGATAAAGCATCACAGCTAGAAGCAGACAAGCGGGCATTAGCTGAGAGGTTAGAGCAAGCTAAGAGCAGGACGATGGACATGTCTCCCTTCCATGAGCTGTCCTACAGCATCCTGAAGCAAATGCATGACACTCAGGAGCTAATCACTAATGAGGTTTGCAAGCTCAAGGCCATGGTAGTCAGGTTAAAAGAAATTAATGCGGAGGCCCATAGGCTCAAAGCTAAGAATACCTGTGTCAAGGAAAATATCATAAGTCAGATGGCATGGAGAGAAGGAAAAGGGGGTTTCCCCACGCATCTCCCATTTAAATCTGTGGACGGTTTTAATGAGGACATAGCCCTGTTGGAGTTTGGCAGGAACTGTGCCAGTAAGCTGACAGCCAGTGTGCAAAGAACAACAGATAAAATTAACAGTCTGTACAAAAGGCTCCAAGGGGTGCATGACAAATGCAAATTGAGCTTCCCTCAGACCTTGCAGGACTTTCCGGAAAAGGAGCAACATTTGTCTCAACTAGAGGAAGAACTAGGCTTTCAATCGGAGTATGTGAAGAGGATTGATGTCCTGGCTATTGATGACCTCCAACAGTATATTGGATTGTCATCACTCCGCAACCATCTGCTGAAGGAAGTGCATCAAGCTGCAGTAGCAGAAGTTCAAAGCATTGGAGCAAAGCTCGGGAAGAATGTGACATCTCAGAAGATATTGTTCCCTGCTGCAGCAAACATAGTCGTAAGAGACACAGGTATGTGGTATATCTACATAGCAGACGAGGAGAAGAAAGCTGCAGCAGTAGCAGGAGCATCAGCAGATCCAGAATCTTCTCTCCCGGCAGCCATTCCAGAAACTCCAGCCAGCTCAATCCCTTCTTCCCAAGTAGAAGCAGCAACAACAATTGGTTCGAATGTCTCTCCCCAAGCAGCAGCAGTAGCATCAATTGACTTGGGCGATCCTCTCCCAGCTGAAGCTCACGCACAAGAGTGATAGCACGATATTAGAACATTATTTCTACTATGTGTATTTTGTTAAACTCTCAAATGTATAAAGCGTGAGCTATGGGATAGCTGTCCATTCTCTTCTGTTAAATATTTTGTAAAAGAAAGAGAATCACAATTTTGTTTATTATAGGAGAGAAATTTCTATAGATGACATGTGTAAGATGCTAAGTGGCAGCCCAAAGGGCAGATTTGTATCTATAAATAGAAGTTAGGAAAGATTAGAAAGGACTTTTGGCAGGGAATGAAATTTTGAAACCTTTACGAGCTATCTTGTATCGGTTCTGTAAAATCGAATTTTCTAATAAAAGCCTGGAGATGGACGTTTTGCATGGGAATGATGGATGGATGTATGTTGGACTATTCTAATGACTTCCGTACTGTAATGTGAGATCATTCTTACTATCTAAACTATTTCTTTGTATTAATGATTTTTGCTGTTTCCTGTGCATACGACTTTCTCTATCTCGTGAACAATGAATGCATTTCAGGTTAAATCAGGAGCTATCTGCTGATATCTTTATCATTGCTGTAGATTTCTCTTTTAGATTAGATGGCTAACTGTTCTTTCTTCAAGATAACTCATATAGCTCATTGTTCATGCCTTTAATTTTCTCCTTGTAGGGATCTTTAAATTTAATTTCAGTTTGTTTACATTTAGATCTGTTTCTTCGTTCTTTCCATTTAGATTAGATATGTTTGCTTCTTTCTCTATTTCATGAGCAATAGATGCATTTTACATTAAACTAGAAGCTATCTTCTAAGATCCTTTTATATTGTTGTAGCTTTACCTGTAATAATTGACAGCTATCTGTTCTTTCTTTATGTTATCTGTTACAGCTCATTGCTCATCCCTTAAACGTGTTCCCTGCAAGGATAGGTAGATTTACTTCAGTTTCTAGACTTAGATCTGTTTTAGTTGCATCTAGATCAAATATAAAATAGGCACTTGCATCTCATTAAAAACACATAAAATCCAAAAGACAGGTGGATCGGGCCATAAGCGGTACAATCGGAATTAAACTCCAAACCCACGGTTGCCGGAACCGCTAACTGGAAGGATTCCCTACACCAAACGGGAGATAATCTAATTGGGATCATATCTCGGGGAGAATCCCTTTCTGATTGATGCTACGATATCCGAGGCATCAACACATCCTTCCCCGGTTTTGCTGACATTGTTGGTTTCATTGAGCAGGTTGATTCTGTTGTTGGTTTTGTTCGGCATAAAATTTCCCTTGGGGATTGGGAGGATTCTGTGGTTGAGCAGGTGTTTGGGAATCCTGCTGAGGATAGTAAGTGGGCGGGGTTTGGGTTTGAGCAGGTGTCGGTTCGGCTTGCAGGGAATGGTAAGCCGGAAGGGGCTTGTGTTTGTGCAGGTGGTTCCTACAGAGGATAATAAGCCGGAGGGGCTTGGGGTTCAGTGTGCTTGGGCACAGCCTAGTGATGGTAATAGACAGTGGGTGCTATAGGAGGGTTGTAAGCTGGAGGTGCATGACCATAACACTGCAGTGGACACGAAGGTCCATGGACATGAGGGGTTTGGGTCTTAGGAATGTACGAAGGTGTTGCTCCTGAATGGGTTGTGGCCTATGAGATGTCGGGGCTACAAGTACGGGGAATAGTAGTGTAAGGTTGGTTTTGAGATGCAACATGTCCAATAATGTCGTCGGCAGCGTGGGATTCCCCCGGTGCATCGTTCTAGGAGGAGTCACTGTGGGGTGCATTAGGAAGAATAGAGTACAAGTAGCCTGATTGAGAATAGATGAGGTCAAATTACTGGGAATTCAGAATGGCTTCTTCTTCGGATTAGGGCCGTTCAGATGCCACATCTTTGGCGACAACCAATATAAGAGATTTCAAAAACCAATCTAGGAAGATGCGGTCATCTAAATTAATCTTGCATAAAATTCGACGTTTACGCCACTCATGAATGTGGTCAGTGATGTGGGTAGTCGTGTTCTATCTGCAAGATAGTGGGATCTCTACACTAGCATCATGGCGGACTGGTAACTGGAAGAACTGCAAGAAAATTCGAAGCAAGGGATGTAAAGGTGGAATGTGTCCCATGGGGTTGTTCAATGTACCACTAGCTACAACACTAGTGAAGGTCCATTGTAGGAGGGAAAGGCGGATGGACTCATCCACTATGGAGTTGGAGGAACACCATAAATGAAAGGACATGATGTGGTTTTGGGGGTCTTTACTGGCATTCCCTTCGAACTTAGGGATGTACGAGGGGATTTTGGTAGGCATATGGGGCCAAGTGGGGTCATGTCGAATCGGTTCATTAGTCAATCTGTCCAGATCAGGAAGGTTGAGACTATCCATGAATGGCAAACTAGCAGAAAGATGTGGCATGAGTGTCGGGGCAGATGTGTTAGCCGTGGAGGCAATGGTAGGGCCACTGCCCCCAATGTGGGGAGAAATGGTATGGGCCATGATGGGGATCGTGTGACCCCTATTCAAAGGTGGGGGAATTGTGTAGGAAGGGCCTGTGCCCCCAAGTGTGCCACTAGTCACCAATGGGACTGTAGTGGTAACCAATACACTAACCATACGGATGGATGTAGTGATAGGAATACTAGCTTTAGGTCTTATAGATGGTATAATGAGGATGGATGTGGAAGTGGTAGTTGGGCTAGTCATGGACCCACCACCAACAGGCCTATCGTAAAAGGGGTTGGAAGTCATGCCATCCGTAGGGTTAGACGGAGCAATGAATATGGGTACCTCTGATTCGGAATCAGATGTAAAATAAGGGGTGTTAGGATATGGCGACGAGGCTCTAATCCTATGAGGAGTGGTGTCAAGTGAACCGTGCTGCGGGGACTGGCCCTATAGGTGACAAGAATGTCTTAGAGAATCAATGGTGACAGGTGTAAAGATACTAATGGGTTGTGGCAAGTGAAAAGCTCAAAAATACTAATGCAACCATGTGTGCAAAAGGAGAGCGTAAAAAATATGGCACTCAGGCCAACAAAAAGCTCAAAGCACTAGTCATAACAGCTATGCTACAACAAGCAGAGTGACAAGAAAGGTGGTCAGAATACGAACAAGCAGGGTTCCTAACAAATAAAAGAGGTAGACTCGCTAATCCAATGGTGGTATAGGAGCATGAAAACACCTAGCTAATAAGGTATGAAGGCTTGAACAAATCGTATCCTCTTCAAGGTGATGAAATCCAAGTTAGATCATACGAGAAGAAGAACCAAATGGCTAAGGATATCCCCCTATTGAGAGGGACTCTGGGTAAAAGAATCCTAGAAGAATGGTCACTAAGATACCCCGTTCATGGAATGCCCAGAAAGGTAAATCCGCATCTTCAGTTCTTTAGCCACCGTACTTACAACAAGGTAGCACGATGAGAACAAGAAGTAGGTATCCTTTAGTTACTTTCCCTCCTAGGGGAGAGGCCCTCTGACAAATCGGTTTTAACCGTACTAAAAAATAATAGGGGATTTTGGATCCCTAAATGACAACAACTATGTATCAAGTGTAAGTGACAGAGGGTGTTATCTGGATACCTACCCCCAATGTCCTACCTAACTACAAAGTTCTTTTTGTGTTCCCCAAGTAGGATTAAGAATTGGTTGAGTTAAGTAGACGTTAAGGCTCACTTGAATTAAGGTGACAAAGTGTGTGCACAAGTGATGCTATGAACCCAATAAAATGCCAAGCCGTGGCAACTAACTAGAAATGTAAATGCTGAAAACTGCAAAATGGTACAGTAAGAAAAATGCAACTAAGCAATCAAGGGGAGGAAACCAAGATAGGAAAAAAAAAATTGCTGAAAAAGGGACAGTTTCTGCGCTATAAAGTGTGATTGTGGGTTGTTTTCTATGCTTCAGGTCGCAGCTTTGGGCTCTGAAAATGTGCCTCGAGCCCTTCTTTTGGGCGTCGAACCTGCGCTGCAGGCTGCACTTATGCACGGTAAGACGATGCTATGGGGCGCGCTTGTAAGCGCTAAGGGTGTATTTCAAGGAAAAGGAAAGGTTGTGGTTGGCGAGTTGCAGGGCGCAGTGCGGGTCGCAGGATGGTGCGGGCAGGGCACGGTGTGGGCCGCGGGATGGTGCTGGAAGGTCATCTCGTGGGTTGCGGGATGGTGTGGGTAGGGCGTGTCACAGGTCGTGGGATGGGGTGGGTAGGGCGCGAGGTAAACCGCAGCTATCGGGGTAAAACCCATGCTCTGCGCTTCGGGCCGCGAGAACGGTCACGTAGAGTGCGCTATAGGCCATGGCTATTGAGCCAGAATCCGCGCTTGATAGCGTGAAAAAGGATTGTGAAGGATGCTAACCGAACTAGAAAAAACAGGGATCTTTGGTCTCGGGAAAAAACAACAAGGGCTGAGGTTTCAAGGGTGAAACATGTTTGTGAACAACAATCAAAATAACAACTACAAACTAGAAAAAATAACTAGAGATGCAAAACCAGTGGAGTCACCAAAACTGTAACTAGGGTTTTAACCCTAGCTCGTGCTAAAGAGCACCTACTAAGGATTCAGGAATCCTTACTAGCAGTTCAATGATGTGTGAAAAACAAGATTTAAAACAAGTAAAAATTAAACATTAACATGTGCATGAAAAGAAATCTAAGCTATAACAGTAAACAGTAAATATCCATGAGAACATAGTAAATGAGATTTATAATTTTTTTATTTATTGATTTGGAAAACTAGGGTTTGCAAATATTTTACCTCAATGGTGAGGTTGGTGGAGTGCTTGTAGCAGCACAGGAGTAGTGCACCAGTGCTCCAATGTTCTCTCTCTTCTCCAAGATGCTCGAAGGTTGGGCCAAAGGTTCACTCTAAATAAAGAACTCAATCTCAAATGGTTGGGCTAGGGTTCTGGAGTGATTTTGACAGCATAAGGATAGGATGAATAATGGATGAGAAATGGGGGGCCTCCATCACCTTTTTATAGTGATTTTAGGTAATGGAGTATTGACCCATGGTTTTGGGAAACTAATGGTATTGACATATGGTATTTGGGATTTCCCCTCTTTTTGAATGTAATTTTTACTTTTTTCCTTGTTTTATTTTATTTTTGAGGATTTTAGGCCATTTTTGGAGGGTTTTGACCTATTTTGAGGGTTTTCATTAATTGGAGAGGGAAATAATGATTTTTTTTCCTTTTGGATACCATTTGATGGTTTTTTATGGTTTTGGAGGCAAAAAATGTGGGAAAAGTGGACAAACTGGTTATGTGACTAGGGATATGAGCTAGTGAACAATTTTTTGGTGTTAATAGATATTGACGCAATGCGCCTAATCGCTAAGGTTCTTGCTTAAAAATTACACACAACACACATGTTCACATAGACAAGATGTAAACAAAATGCCAGAAACTAGCTTATATTACTTCTACCGAATCGGTTACAATGCAAACTGCAAGGAATGAAAATAACTAACTAACTACCGGCCTCAGCCATTACAATACAGAAGTAACTATGTGCTCTCTCATTGTGTCGACCATCACCCTCTCCTGGTTCACTATGGAACTCTGAGCTATGGCTCGAACTTATCGGCGTTCACAAGACATGTGACTATTCCCTTCAATCTAGCTATCTTCTCCTCAAACTCTAGTCTGCGGAATGATCCAACTGATCTTCCTTCCCCGACCTTCTACTATGTTTTTGTTGTTCCTGAGATCACTCTGATCCTCGAGACACGCATCCTCTGTATGTAGATCTCCTTAGATCCTGCAAACCTACAACTGTCAGCACCCCAATTGTGTTGCACAATCCTTGCCTGTGTTGACATCTGTCATGATTCCAAATACCTTCAATAACTGCCATTAACTTCCTTAGCAACCTCAAACTATTGCCAAGTACTCTCCTTGACTTCTACGCGTCTTTATGACAAGCTATAGTAATCTGTCATGTCGGCCATACTGTCTCCCAGCTTCGACTTATCCCTCGGCCTCCTTTCTTACTCCTTAGGCTTCGCTATTCCTCCCCTTCCTCCTCGCTTGGTTCATGCCCAAACCTGTCTTAGTCGTGGTACGATCCATGTAAACCATCGACGCTCCTCTCAACTTCTTCGTCTTTTGACTCTCAACTTCCACTGCATCTGTCGGTCACATACCCGACTGCTCTAGCTCGACTTATTGACTTAGACAAGCCAATCTACTCTTCCGCACCTGTGGTCATCGGCACTCCCTCTGGTCATCCCTTTCCAAGTCAACTAAATTAGATTGACCTGCCTAGGCCCCGATGCTCCTGCATCAAACTCCTGAGGTAAAAAATAACTTGACTTCTCCGTCAGTGTCCTGAACTCTTCTTCGAAAATCCATGTCGCCTCCTACAACTCATCATATTTCCATTGCACTAAACATTCCTTCTTTCGGGAATTGCATGTACGCTCGACTTCGGGTTCCTCTATTACTTCTACGATTTCTTCTTTCTGTTGATTTGGAATCTTCCCTGTCCAGTCGACCTCCGACACTTCCGTTCTTCCACTGCTTGAACCTTCTTCAAACTTATACAGATCTGAGACATTGAACGTTGGTGAAATGCTCAAGTCCTTCGGCAGCTCCAACACATAAGCATTGTCCAAAATTTTCTTTAGAACCTTACATGGTCCAATCTTCTTCAGCTTCAGCGTGTTATATGTCCCCATCGGAAATATTTCCTTCTGCAAATGTGCAGAGACCAAGCCTCCTTCACTGAATAACTGTAGTCTCTTCTTCCTGTCGGCTCTCAACTTGTATGCTGCATTACTCGTTTCTATGCGCCTTCGCACATCTTCATGCACTTCTTTCATATGCTCTATAAATGATTCTTCATCTGCGCTTTTCCTGGTTTCTATTGGTAACTCGAAAAAATCCACCACTCCATGTGGGCTTCTTCTCTGAACAATATGGAATGGGATCAAACCTGTCGACCGATTCACATAACTTTTATATACAAACTATGCTTGTGCCAACACGTTCTCCCACTTCTTGGGTCTATCGGCCATCAAACACCTTTGAAGATTTCCCAAACTTCTATTCACCACCTCGGTCTGTCTTCCTGTTTGTGGATGATATGCCGAGCTAAACTACAAGCTCGTGTCCAGTTTCTTCCATAGGGTCCTCCATAAATGTCCCATAAACTTTGTATCTATGTCCGATGTGATACTCTTCAGCAACCCATACAATTTTACTACGTCCTTGAAGAATAGTACAGCAATGCCTGTGGCGTCACTTGTCTTTCGACACAAAATAAAGTGTGCCATTTTTGAAAATCTGTCAACTACAAGAAATATTGAGTCACTCCCTTGCTGCGTCTTCGGCAAACCTAGCACAAAATCCATGCTCAAGTGCTCCCATGGGGTATCCGGTACAGGTAATGGCATATACAACCCCGTGTTTTGAGTTCTCCTTTTTTCCAACTAGAAAAATCTACATTTTCGAAACCACTTTTCGACATCTTTCATCATTTTTGGCCAATAATACTTCTCTTCAACCAATGCCCTGGTCTTGTCGATGCCAAAATGACCCGCTAATCGGCTGCTGTGCAATTTTCGGATTAGGTTCTCGCTTAAATATCCTCTAGGAATACACAACTATCGACACTCCATGGTTCACGACAAGCCTCCCATGCTTTCGCAAAATCCTTGTCGGTCTCATACTCTTTCTTCACCGACTCTATTCCTGTTTCCTGAACTGTCATCATGTTCAACAATGCAACCCTTCAACTCAGTGCATCGACAACCTTATTCAACTTTCCCGACTTATGTCGCAACATGAATGTATATCTCTGTAGGAATTAGACCCATTTCATGTGTCACTGGTTCAAATTCGACTGAGTATTCAGATACCTCAGTGCTTGGTGATCTGTGTACAACACAAATTCCTTGGGCAACAAATAGTGCCTCCACTTTTTCAATGCTTGGACAATAGCATAAAATTCCTGGTCATAGACCAAATATTTCTACTTTGCATCATCCAACTTCTGACTAAAGAATGCAATTGGTCAGCCCTCCTGGCTCAACACTGCTCCAATTGTAGTTCCACTCGCGTCACAATCGACCTGGAAAACTTTGCCAAAATATGGGAGCGCTAACACTGGGCTCTCAGTGAATTTACTTCAACTTGTCAAAAGCTCGTTGGGCTGCTTCCATCCACTTGAATTCACCCTTTTTCATGCACTCTATCAAAGGTGCAAAAATTCGACTGAATCCCCGAATGAACTTCCTGTAGAAACTGGCAAGTCCATGGAAACTCCTTACTCCAGTCGTACTTGTCAGTTCCGGCCAATCTAATATTGCCTTCACCTTTTCTAGGTCCATCACCAACCGTTTACTCAAGATTACAAATCCCAAGTACACCAGTTCTTCCTTCATGAAGAAGTAGTTTTGCAGGTTCACCATCAGCTTCTCGTCCTGCAACTTCTGTAATACCTGTCAAATGTGCTCCAAGTGTTTTGTCTTGGTTCGACTGAAAATTAGAATGTCATCTACGTAGACTACAACAAAATTTCCCAAGAATGGTTTCAGTACCTCATTCATCAATCACATGAATGTATTGGGTGCATTAGTTAGTCCGAATGGCATGACTAACCACTCATACAACCCTTCCTTTGTCTTGAATGTTGTCTTCCATTCATCCCCTTCTCTAACCTGAATCTGGTGATAACCGCTCTTCAGGTATATCTTCGTGAAGTACTTCACTCCACTCAAGCAATCCATCAAGTCATCCATCCTTGGCTATGGAAACCAGTACTTGATCGTAATCTTGTTGATGGCTCTAGAGTCTATACACATTCTCCATTCTCCACCTTTCTTCGGCGCTAATACTATTGGTACCATGCACGGACTCAAACTTTCTCTGATCAATCCCCTATCCAACAACTCTTGGACCTGTCGATTGATTTCTTGACCTTCTGTCGGACTCATCCTATGCGGTGCCTCGATTGGAATACTTGACCTTGGAATCAAGTCGATCTGATGGGATATGCTCCTTGTCGACAACAATCCCTTTGGTGTCTCATCAACCACTATGCTTCAAAACTCTTCAAGCATGTTTTCGACCTCAACTAGAATCTTCTCCATTGTCGACCTCTCGACACATGGTCCTTTCAGAATGATAGCAAAATGCCCCGACTTCTTTTCCTCCACCGTGAGGAATTCTTTTGCTGAGCACATCAGCACTCGCCTCTCCCAAAAGTTGCTCTCGACATGCTTATCATCAGCTCGCTCCTCCAGCTTTGGCTTACGAGTCCTATGCATGCCATTTTTCCACACTGTGACTGTGTTGGCTCGACCATCATAGATCATTTTACGATCATATTGCCATGGTCTCCCTAACAATAGATGGCACGCGTGCATTGGGATTACGTCACACAGTACACTGTCTTCAAATCCTTCAACTCTAAAGTTAATAAGGAACTGTTTGGTCATCTTCACATGATGTCCTTTCTGCAACCATGAGATCTTGTAAGGGTGTGGATGTTCCCAAAATTTCAACCTTTCCTTGGTGATCACCTCTGTCGACACGATATTCTCAGTTCTTCCACCATCAACTATGGTCTTGCAACTCCATTCGTCGATTCGTACCTTAGTTTGAAAGATCGCCTTTCATTGTGCCGGATCTTGCTCATCACGTTTTTCATCCAAAACCAGTGTATTCTTGGTTGTCATGGCGCGACTCTTTTTCTTACCATCCTCACTGCTATCGGATCCCGACTCTTCCCTCTGGTCGACTTTCTCATCTCTTCGATGTCTGGGTTTACTCCTCTATAGCATGCAGGTTCTCTGGGAATTCATATGCCTTGTGTCCCACTCCACGACACTTGTAAGAGATTATGGCCAGTATGTTAGCCCCTTTTCTGTCGGATGGACCACCTTGACCATATGCACCTTGATCGTGGTTTTCATGACCATCGCATTAGTTTTCTTTTTCTTTCTCCCTTGTCGATGTCCCTTCTATCAGTCGATTTTCTTCGACAGATTCCTTCCTGTAACCGCTACTTTGACCTTTCACAGAAATAGTCTTCGCACCCCGACTAGTCGTCCTACTTCTGGTCACTACGGATTTCCTCGACAGTTTCTCTTATGCCTTCAAATCTAACTGGTAGGCTTCACCGACCGCTCTGAATATTTACATGCTCAAATCATCCTGAATGGAATATTTCAATCCATTCACGTACCTAGCGACAGCTTCTTCTCCTTCGTCGGTCTGTCCCAACCTTATCGACAATCTATAGAACTCTTTTGTGTACTCCTTCACAATCATCTTTTTTTGTCAAAATTTTTGTAACTTCTGGAACAAGAAAATCACATAGTCATTTGGTAAGAACTTCCCTTTCATCTTGGCGCCATCCTATCCTAATATTTGATTTCTTCCTTTCCCTTCTTGACTCTGTCAGCCTGCACATTGTCCCACCACAACGAGGCATGACCCTTCAACCTCATACATGTAGTCTTAACCCATTTAGGATCCTCGATCTGCTCTATGTCGAATTATTTCTCCATTTCTCTGAACCAGTCGATCAAGTCTTCTAGATCGAGACTTCGTGAGTAGGTATGTACATCTATCTTTGTCCGACATCTCATATCTGTCAGAAGTTGGATTAGTTTGTCTTCTGGTTCTTCTCCTACTGCTTCCCATGCTTCCACTTCTTTGACCTCCTTGTTGCTGTGGTCTAGCACATCAGGAATACAACCATGCCTTTGGATTTCTTTGATCAATGCAACTTCATTTGTCAAAGTTCACATTGTTCGGACGCACTTGTCGAACATCTCACGATCAACTGTGACCACTGCGCCACACACTCTTCGTTGAACACCTCGAACGTTAACACCTCTGTGAGCCATTTTCAACCTTGGATGAGACTCCCACTTCGTCCAATTGCAATCGGACTTCAACAAGTCATGTACAACTCTACCCAACTGTAGCTAGAGCTGTAAACACACTTGCAGGTTTAATACTACCTGATGTATCTTCTGCTCGCAGGATTCTTCTCGCTCTGGTATGGCTATCCTTCAAATATGAGGTTGCTATAACTCTAATACCAACTGACACAAGGCACCTTATCGCTAAGGTTCTTGCTTAACAATTACACACAACACACATGTTGACATAGACAAGATGTAAACAACATGCCAGAAATTGCCTTATATTACTTCTACCGAATCAGTTACAATAAAAACTGCAAGGAATGAAAATAACTATCTAATTGTCGACCTTAGTTGTTACAATACAGAAGTAACTGTGTGCTCTGTCAGTGTGTCGACCATCACCCTCTCCTGGTTCACTGCGGACCTCTGAGCTATGGATTGATCTTCTTTGAAGTTGGAAGACGTGTGACTGTTCTCTCCAATCTACCTATATTCTCCCCGAACCCTGCTTTGCGGAATGATCCAACTGATCTTCCTTCCTCAGCCTTCTACTCTACTGTTGTTGTTCCCGAGATCACTCTAATCCCTGAGACACACATCCTCTATCTGTCAATCTCCTCAGATCCTGGAGACCTACAACTATTATCACCCCAACCATGCTGCACAATCCCTTCATGTGTTGACATTTGTCATAATCCCAACTACCTTCAATAACTTCCATTAACTTCCTTAGCAACCCCGAACTATTTCCAAGTACTCTCCTTGACTTCTACGCATCCTTCTGACAGGCTACCGTAATCCATCATATCGGCCATACTGTCTGTCTGATTTGACTTATCCATCGACCTGCTTTCACACTCCTTAGGCTTCTCCATTCTGCCCCTTCCTCCTCGCTTGGCTCATGCCCAAACTTGTCAGAGTTGTGGTCCGACGCATGTTGACCATCGACGCTCCGCTCAACTTCTTCATCTGTCGACTCTCAACGTGTTGACTCTCAACTTCTGCCGCATCTGTCGGTCACATACCTGACTACTCTTGCTCGACTTATTGACTTAGACAAGCCAATATGCTCTTCTACACAAGTGGTCATCGACACTCCCTCTGGTCGGCCCTCTCCAAGTCGACTAACTTCGACTGACCTACCTAGGACCCGATTCTCTTGCATCAAATACTATTACAATACAAACAAAATATTTGGTGTTTTGGAGGGAATATGGGTTAGTTCCATCCATGGCTATGATAAATCGAAGAATCCATACTTCATCCTTGAATTTATTAGGCCATGTATCCTCTATATGCTTCATGGATATTGAATCTATTATCATTCGCATAAATCCTAACTCACTTATATGCGAGGAAACCCATCCTTGTAACATATATAATTATTTGGAATGAAATAGCCTTTGATTCATAAGTAGGTGCATCAGTATCATATCTCATGTGATTTACCCTTTCATCTTTATTTATGGTACTTTCCATGTGCACATTTTGGAAAAATATTTTTGTTTGCATATACTCCTATATATAGAATACAATCATTCAAATGTGCATGATATCATATGTAGTCAACACCAAAATATTTCAACATTTGCTTTGCATCTTCGCAACTATCAGGAAATACATTATCACTTCAAAGTACCTTATTTTTTAATAACCTATAATTATTGGTCCATACTAATGTAGAATGTCATTTAACATTCATAAAATCGACCACAATCGATAATGATTGTGTGACAATATTTCTCAAAGTATAAGGGACTTGATGGTTATATACCTTATAAGTGCTAAGTAACATGTGTTTGACATGTCAAGCATTGATTTTGAGTTTTATAGTAACATTCTTGTTGCTTGTTGGGTATAATATGATTGGTCGTGTCCAAAGAGACGAGCGGTGAAGCATATTTTAGGAATTCAAAGAAGGTATCGGTGATATGATAATCATCCCCTAGCTTACTGTCCTAAAATGAATCTAGCAACATCTCATCCATGGCACTCATATCCCATAAGAAATCATCCATACCAACTTTTATTTCATTTCATCTATTGCCAATGTGCGAAGAACTAGTGCTACTATAAATATTCCCATTTGGTGAATCTGGACGTAGTAGGTATTGAGTAGGTGTTTGATTGAACCATTATTGGTATGTTTCATATCTGATTTGCACTCTTTTTGGAGACTTCTCTCAATTTGACATTATTTTGGGATACAACAGAAAATGGTAGATAGGTCACTCATCATCAGAATCCTGATTTCAAAAATATTGAACATTACATCGATCAAAATCCTGGTCATTGGAGTGTTCCTCAAATGAATTTGTAGAAAATAAAGAGCACATAAATCTATTTATGAACCCTACAATGTTCTCATAAGTGTGTGGATGACCAATGATATATAATAGGTTCTTCCTATTAAAGTTTCTAGAGGCATAACCATTGATGCGCATATTATTTATGGAAATGTTGTGCTTGTATTTAATAATATTCAAGTAATCAATATGACAATAAAGAGGAAAACAAAATGGAATAAGTGCTACTAACTATTTTGGAGCAACGAGTACATGTGAAAGAATAAACAACCCAAGATTTGTGGCATCTATCTCATACTTGGAAATCATAAAATTATTAGCACAAAAGGAGAATTCAGTTCAAACATTGGGCACAGGTAGAGATGACAACCAAGCACCATACAAAGAAAGGTTTTAACATGCTTGGTATTCACTTTTAAAATGCACATCAAGAAAGAATTCATTGCTACCCTCGAACAATGGATGACCTTGGCGTGTATTTGGCCATTTTTGCTCTCAACTCATACAAACTTTTGGATCTCCTATTAGAGATATTTTGTGTGGTATTGATATCATACCTTAAATCACTAGAATTTTTAGTTTATTGAACAAAAGAATTTTTTTTGGTCAATTGAGGATGAACATAGTTGTTTTGGATTTAAAATTTTCAAAAAATGAGCATAAGGTAGTGTTTATAAGTGTCTTTTCTATATCACCTAATTGATTGTTTACCATAGTAGGAAGTATACTACCCTCAACATTGAGGAGTCGACAATAAATATAACATGTGAGTGTGATACTTAGAGGTTTCTCCTTCAACCCTTGACATTTTTAACAACCACATACCATTGGGGTGTGATAAAATATATCAATCTCATGATGAATTACCATAGATGACCGAATATTGTGGCTAGAAGATGGCATGTTACAATTGGCAGGGTAAAGAAGTTGTCCATTTTCATCTACCAACTGGTTGAGGTATATTTCTCCTGTTAAAAGCTTGAGTTTTCCAACTGGTGGAATATCCTTTGAATGCAAACTTGATTCTTAATCATTATCCTATATAATTGAACTAATGGTTATTTAGATTCACATGTATAAATAACATAAATTCAATTAGAAAATAAAAATATATGTAAAATATGAAGTTATTGGAGATGGAAAGGGAGGACTTGATGAAATTTGAAGAATATGGAATGATAAGGAATTTCAATAAATTACCATTTTTGGGCCACCCCTTGGCTCCACCTTCATGCTCAGCACTATGATGCGCCCAACCTCCACACATTACTAGTAGCCTTATTCATTCCTGTGCATACGCTAACTCAAGACTCGACCCATCTCCAGGTAGCCTTCATGCATCCATCATCTCTCATTCTTCCACTCACGCTGTCATCTCTCACGCAGCCCCCTTCATGTTACCATCTCTCATCCCCTTCACACTGCCATCTCTCATCCACTCATGCTGCCATTCATCCACTCACGTTTCCATCTCTCATGCAGACCCCTTCACACTTCCATCTCTCATCCCCTTCACACTTCCATCTCTCATCCACTCAGGATTCCATTCATCCACTCATGCTTCCATCTCTCAAGCATCCCCCTTCACGTTGCCATCTCTCATCCCCTTCACACTTCCTTCTCTCCTCCACTCACGCGGCCATCTCTCACGTAGCCCCCTTCATGCTTCCCTCTCTCATCCACTCAAATGACCATCTCTCATTCATCCATCCTCACACTATGCATCCCTTCCTTCGGCTTGCTGCGCACACTCTCCACTGTAGCACTATGAATCCCCTCTGCATATTTATCATGATGTCCCAACTCTCCAATTCCCAGGGAGGCACTCCTTTCTCTTCCATCCAACATTCACACAGTCCTACGTTTCTCCAGCTTCTGTTATCCGCATTGCTACACTCCAATATACACTCAGCACTCTAACTTCATCCCTAGCTACCCAAGCATTCCCTTTTGGGATTTCTTTCCCCCACGCTATCTGTTGTGCGCCCTAGATCCTCTATCATCCACGCATCCCCTTAAACTCACTTTCATGCTACCTCTGCATGTTAACTCCTGCCACAAGCCTACACGCTTGCTACATACCCCTTTTCTGGCCACTACTCTTTTCCCTTGGCTGGACAGGAAGGAAAATTACCTCCAGTGCAGAATGAGAGGCACTATATTCAAGGAAGGTGCTTAGATGAGCAACTACACAATGTGCTACACCCAGCTTTCTTGATCACTCAGATCAATTAGTATCAGAGCCCAAGATCCGAAGGAGAAGAAAGATATGCAGTAAGTGTTTTCTCAAGATCTTTTTTTTTTAGTCTTCATGATTTATAATAGATCTCACACCCTTCTTAGGGTTTCCTACAGTTGACGGTGGATTCACATATCTTTCCCAAGGCGCACATATCTCCACCATAAGACAGGAGATTCACAGATCTTCATTCCCACAGATCTCTCCCTTTAACAAAGCCTTATTTCATAAGCTTACATCACCCTACCCCCTCCTCGAGTGCTCTTCACCCTCTGCACTCAACACAGAGCATACACCAAATTTATCTCAAAAGCAATTTTTTGGCCTCCAATCCTTCATACTCCACAAGATTCCTCCTAGAAGAGATCCATTGGCCGTTGAGTATGATTCAAATGCCTCTAATCTAGTTTAGGACCTCGCATCTTCTCTCAATGAGTTAATGAGGATGAAACAACAGAACAACCCAGATCCATTTCGGTTAGATACTCAGTTCCATGTCCCTAAGTTTGCTAGACACACCAATGGAGAAGCTATGGATTCATGGATCCACAGCCTTTCCACCTATTTCGAGAATTGCATAGGTCTTATCGAAGAGAGAAAGCTCCATATTGCAGCATTACAGTTGGAAGGACTTGCTCAAATGTGGTGGGACATCGAGCAAGAAAAGGCCACCTTCGTAATAGAAATTGGAGCTTCAATAGAGTCTTCTTCTTCTTCTCAACCGATCAACAGTTGGGTTCGCATGTGCGAAGATATCAGAGATCGTTTTTACCCACTCGGGTATCTTCAATCCTTATGGATCTGCTAGCACCAACTCCACCAACTTCCTACATAAGGAGTATAAGCATATATCGAATACTTCTTCAAGCTTTGACTCCAACTCCACATTCCAGACCCAGAAGAGGTATTAATCCTTAAATTTAATTCTGGTTTATTGGTTCAGTTCCGAAGAGAAGTTGAGTTATTTGAAAATTCTACATTGGATAAAGCTTTTCAAAGAGCATTGGAAGTTGAAAGAAAGGTAGCTCCTTAGGGCCATACTCCTAAATCCTGTCCCAACCAGAATGCCTTTGCTTCACAAACACCCCCACCCAATACTTCATCTCGCTTTCCCTCCACTTGTCCTACGAATCAAAATGCCAATATACAGTGGTGTTCCTTCCATAGGACTACTTCCCACAACACTTCAGATTGTCGCGTTTTACAATCCATCAAGACCAACACAACTCCCTGCATAGAAGCTACTTCATCCCAACCTGTAGATGACATTGAGGAGGTTTCTCTTGAGAATCCCACTGAAGTGGATCCCTCATTGATCTTAATGACATCTGAAGATTCCAACGCATCTACCCTACCCCTCTTTACTCAGAATTGCCAAATAAAAGATTCCTTGGCCTTGCTCATCCTAGACAACAATAGCCAAAAAAATTTGGGTTCACAAGAGCTAGTGCAATGCCTCCACCTACCCACTACTCCTCATCTGAAACCATATAATCTTGGATGGGTCCAAAAGGATGATCCCCCTCTTCTGGTTTCTCATCGTTGCTTGGTAACATTTTCCATCGGCCAATTTAAAGACTCTGTACTCCATGATGTATCACAATTAGATTGTGTTGACTTACTTCTCGGCCTCCATTACCAAGACCAACGGAATGCCATTTATATAGCCAAATATTTCCAGTATAAACTTACCAAGGATGACAACACCTATATCCTTAAAGCAGCCCCACCCAAACCCAATCCAACAAAAGAAAAAATCCCTCATGTCCATCTCAACCAATGTGTTTCTCTTTGTCTAATCCACCCCATTCAACCAAACAACACCACTCACCCCATCCCAAAAGCCACCAGACCCTTTGTTCATCTCAAAGAAGCTCTATGTTCTTCACCAGTACTTAATTTTCCAGACCTCTCTCCACCATTTGAGATTGAGTCACCCTAGCCCCAAATAGCTCAGGGTGAACAACCAGACAACGATGTTTTTCAACAATAGTAGCTCAGTTCACAAGCTTCTTTGGTACTAATGCAACAGGGGTCTTCAAATATGACACATCAAACAGCACAAGTTCACTTGAGGAGTGATATAAATACTCAAGTCAAGGAAAAACTGACTACTACATTCAAACCTGCATCTGTCAAACATCAACAGCTTGGTCAAGTATCAGTTTATCAGCCACAAAAGCAACAACATCACCAGCTTAATGATACACCATCATTGCCTTCCTCTACATCACATAGTTTTCAGGAATCTTCTCAAGTTTCTCAACATTCCGCTTCAACTCTTCTAATGCCTTCAACCCTAATGGAGAAGGTTGATAAGAAGTCCTCTCCTGTTGTTTATTCTGTCTCAAATACTAGAAGTGCTCAGGGTCTTCAGCAGTTAGTTACTACATCTTCCAATGGTCAGACTCTAACTACTGGCACGCCAGGAATTTCCTCTCCTCTTTTTGGCACATCCTCTCCAAACCTTGCACAAACTCTTGTGAGTGAGGATGGATCTCAAACTATATCTCATCGGCTTATGATGGATTAAAAACAACCATGGGATTATGATGGATGGAAGGAGGGGATGCTTCCAGATCTAAATATGGAGGAATTAGGCCACCCCTTGGCTCCACCTTCACGCTCAGCACTATGCTGCGCCCAGCCTCCATGCATTACTAGCAGCCTCATTCATTCCTGCGCATACCCTAAATCCACACTCAACCCATCTCCAGGAAGCCTTCACGCATCCATCATATCTCATTCTTCCACTCATTCTTCCATCTCTCACGCAACCCCCTTCACGCTTCCATCTCTCATCCCGTTCACACTGCCATCTCTCACGCAACCCCCTTCATGCTTCCATCTCTCATGCATCCCCCTTCACGCTTCCATCTCTCATCCCCTTCAAACTGCCATCTCTCATCCACTAAGGCTGCCATTAATCCACTCATGCTTCCATCTCTCACGAAGCCCCCTTCACGCTGCCATCTCTCATCCGCTTCACGTTTCCATCTCTCATCCACTCACGCTGCCATCTCTCATGCATCCCCCTTCACGCCTCCCTCTCTCATCCACTCACGCGGCCATCTCTCATTCCTCCATCCTCACATTACGCATCCCTTCCTTCGGTTTGCTGTGCACACTCTCCACTGTAACACTACACATCCCCTTTGCATATTTATCACGTTGTCCCAGCTCTGACATTCCTAGGGAGGAACTCCTTTCTCCTCCATCCAGCATTCACGCACTCCTATGCTACTCCATCTTCCCTTATCCACGCTGCTACACTCCAATATACATGCAACACTCTACCTTCATCCCTAGCTACCCATGCATTCCCTTTTGGGATTTATTTCCCCCGCGCTATCTGTTGTGCGCCCTAGCTCCTATATCATCCACACATCCCCTTTCCTTCACTTTCACGCTGCCTCTGCATCTTAACTCCCGCCACAAGCCTCCATGCTTTCTACATCCCCCTTTTCTGGACACTACTCTTTTCCCTTGGCTGGACAGGAAGGTCAATTACCTCCAGTGTAGAATGAGAGGCACTATATTCAAGGAAGGAGCTTAGATGAGCAGCTACAAAATGAGTTGCACCCAGCTTTCTTGATCAATCAGATCAATTTTATATTATAAATTTTTCTCCCTAGTTAGAGCCAAAATCAACAATCAATGCATGTCGACATTCCTAAAATAAAATTGGAGCACTTGAGATAAATGTACTATTTAAAGTTCATTTGAGATAAATATATCATAAATTTTTAACTTCAAACATATAGTCATATGTATATTTAATGCATTCAGTGTGCTTTAATAAAAATAGTGAACCAGTGTGTCTTAAACCAATAAATGAACTCGTGCATAAAAACACATAGGAGCTGATGATAAACATCCACAAAAAAATAAACGAAAGAAAATATCTAGAATGTTTGGTAGAAGATAGTTATATATGCATTTTTCAATATTACATCGTTGATGTGTTTTATATTATAACACATTGGTACACTAAAATATTTAAAACACATTGAATATCAGAAAACACAATAAAAATATTTGATTTTGAGTATTTTGCATCGGTTCTCACATATACCACTAGTGCACCTTGGCTCACATATATTATGACTGCAGTTGTTGTTACAGATTCCATATAATGTCTACCATGCTTTGAATTTATTATTATTGTGACTAAGGTTGAATATTCGAATTCGATTATTATTTTTTAATTTGCAGAAGTTAATAGCTTGCCATTTGGCCTCATGAGAAGGAATATATAAAATATTATATAAAACACTTTTAATGAAGATGTTGGATAGTTGGAATAGCCATGTTGTAACTTGGTAAACAATGACCTCATAGATGGGCAACATGGACCTACTTCTCAAGAGAGAAAGATGAAAAACGTCATGAAATTGTTTGGAGAAACCACCCCTATAAAATTTAGGAAGAGATCCAAGGCCAACCAATTCCCAAGGAGGGAAAGTTGGTCCTTGAGGAATACCTAGGAAAACATATTATTGCACCGAGAGGTGCTCTACAGCCCAGTATGAGGGAGATCTTGTAACATGTGTGTGTTTGTCGAGTGTTTGTCGAGTTCGTCAAGTGTTTGTCGAGTAACAAAATAATACAAAGTAAACAAAAAAGAATAATACAAAGTAAAAAGTAATAAATATTATGTCGGACATAAACAAAAAAGAATAATACAAAGTAAAAGGTAAATATGACACTTAAACTAGAGACTTTAGAGCTTAGGATTAGGTGGCTCACGTATTGCACTCAAGGAGCTATTTAAGGAGAGGTTTGCACCTCGGGAGATTTGATCCCTCTCGGCGCTTGATAGAGCCTAGGATTTGGATCTATGCTCGTTTATATGCATATGTGTGATGGCAGGACATCACCTAGTACATCTTGTAACTTGTTGTATGAGCACCTTTGATTGTTAGGCACTTGTCACAAGTTGTGACCAAAGAAATTTTTAGGGGCAAAATTTCGCCAATTGGCTATTTTTTAGGGTTTTTTTCAAAAAATAAATTCACTATTTGGTCATTTTTAGTCTTTATTATCACCTATATTTACATAAAATATGTTTTTTTATCATAATATTCCCCAAAATTTACAATTTTTCAGTACTAAATTGTGTGTTTCATATTTAATATTCGTTTGCCTATCTATACATATGCATTTTTCATTCCAAAATAATCACCTAGAATACTACATACTTAAATATACTATTATAATCCTTAAAAAATACCCTGGTAGTGAGCTTTGATATGAGAGAAAGGGTTGGTTCCTATTGAATGAGATACAAATTCTCTATGGGAAAGGAGTTTTGTTATAGCTAAGAGAAATATGTTAGCCACACTGGTGTCATGGTTTGTGCTAGGGGGTGATTACTGAGAAAGTAGTTTGGTTTCTTGGTGGTCTATGGGTGGGTGGAATGTGGCTATTCAAACCATAGTTTCTCCTACAAGCATGGAAGATTCATATATGTATCTAGTGTTATATATTTATTTTACTATTTCCTATCTCCTTCATTACAACAAATTTAAATATTCCTTAATAAGCTACTTATATTCTACTCATATTTTTGTTTATTCTTAGTTGAGTTATGCATCGTAATCATGGCTATAGTTCCTAAATTCTATTTAGCTTCTATTTAAATATTTATTGAATAATTAGTTTAAATGTATTTTAGTAAAATATTTTTTGTTACTATGTAGACCAACTTAATGCATCAAATAAATTATCACAATGTTCATGCATATTATCCAAGATTTCAATTTAGAATTATATTTCATTATGTCTAACAGTTTTGTTTATTTGTAGGCAAATGCTTATAGACTGAATTGTTCAATAGTTTCGATATAGATCATAGATTCTTATTTTTTTTAGTTGCATTCATTTACCTATGTCAGTTTACTTATCAATATTTGTAACACCCCATATTTTGGCCAGACATGTTTATCAGTCAAACATACTGCACTCTAGTCACTGATTACCTATTGGACTCAGCTCGACTCAATAAATTATACTTACGACACGATAGACCTAATTATATGTTGCAACTATGTTTATGTTGTTACTATGGTTATCGTGCCACTATGATTATGATGTTATGATGTCAGAATGTTACCATGCTTATGATGTTACTATGTTTATGCAATTACTAGTATTAGTTAGCAGTTATGCATAGGCAAGATTATGTATTTTATAGTACATGTCCGACCTGTGCATGCGCTGGCCACGCATGCACACTTTGTATATGTATGCTAGTATCATTATACAAATACTTTCATGTCAAATTATTGTGCAAATTGTTGTGAATGAGTAAGTTAAGTATGCATTGATCCTAGAAAGATAATGAACGTTAAGTTATTTAAAATGCGTGTTAAACAAATCGTTAAGTTTTCATTAAGTATAATTGATCACTCTAATAAGTGAAGGAACAAGTATCATTAGTTGAGAATTGTCACACGGGGATTGTCACTTGTAACATATTTATATTGTTTAATTGTCTTCCATGATTGTTTAGACCTTTGAAGGTACTATGTTATAAAAATAAGGGTACTAGGTTGGTATTAGGACCCTTAATTATTAAACAAATGAATAGAAGTGTTTCTATCATATCATCCTTTATTATTATTATTATTATTATTATGATTAATTAAATTCAATAAGCACATTATCCTTTGTCATAAACATTTTCAAATGCACTAATAGAATAAATGAATCAATTAAATAACTCTTGCTTCACTCAACCATGATCATGATAAGTTAAAAGAATTAATTAATCATTTAATAAAACTAAGGAAGATAAGATAAGGTTCATTGTATTAATACACTTAAATTACTGCCATGTAAGATAGAATGTTCGAATTTGGGTGAATAATTAAAACAAACCACCACTTCCGATATTGAAAGGTCAACAATCATAAACCTTAAATTATTATTTTATTCCACTTAATTAATATTGGAAACAGTGAGTGGATGGGTAACTAACCCACCGTCTCATAAAGAACCCGTTTTGAACATATCAAGAAACTCATAATGATTATGCAGTCAACTCACTTAATTGAATTTAATTGACCTTAATGTTATTGAACTACTAGAGAAGCACAAAGATTTAAAAATTATATTTATTTTCTATTCATTTAAATATGGGATTTGGAATTAATGTTTTTGGGGATTCGAGGTATTAGATGGAGGGTGGTGGAGTAAGCCGGAAGGCTAATGAAGGTGGAAAATGATATATAGGAAAGGGTTTTGGTATTTGAGGGTGGTTGGTTCTTTTGGAGTGAGCACTACAGAACGGAGAACTGTGATTTGGAAGTGAAGCCGAGGAAGGGGAAAAATCAAGGCTTGGAGGGGGTGAACTCCATGGAGGAGGTGGAACACTCAAGGGGGAAATACTGCATTATTGAACAAAAAGGAAGTTACTATCGAGATTATCGGTTGTGGGCTCGGGGGATAGGAAACCCGTTGGTTTCCTAGGGCCATCATGATAAGAGCTTGTCGGCAGGGTTCTTCATATGTTTTGGTTACTAAGTCTTGGTCCAAAGGATCTGCGCGAACTAAGGGATCAGCTACAACCTCCGGTGACAGGTATTCTACTTGTAGTCATAGTCCATTATTCATAGGCTAACCTATGCAGGGATAAATGTGAAATGATTAGTTGAATTACCCAAAATTTGTATGTCTTTTGCAGAAATATATATATATGTAAACATATATCATATGCATAAAATTCTAGATTTCTATGATAAGAATGCGAATATGGAATAGGCAGAAACAAAATATAAATCTGATGCAAATACGAAACTTAAATTTTATTAACCAAGCTCTAAATGAGCTGTGTACATTGAATTTGACCTAGTGTTTGGTTTAGTGGTCTTCCTGAAGGAAGAGCACTACAATATTAATAGAGAGTATATACTCTAGATATAGTAATTCTGACAATCAAATGTATAGTAATACTCAAGAATACCAATGCACAAGTTATCATTTTCCATATAAAAACAAATAAACTGTAAGAACCATCTCATTTTGGAAACCATCACCAAGTTAACCATTAGGACAAAATAATGTCAAGGTTACTTTGCTAGGCCTTGACCAGATTCACTCAAAGGATATTAAACAAAAAAAGCATGCTTAAACCTAAGGTTTGTAATTCTATATAATGAGTAAAATGATACAATAGAGATGCACGATTTTGTCCTTAAGCTTTGACCTCTTAAAAAAAATAGAAAAATATTAATGTTACAGTTAACACACTTGGCCATGGTCGAACCACTATGGAAAATTAATGGAACCAAAAAAAGAAGCATGCAACCTGAGGATTAACTTACTTGGTCAACATTAGCATACGATGGGAATCAAGGTTCAACCTTTTTATTACCTTCAACAAATAATAATATCTACAAAAATTAAGACTTAATGAATTTAAGAAGCATCTAGGGTCAAAACCGTGTAATTAATATGATAGAAAATACCCTTGTGAGTTATCAATAAAAGAAGTTACAGAAATGAAACTTAGGAATTAAGTTGAGAGTCCAATAACACTTACTGTTTTAACCCTAAAACCCTCCTAGGGGTTTACAAACAAAAGGATTGGGCAAAGTCTTATTCTCGGAGGAAACTATGCCACTTCCTCAATCATAGCACCATAATACCAATAAAAACACCAAAATTAGTCAAGGAAACCACAGTACCATGTCAAAGGGATTTGCTACCTTTGGTTGACTAGGTAAATAAAGTAATGGGTAACCGTGCATGACAACACAAAAACATGAAAACCATTTAGCTAGTATCATCGTGATTGTTAGTTTTTCATCATTTAATTCAATATGATCTAGGATCTTAACTAAAATAACAACATGTACAGCAGATCAAAATAAGAGACAAGAGACACAAAGCATTTCATCAGGGAAAACCAAGAAGGTGAAAAACCCCGCAACTTCCTCAGAGATAGAATAAGCACCAATACAAAGATCACTAAGATGAATCCCCAAAAGATAAATGTCTACAACAGCTATTCCTCCTCCATTTGTGCACACTCCTCCTCTCTCTCACTAATGTGAAGTGAGTGAGTGAGTGAATGAATAGATGATAGAGTGACACTCTCTATTTATACAATAAATTGACCTTCCTTTAACTCTAACTGGGCCGAACTCCCTTAGGAGAGTCTAATGACCCATTACCACTTGTCACTGGGCTGACTCCACTAGGGTGGTCTAATAACCCTTTAACCCACATGACTCATACAGGGCCGACTCCACCAAGGTGGTCTAATAACCCATCAAATATAAGTTACGACACTTACAATGTAACTTGCAACACTACTCCAAGGTCTAATGCCCTGTCATACATGGGAGGATGGACTTCAATGACTTTACATCACTCAAGTACAATAATGACTTCTCCGACCCGGAGGAACAAACATCTCCGTCAGAGGTACAACAATAGAATACAAATGATGACACTTCCGATCGAAGGAATATGACATCTCTGTCGAGGATATAATAAAGTACAAATGTCATACATACAATATACAAGTGAATATCTTCTGAATTTACAAATACATCAATACTCCGTCTTAAGTAGGAAGGTATTCTCTTGACACATGTCATCAATACATATAGGCACAAGTCTTCAATTCTGGAGCTGGATCATCATCACTGGATCACGGAGCATCATCGTCCCTACTGCTGTACTCGTCATTTCGATCACTGGTGCTATCTCTCAATTCTTCTCATCATAGGAAGTTCTACAGAGCCAACCCATTTTCATGCTAGTTGTAGGCCTAAAATCTTGTAGGTCTTCATCATATGTGGCCATCCTGTGGAATCCTCAGGGATGATTACGTGCGTCAACAAAACCTCGAAAGAGCATCCCAGGGATTTTACGAGCTTACTGCTCAACCTATCGGATCTCCCAGGATATTTTACATGTGACCTTCATAAAACCTTAAAAGAGTGTCTTGCAACCTGCAAGATCTCTAAAGATCATCCCAGGATCTTTTATGCGCCTAATACAACCTGTCTGGATCTCCAAGACTGATTACATGTGAAATCGCAAAACCTTAAAAGATTGTCTTGCAACCTGCAAGATCTCTAAAGAGCATCCAAGGATCTTTTACGTTCCTAGCACAACCTATCCAGATCTGCAGGACTAGTTACATGTGATCTTGCACAACCTTTCCATGACCACAGAGTATCATCCTGATAATCATGATCATACTGATCATCATCATATAGTACATCATCCTGATGTACATCATCATCACATGATCATCCTTTTCAGATCATCTCATCGTCCACGGAGCACAGCCTAGATGCACATCATACAGCACTTAGACCACTGACATGGGAGAACACATCTACCACCATTCGAGGAAGGATCCAACCCTTAATTTTTCACCATGGGAGAACACATCTACCACCATGTGAAAAATGGCTTCAGCCCTTACATCTACACCATGGGATAACACATCTACCACCATGTGAGAATGGCTCCAACCCTTACATCTACACCAAGGGAGAACACATCTACCACCATGTGAGAATGGCTCAACAATTACATCACGACCATGGGAGAACACATCTACAACCATGTCAGAAAATATCGGCAATTACATCATGACCATGGGAGAACACATATACAACCATGTCGGAAAATCCCATGTGCATCTGTGCCTTCCGGACTCATCAATTCCCCCTGGAAGGAACCTCGATCTGAAGTAAACCAAAACTCTCTTTGAAGTACTCGAACTTCACTCTAGCTAGTGGTTTGGTCAACACATGTGCAATCTACTCATCCATCGCAACATACAGGAGCTTCACTGCTCCTCTCTGCACCATATCCCTGATATAGTGATATTTGTTCTCGATAACCTAGCACCCAAAAGGTATGCATCCCTTTCTGATGTGTCATGTAGGCCGTATTCACACTCAAGCAGTATGGAATAATAATGAAATAATAAAACATGCTCTACGTATTAAATCTAATAACTAGACATGTATATTCTTAGTTAGGGTTACAAAATACTCATCCATTTTACAGATGTATATTTTCTTCATTTGCGAAGAATGGGGGATCCCTTTTCTGAGTCAACAGTCCTTCAGTTTTCCACCCCAATATTTTCACGTTCCATAACCCACACATGCCTTCTTGGCATAATTTCACCATCTCACTCACATGCTTTTCCAACATGCAGTGCAGTTGGGATATTATCAAAATTTACAATGGTGTTTCACCCAAAACCCATTTCCAAAGCATGGCATCCTTCCCATGTAACTTGTCTTATGCAGGCCATCACACATGGTCTTCATGCAATGTGTCTTCCTGGCACACTTATCAAATAGCCAAACAGTCAACAAAATTTTGACAATCAAATTCAATTATGATTTCCGTAATCAATCAATGTCATTAATAATTAAATTCAAACATGAATTTACAATTCTGTCTCCTACAGAAATTGATTTGCTTAGCCATGAGGCTATCCTCATATTGATTGGCTCTTGTAAGTGGTATCATTTTGTCCATTATGGTTTTACACTTGATGACATAACATGAACATCCACCTACAACACATCCTCTTGACACAATTATAGAGAATCCAAACAACCATTAGTAATTTTTCAAACCTGAAATTTACAAATCTATTTCATGCATAAGTTAAATTTCACAACCATGGGAACCTTCTCATAACCTTTGGATTATGCACATGGTAGATCTCGGTCTTTACTATGGACTTATCCTCATTTCCATACTCAAGACATTTCTACTTGGAATCTGAAACTTTCAATCAGCCAAACACGTTGTGAGTATCTATGCAAATAATCTTTTCATTGCTACAACAGTCACTAAAGTGATCTCAGAATTATAACACGCAATAATTCAAACACTTTCAGCTGTTAACATTTGAAATGCAATGAAATATATATATATATATGCATCGTTATCATAATAAAATTGCAAGACACAGTCACATTATCCCTGCAATTTAAATAAAAAACTCCAATATTCATTACTTCACAGCCATGTTCTTTTTATGCAACTTTTTCCTTCCAACAGAGCACTCTAGTATCCCATCAACATATGTGATAACATGAATTTGGGTAACAACTTTGCTTGTTTTTTGACAATTTCGTTTTCATGTGGCCACCAACATTTTCATACTTACTAATCAGTTTTGACTAAGATATTTTTAGACACTAAAGTATATGAATAGATGCAGTGTATACAATTTTTAAATATATTTTTGCTATAAATATTGGCTCTCCCAACATGTGGCCACAAAAAGTTCTTCATGCAATCATTCTCCTGCATTCACAGTAGTTCATGAAATGGTCTCGAGATTGACAATAGTTCACCATTTCATCTATTATCTAATTGCAATAAAACATACATAACACAACCATGCATTCACACAATGCATTTCAACATGTGCACCCACACACATGCATGCACACCTAAATCATTCACATAATATTTTAATGTGCACGAGCACTCAATGCTTTCTTCAATGGATTCATGAATACAACAATGTCATGTCATGCATTCCACCATGATGTTTTGGAAAGTATGGCTATTTCCTTAACACATCACCTAACCATCTCCCTAGTCACTTGGTTAACTTATCTGGTTTCCTGCCTTCTCCACCCGAACAACACGTCAGGAGTTTACTCACTCCTTCGTTGTTGGCAAAGAGGTTTCATCCCAAATTAACACTAATAGGAAGTTCATGGGATACTTGTGTATCACTATAGCACTACCATTCCAATCACATCATTTCCTTACCCATGATTGTCTCATATGGCATGCACTACCACAACATGACTATAAGTCCTCACTTACTTTGGTTGTTAAACTCACAACCAATATACACAAATGGCATGCTATACTTTCATATGAATCCATTGAGGTTTTTAATCAACTATAGGGTGTAAGGTTGCTTGCCTTCACTTATTCACACCTCACCATACTCGGTAGGATGATATGCCCATTCAGGCACTCAATACCACATGAAAACCAAATCAACATAGTTTAAACATAGTTGAGGGGATCTTCCCAAATCCTATTTCAACATTCATGCAATTAAGCACAAATAACCACTACCTGCCTAGATTTCATTAACATCGCTTGATGTTACTTGATCAGTTGGCCTCTTACAAAGGATACACAATCATTTTTCCAACCTCATGATCATAGATTTGTCACACCAACCCTTCTCATAAGGTTGCTGGTCACATGCAACATCTTCATGTACATCCTTATCCATGCTTTGTTTGTCTTTGGTCCTACAACCAATGCAAACACAACTAATTATTAGCGACCACAATAATTATCTTAAGTGGCTCATTGCATATGTAAAACCTCACTATTTTACCAATATGCAATATCATATACACGCACAAACATTTTCACATGCACTGTGCAATGTCTATTAATATTCCAACTAATGCATATTTACTTCATCTATCTAATCTCTTGCATTTTCAGCATTCTTATGCCATAATTTATATGTGTATAAAGCTCATACAATAGCAAGAGAGGATTTAAGGAATTCTCCGTTTCCAATTCCTCATTATAGCATGGAATTTCTTCTTCCACATCATAGATGATCCATTTCTTTGCTTCCCTACCAAGCACACAAGGATTCATTAGCTATGATTTCTCACCAAGTAGCAAATCAATACATATACATATGTAGAACATTTACACTTTCCACTTCCTAAGCATATAATTATTATGTTATAAACATAAATAGCTTAAGGTGAGATATTTCCCTTTCATCCTCCATAATGGATATTACAACCAATTACTCTTACTGAGGATTCCACAACCCCTTTATGCAATTCATAGTGCGCATTCTAAGCATAGAGAATTTATTTCATACATTCAACGACTATCTCCAGGGAACGACGAGGGTCAAGGGGGCTTACCCTGTTGTGGCTTCCCAGCTACTACAGGATGAGTCAAGGGAAGCACCCTCTTTTTTTTTGGTATATCCTTCAATTTCGCGCAATCCGGTGCATAAGTTCTATGAAAATTTTCAACTTTTGGCACCTCCAAATATTCCTGGAAAAATGCTCAAATTTCCCTGTTTTGGCAGACTATTGATTTGCTCCGACCCATTTTGGCGAACGTATGGCTTTTTCCCTGACCTATTTCAGCGGGTTTGGCAATTCTCCTCCGACCTGTTTTACGTCGATTGGATCAACTCACCGTTTTCCACCGACCATTTCGGCGAGTTGTCTTTTTCTTTCCGATCGATGGAATCACCCTTTTTTGATGACTGTTTTGGCGTGACTTGGTCTTTGTCGTCGATCGGCGCAACTCACGATCTTGTGCCGACCATTTCAGAGCAAAACTCACAATTTTTCGTCGATCACCGATCCATTTCAAATAAAAACTCACAATTTTTCGCCAATCCGTTTCGGAGAAACTCACATTCTTGTGTCGACCGTTTCCGTGACTTTTCTCTCCGATTGACACGATTTTTGATCTTTAGCCAACTGTTTCAGCACGAAATTCTTTTCTCACCGATCGACGGACTTATCTTATTTTCGCTGACCGTTTCGGCATGACTCAGCCTTTTCCGCCAAACGATAGACTTTCTATTTTGGTGTTGACTGTTTCGGCCCGTTTTTCCATTTGTACGTCGTTCTGTTTCGATGACTTTTTACTTTTTCGCCGAAATTTCCCCCCCTTTTTTGGCGAACTTGTCAATTTTCTGCCAACACTTTCAGCGCAGTTGCTCTTTGTCGCCGACCATTTCAATAGACTTGGAAATTATCCGTCGACCATTTCGGCGTAACTCGCCATCTTATGCCGACACAGACTTAGCAGAAAAACTAAAAAAAAATTTGAAATTTTTTTGAAACTTTTGAAATTTTTCTAAATGATCACTGTTGAGCAGGAAGCATACTTACCTCTGCAAGTTGCCTGATTTGTCCCATTAGGACCAATTTTGTATCTTACGCTCTGATACCAATATGTCACGTCCCCTCCCGTTCATTCAACGCAGGGAAGGGAACATGACTATAGATCTGGGGCTTTTACATAAAATCAACCCATTTCATTAGATTCATACAAAAAAAACAAATGTGCGCAGATGTAAATCAAAGCAAGCATGCATAGTGGAATAAAACATCATCCACACACATTCTATATGCATTCAACATATCAATAATGATCATCAAATTAAAACATTGCAGAAGCAAATACACATAGAGAATACTTATCTTCATTGTGCGATTGTCCCAAGCGACTAGCTATGTCGCTGTAACCTTCCACCCAACCATAGGTATCTACCCAGCCTGTATTCTTTCAGCACTTAGAGACCACCCCCGAGCTGGGCATGATTTCTACAAGTAAAAGGGGACTCTCAATCTCATCACAACCCAATCAAACATCACATCAAAGCCAAGCCAGTCTACAGGTGGGTTTATCAGGCTAAATCTGAACCCTCTTCATTTATGGATGTTTGCACTCAAGATCAAGCCAAAACAGTGGGTACCCATAACCCATACACCAACATACTCTATATACACAAATCAAAACACAATCATTGGGCATGGATACACATTTTTAACAATGGGATTTACAAACAAGATGGCCATGGGTTTTCCCCAAATCGTAGGCACACCAAAAACAGACTATGGAAAGGGGAATTCGACCACGGGGAGAAAAACCAATTTCTTCCATGGGTTATGAGCATTCCAATGGCCAAAATGGCCTCAATGAAACCCCAAATCGAGCTCCCATCCTCCCAACAGCTCTGCAACACCAAAACGCCCTCTTCCCGTCTAGAAAAACAAGGAAAAACCATAAAAAACATGGAGGTATAACGCCCCAGCTAGCTCATACTCCGTGATGGAGAAAGGAAATGGTGAATAATGGCTTGGGGGGGCAATTTCGTGGCTTTCTTCTTTCCCAAGGAGTCAAACATGAATTTCCATGAAGGGTGGCTTTCCCATACACGAATTTGGACATCCATGCCTCTCCATTCCCTAAGGTATTAACTACCTCAACCAACTCTTTGGAGAAATGAATGATTGGGTACAAAAGTAAACATGGGTAGTTGAGGGTTTATGGGTTCTCTCATTGAAACTTGGGTTGACTTGATTGGTTCAAGGGTTTGAATATTTCCCTCTCAATTCCTTGTAAAATCATGCCCCCATCTCTTGTTGCATTGCATAGCTAGTTGTGCGTATTTCATTAAAATGCATATTTACATGATATTTGCAATTCCATTGTTCCTGGCTAACACGTAAACCATATGCATCACTAAATTGATGGTAGGGCCTTGGCCTTGAGCTCCTCACCATGATTTTATAACAATATTACATCATTTACATATTAATGCAATGGGGTCAAAATCGGGATATTACAATCCCCTCCCCCTTGGAATAACACCATCCTTGGTGTTCCAACACTTAGGAATATATACCCACTTTACACATTTCCCAAAATTCACAAAATGCGGCAGGTCTCTCCTGCGTTTCATCTTTTTACTTTGAACTTTCAGGACCAAGTCCTTTGGATTCCACAAACTGCTCCTACTGGCTTTGATCTTCCAGCTCTGCAGGTGGGCATTGCTCCACAGCAATCCCTTCCTTTTATTTACCTTTCAGCTGATCTACAAGTCTGGAATTCCATGCTTCCCATCTCTCTTGTTGTCCTGGCAACTATTTGAGGAATATTTTCAGCCAAATCGAATAGCTTTTGGCCTACTGCCATGATCAATGTGCCCAACTGGCTCTCACTTTTCTCACTAACAACACTTGGATAGTAACAGCTGCAAACAATGGCTTTCAATTTCTCACCTATGAGATTCGTCATGGCAATTCCTGTTAGGCCAAGCATAACATAATATTAAAATCAGTCAATTATTTTCCCAATTGACATGGAGATTCCATTCTTTACTCATGAGAATTCCACAATTTTAATGCTTTCCCAACTTATACATGAACTCATTCATGTTCATCCTTTCACAGGAAATTTACTACTTTAGCATTCACAATTCATTTCAAGCAATTAAACACAATCTATTTTCAGCCATGACATGCACTCAACAATATTTTGTTTCTAAGATGCATTATTCAAAAGGAAAGAGAAGAGTAAGAGTTTCCCCCTCTTAGTCTTGTTCCAATATGGAGCCACACAACCACTGTGGTTTCATACTCCTTAGCCTCTTTCACTTCAATGTGAATGCTTGAATGTCCCTTTCTTGGCTATGACACTTAGTGTCTAAGTTTTTTGTATGACCTTAGTGAGGCCTTGGCCTTGAGCTCCGCACCACAATTTTATAACAATATTACATCATTTACATTTTAATGCAATGGGGTAAAAATCGGGATATTACAGAATCCATAGGAATATACAATTGTTGTTGACATAGGAAGAAATATACACAAAACAAATATTTCTCTTGACGACTAGCAAGCTAATCATCAGTTTTCCATGGTGGAAATCAAATGTAAAGCTTGTAATAAAACCGTTTCCATTTTAATTGATCCATGGTCTAGTTTCACCTGTGTTGCCCCTAATATTGTTGAGAACTATAAGTTACATAGAACTAAATTTGATCAATCCTAGTTAGTACATCTAGCCATGAGAACCAAAAGGAAAGTAACTGAACTAGTAGTAAGTTGTCTAGCCATGGAAATGAATGAGATGGATACTAAATTAAACTTTAATATATTTCCTCTAGCATAGTATGATATATTAATAGGAATGGACTAGTTAGAGGCTCACTAAGTAGTATTAAATTGTTACAATAATAATTTTGAGTGCTTAGATGGTAACCACCATCCTAGAACAATTAAAGGAATTCCAAGAGCACTGACATCGAGGTAGATATCAACATTATAGTTGAAGAAATGTGTTATGAAGGGTTGAAAACTATATGAATTCCAGATAGGATACAATTCCAAGGAAGACACCCAACAATCTCTTGATTATTATGCAATCGTAAAGGCGTATATGGATGTCTTTCCCAAGGAAATCCCTATGCTACCACCAAAAACATATATAAATTGCACCATTGATTTAGTGTCAAGATCGGGACCAGTCTCAAAATCCCCTTTCCAAAAGAGTATTTCAAATTGAGTGAATTAAATATTCAACTTCAAGAAATGTTGCATAAGAATTATATAATACTAGGTGTGTCAACATGGGGAACGCCAATATTGTTCATAAAAAAATTGTACTTTTAGACTCTGAATTGATTATAGGAAACTGAACCAAGCCACTAAACAAGATGATGATTAAGAATACATATTCTCTACCAAGAATAGATGATTTATTTGATCAAATTAGAGGGGACACAGTATTTTCAAAGGTAGATTTAAGATATAGTTATCACCAAGTACAAATAAAATATGAATACATACACAAAACAACTTTAAAACTATATACGAGAATTATGAGTTTCCAGTTATCCCTTTTGGGCTCACCAATGCTACAACGACATTTGTGTGCCTCATGAACAACATATTTATCAAGTACATGGATAAGTTCGTTTTTGTATTTATTGATGATATCCATATCTACTCAAAGGATGAACAACATTTGAAATTGGTCTGATAAGTACTTAGGGAGCATCATCTATATGTCAAATTCAACAAGTGTAACTTTTATTAGAAGTGGGTATAGTATATAGGAAACATAATATCAAAGGATGGGACAGCAGTAGTTCATGGGGATAACGAGTTATTACTGAATATTTATAGAGGGTTTTTGGAAACTCACATATCCCATCATTTCTTTACAAAATAAAGGGACCTAGTTTGTATGGTCACAAAAGTGTCAAGATAGTTTTGATAGGTTGAAATATTTACACACCATAACCCCAAAACTAAAGATAGCATAACCCCATAAATATTTTGTAGTATGCATGGATGCCAACAAAGAGGGGATACATGGATTCTTGTTACAAGAGGATCATGTCATCTTCTATGAGTCACAAAAATTAAAATAACACAAAAATAGATATGCCATGCATGATCTAGAACTTGCAACAAACATACTTGCACTTAGTATGTGGTGAAATTACTTGATCGATGAAAATTTATTGCTAATGACACATAACATGAGCCTTAAGTATAATTTTTATCAACAAAATATGAATAAGGAAAGCTAGGTGGATAGCTTTCCTCAGCGAGTATGATTTCAAGATAAAACATATCAATCGAGTTAGCCAATAACTACCCTAACGCCTTTCCTACCTACCCTAATCCAGTTATTCTACAAAAATAATGTCACCTATATTAAACTACCTTAATTTGTCCTAACCTACCTTAGCCTATGAAAACTAATGTACCCTAACCTATATTGGTCTACAACTATGATAACCTATCATTGCATACCTAATTTTATCTTGACCTATATTGGTCTACAATCTTGAATTTTCTTAAACTACCTTAACTTATGCCAGCTTACACTAATATATACTACCCTTGCACACATTAAACCAACACAACCTAGCCTACCCTACCTTGCATAATTTACCCTAGATTACCCTACTACTATAACTAACATATCCTAAGCTATTGTACCCTACCATATCACATATATCATAGTTTAATATTATAGTAACTTACCCTACCTAATGTAATGTATGCTACCTTGGATTACCAATACCTTATCCTAACCTACCCTTACAAATCTACCCTACCCAGACTATCCTACAACAACCCTAAGATAACGATGCTTACCTAGTATAATCTACCTACTCTAGACTAACTTACTTAATACCAATGCATCGTAACCTACCTCATCCTACAATAACCTAGCATACCCTAGAATACAATAACATAGCATTCCCTAGCCGATCCAAAACAACCTTCTATAACTATCCTAAACTATAGAATATAGTCTACTCTACCATATACTACACTTCACTACCATAACTTTACCCTATCTCAGCTTACATATCCTATTATATCCTACCCCACCCTATCCTACTTCATAGAGATTAAATTACACTATGTTATAGTATCCTTAATGCAAGTCGCACTTCCTTTGGCTACCATTACCTAGATTGAAATAACTTTCCCTAGCTAACCCAAACCTAGACTACCTAGTATAATCTACCATATTCTATAATAACCTTCCATACCAAACTTAAAATTGAATATTAGTCATGGACCCTAGCTTATCCTACATAAACTAGTGTACGCTACCCTATCTAACTACCTAAATCCATAATACTAAGATTGAATATTAGTCATGGACCTAATCCTACCCTACCCATCCTTAATATTAATTATCATTCTATTCACTAGCCTACCTTATAGTACTTCAAACTAGAAATACAATATACCTTAGCATACCTAAACTAATATACTCTCATAAAGTAACCTAACTTGCTAAATCTAATCCACTCCATCATGGAGGGAAAAACCTTATCCTTTCCTAAGCAAATTAATATACCCTACACTAGACTATCCTATAACTAACCTAGTGTACACATTCCTATGTAGTCTATTATAGTTATTCTACAAGGTGTTGGTCTATCTTTAACCATAACTATAGAAGTATTGACTTCCATACCCATTCTATCCTAGCTAACCACACACTACACTAATCTACTTAGCCTAATATACCTTTCTCTACGATAAACTTTATTGCCTACATTTACTTAACTTACAAGGTACCTATCCTAATCTTCCCTACCTAACCTATCCTAACTTAACCTAGCTTACCCTACTCTTAATGTAAACTACACTTATTTTAACTACCATACAAAATATTCGAGTACCCTACCCTTCCCTATCTTAGCTTAGCCCACCCTTAATATAAACCATCAAACCTCCCCTTACATAGCCTACACTACACTAACCTACCGTATCCAACACTACCTAACCCATGATAGCTTACAACTACCTTAACAAAGCCTTTCCTACCAAACTTGTTCTACCTAACTTAGCCTTGCCTACTTAATTTAGTCTAACTTAACCCAGCATAAACTACCATAAAGTAGCCTAGAATACCAATAGGTGACTATTATATAGTAAGATAACACACTATATCCTTCCCTAGCTTATCCTATCCCACCCTAGTCTACCCTATAATAAATTATTCTATCCTAGCTATGTATATCATATCCTAAGATACATATCCTAGTCTAATCTACCCTAGAAAAGACTACATTACCATGACTTTACCCTATCTTATCCTACCTACACTAATCTACCCTCGTCCAACTTACTCTTCCTAACCTAGCGTACATTACCTTCAATTTGAATTACCCCTCCTTTGACTACCATATCTTAACCTAACCCACTTGGCCTAGTCTACTCAAAACAAAGCTACACTCCAATACCCTACCTCTACTTAACTTAAAATGTATCTATACTAACTTACCCTATCCTTGATGTAAAGTTCTCTCCCCTTAACTTCCATACTTTAGATTGGATTTCCCTATTGTACCAATAATACCCCTCTGTAGCCTTAATTCTTTTGCAAAGGAAAACATAATGCTAAGAGGAAAAAAAATAATGAAGCTTGAGGAACCGAATTAATGATAAGCACCGTTATGACACCTTTGGGTGCCGAAGGGTAAGAAATTGTTAATAATCACTTGTGAATTAAAGAGACTTAATAATTATTGGCCTTTAAAATGTCATACGATGACATATCATAAAGGTAAGAAGGTGAATGGCCCCTTGTTCCCCTTTTATGAATTATTAATATATACAAAACATGATTAACAACTTTATTATTATAAGTAATTGTCTCAAGAAATACCTCTAGGGTTTTGATGGAGAAGATAAGCTTTCTCCATTTTAAAGAATTATTTAATTGTAATTACGAATACATCTTCAAAACATTGAGTATATGGAAAAGAGAGAAATAATTATAAAATATGCATAACATATTGATATTGAAATTGTTCCATATGTTAATAAATATTAACAGAAATCTTATAAAATATGAGTATATATACGTACTCTATAAAGTGCTAAGGATTGCATTCTTTTATACTATTGCATGTATAGATATACATTATAGTATATTATAATATAATAATTTGAAAACAATTTATTGTTAACATAGGTAGTTGGACTTCTTTTCAGTTAGGGTTTTCCATTTTGAATAAGTTAATCATTCTTTGATAACCAATTCGAGAGGCATCATGGTTGGGGAGAAACATTCTAGAACATGGGAAGTTACAGAGAAAGGGACCCAGACATCAGATGCATTCCTAATAGATCTCACTACATCTATGATGATGACTGTCAAGTGAAGGAGAAGAGCGCATTGTATGATGATAGCTTCCAGAGAAGGAGGGGGAATCTGAAGGCAGCGTTCTTGGAACATGGAAAATACGTTGAAGAGTTAAATACCGTGAACATTGCATGGAGAAAGCAGTTACTATTAGTATTTCACTGCGACTGACGAAGAGAGTGACCTTTCAAAAGAGCCCTGCTGTTGTTTTGCTTCTGTCTAGGGAAGGGAATGATCCTTTCAGATTAGTTATTGTGATTTTAAGTTACAAGCTGATATGCATTCAAACTAACAATTATCTTGGCATTAGTTAATATATTGATTTCTGTGTGTGAGAAAGAAAGGGCAGCCTCATGGAGGAGGTTCGATCCTGTTGCAATAATTAACTTATGATGATACTATTGTTCGAATCTTCGACTCCAAAGGAGCTGCACTATGTGCATCTAAGTCGCTGCCTCTCTTGAACAGAGAAGGCGCAACTTTTAGAAAAGGACTTATATCTCACTATTCGAGATGTGTTCTAAGTGATTGAATTACTGTTACATGGGTGGATATCTTAGTCTGCTTCTTGACGATTGTATACTTAGTTGTGCTGGCACGTCCTTAAATCTGCACATAGCAAGAAAGGCGTAGCCTCATCCATCTATGTGCATACGTCTTAATGGGCTTGTATGAATGTTACTATACCTTTTAACAGTTATATTTTTTTTTGTAGATTAAACCATTAGGGGCGTAACCCATGGTTTGTTGGAAATATTGTAATTAATGAGCTGATAGCGTATCTGATATGCACCGGCTCTGTCAGACACTCGGTCAGTTTGCAATGTCAGAAGTGATTCAGTAAGTTTGCAGCCAATCCGGCTCACGGCAAGTTAGTATCTAAGTAGCCATTTGTATTTCGCAGGCTCATAACTTCTTAGGTAGAAATTTATTACAGTCTTTATTGTAACCCTAAAAGCTTCCATGAAAAGCAATCTTGAGTCGGTCATAATAAAACTCTATAAATGAAAATCACTCACAGAATATTAGGTTAGAGAGATGAAGAAATAGAGTTAAGAGAAGAAGAGAAGAAGTGAAAACCTGTGAAGTGTTTCAAGATCCCAAGCTCTGTGTAAGAAGTGAAAGTTTGAAGTAAAACTCATCTCTCTGTAAGTGCGGCAAAGTTACTTTGTTTTACAGTGGTAATATATATACGTCTTTGGTTTTATGTATTCATTCTCAAGAATGTTGGTTTATGCATCCCACACATCTATTACATATTGACTTGTGTAAATGTTGTTTACATTTACAGTCTGTAAATCAAATCAAGATTTCTAAGTATTTCACGGTGGTAAAAGACCTAGTTTAACTGCGCAATAACTTCTACATATTTTTAGGTTCCTATGTTTTAGCATGAAATATCTTTATACAAAGTTTGTTTAAGATTGGGTTGTGCACAACTAAATAGGAATGAGAACGTAACTTGTGCATAGTTAACCTTTGTAAAGTTAAAAAAAGTTATGCAAAAGTAATTTGCATGAAGTGCGAAGCTTATGCAAAGTAAAGTATTTCGCAAAGTATTTTGTGAAGTTAAGAATTTCCACGAAGGTAGTGAACTACACAGTAGAAATAACCTGCGCAGTAAAAAGTCAAAATGTGCAGGTAGTCACTGCATAGTAAGAAGTAGAATTCAGCTGCACAGTTAATTTGTGAAGAAAAGTATTCACGAAATATTTAAAGTAAGGTATTTCCTTGGAAGTGGAGCACGGGTCTTAAAGCAAAACCAAAGAAAAGAAATTATTTATTCACCGCACAGGTCAAATATTTTTGACTGCGCAGGTTCTCCGCTTTTTCACTTGATCTGGTATCAGAGTGTAGGTTTATGGAAAGTAAGAATTATATTTACAAAGGGAAAAGTGATTAAGAATGGCTTCCACTTCGGGCAATTTGCAAACTCCAATATTTTCTGGTAAAAATTATGAATATTGGTCTCTAACCATGAAAGCTAGCTTTAGCTGTCAAGATGTATGGGACATAGTCCAAAATGCCTATGCACAACCAGCAGATGCAGCAACATACAACAGTCTCACACAAGCTGAGAAGGATATTCTGAGGAAAAGAGGAAGAAAGATGGAAAGGCGTTGTTCCACATACATCAAGTAACACATGAATCAATATTGCCAAGAGTAGCAGCATCACAGTCGGCTAAGGAAGCATGGGACACACTAGAAACTGCATATCAAGGTTTCAACAAGGTAAAGACTGCCAAAATTCAGATTCTTAGAAGAGATTTTGAATCTCTATCAATGAAAAACACAGAGTCAGTAGACTCATTGTATACTCATGTTATTGGTCTAGTTAATCAAATTAAGTCTCATGGAGAAACTCTAGGTGACCAAAGAGTTGTTGAAAAAGTTCTTAAATTTCTTCCAAAGAAATTTTAATCTTTAGTTGTGACCTTGGAGGAAAACAAAGATCTGTCCACATTTACTATTGATGAGTTGCAAGCCTCACTTCTCAATCATGAACATAGAATCAGTGGTTTAGAAGCATCACTGGAAGGTGCATTCGTAGCACAGTCATCCATAAGTCATGGAAGAGGCAGAGGAAGATCAAACTCTAGAGGCAGAGGAGGTCGCAGCAGTAGCACTGCGCATGGCACTAGTAGAGGCCAGAACCAGACTCCCACTTAGTCAAGTGGACAAAGGTATCACAAATAAAAAATTCAATGTCATTACTGTTAGAAGTATGGACACTTCGCATATGAATGCAGGAAGAAGCAGTAGGACCAAGGAAAGCAAGGTGAAGCTCAGTCAAGCAACAACAACACTTCAAATAGCTCGTTGTTCTTAGCATGTGCATCTCCACTGGAATGCAATGTTGTCCAAGAAAGTCCAAATGACATATGGTATTTAGGCTCAGGCTATAGCAATCATATGACTAGTAATTTAAATCTATTTTCTAGTCTAGATAAATCAGTTCAAACTGATGTCACACTTGGAAACAATTTTCAAGTCACTCTTTTGGAAAAGGGTACTGTTGATATTCTAACCAAACAGGGGGAGCATAAATATATGTCTGATGTTTATTATGTTCAAGGTTTGAATCATAATTTGATGAGCACTAGAAAACTGATGGAAAAAGGTTACAGAATCCATATGATAGGAAAGCGTTGTCTGATCAAAGACAAATATCTAATCAATCAGTTAATAGCCGAAGTGCAGATGACAAGCAATTGCTTGTTTCCTTTGAGGATAACACCAATCATAAAAGGGAAAACAACTCAAGTTATTCATGAAAGACAAAATGAAAATTCTAGAGCTGCGCTCAGCACAGAAAGCGAAGAAGCAGAAATTCACTGTGCAAAGGAAGAAAAAGACAACGAAATACAAGTTGTGTTTGAGACAAAAATAAAGGATGAATCATGGTTATGGCACTTCAGATTTGGACATCTGAATTTTGGTGGGATGAAGCTACTGCATATGAAGGACATGGTGAAAGGATTTCCATTGATCGAAAAGCCAGAGAGAATTTGTGAAGGTTGTAATTTTGGCAAACAACACAGAGAGACTTTTCCAGTCGGAAAGTCATACAGCGCTCGCACACCACTTGAAATCGTGCACTCTGATATTTGTGGACCTATGAAAACACAGTCCATGGGAGGATGCACTTATCTTCTCACATTCATTGATGATTTCACAAGAAAAAGATGGTTCTATTTTCTAAAACATAAATTTGATGCATTTAGTTGTTTTTAGTAGTTCAAGGCACTCGTGGAGAAGCAGAGTGGTTACAACATCAAGATATTAAGAATAGACAGAGGTGGTGAGTATGTTTCAAACGATTTCTTAAAATTTTGCAAAAATCATCGCATACATAAGAAATTTACTGCACAGTATACATCGCAGTAGAATGGAATCATAGAGAGGAAAAACAGAACCATTATGGAGATGGCGTGCAATATGTTGGTAGCCATGCATCTGTCAAATGAATATTGGGCTGAAGCAGTGGCAACTATGGTATACATCATGAATCGATGTCCAACAAAGAGCGTGAAGAACAAAGTTGCGCAGGAAGCATGGATAGGTACGAAACATAGTGTTTCACATTTAAAATTTTTTGGTTGTGTAGCATACACTCATGTTCCAGACGAGTTGAGAAGGACATTAGACAAAAAAGGACAAAAATGCATTTTCATTGGTTATTCTGAAGACACAAAGGCATACAAGTTGTATAATCCTCTCATAAGAAAAGTTATTATCAGTCGAGATGTTCAGTTTGTGGAAAATGAAGCATGGGATGGAACTTTAGAGAAAAATGTCAAAATCGTGTCACATGTTGAACATGATGATAGTGCAGAAGATGTGGTTGAAACTCCGCATGTAAATCAAACCTGCGCAGCTCCGTCTACTCCAAGGATTGCGTAACATGTTCCAGCATAAAGAACTCTGACACAGGTCGCAGCTCAAGCAACTCCGATAAGCACATCAAGTGCGCAACAAACTCCATCAAGCAGTTCGTGTAGCTCGAGTAGTTCGACACCAGCAACTCCACCAAGGACAAGAAGCCTGCATGAAATATATGAGGTTGGTACACCTAATTCATTCTCATGTTTTGCATTATTTTCTCAATTAATGATCCTCTAACATTCGAAGAAGCCGTTAAAGATAAAGTTTGGACACAAGCCATGGATGAAGAAATAGAATGCATTGAGAAGAATCAAACATGGGAATTAGTTGATGTTCCTAAGGGAAAGGATGTTATAAGTGTCAAGTGGATTTATAAGGCCAAGCAAGATGTTGAAGGGAATGTGTAGAAGCACAAGGCAATATTGGTAGTAAGAGGGTTCACACAGCAACCTAGTATAGAATTCAATGAAACCTTCACACCTGTAGTGAGGATGGACACAATCAGAATAGTTTTGGCCATCGCAGCTCATAAGACATGGCTTGTTTATCAAATGGACGTTAAGTCTACATTTCTAAATGGTTATTAGAAGAAGAAGTATATGTTGAGCACCCACAGGGCTATGAAGCTCCAGGACAAGGACAGAGAGTATACAGATTGAAGAAGGCACTCTATGGTTTGAAGCAAGCTCCTAGAGCTTGGTATAGTCGCATTGACTCATACCTTATTCAGAATGGATTTCATAGAAGTGAATGTGAGCCAACATTGTACACAAAAATCAACCAGGAAGGTAATAAGCTAATTGTTTGCCTATATGTAGATGATCTAATATTTACTATTGATTTTGGCATAGAAGAATTCATAACAATCATGGAAAGTGAATGGGAAATGACTAATTTGGGGCTTATGATGTATTTTCTAGGCATTGAAGTCCAACAGACTGAAAGAGGTATATTTATATCTAAGTCGAAGTATGCAAGTGATGTCTTGAACAGATTTAAGATGTTAAATTGCAAGACATCTCCAACACTAGTGATAACAGGTTTGAAATTGCGCAAGGATGATGATGGATCCAATGTAGATCCTGCACTATTTAAAAGGCTCGTTGGTAGCCTTATGTATCTAACAGCAACAAGGCCAGATATCATGTATGGAGTCAGTTTAATCTCAGGATTCATGGAGTCACCAAAAGAATCTCACTGGCAAGAAGGTAAAAGAATTATGAGGTATGTAAGTGGAACAAAAGACTTTGGTATTTTGTATTCAACCTCAGAAAATTTGAAACTCATAGGATACATTGACAATGACAATGGAGGCAACATAGATGACAGATAAAACACATCTTGGAATACATTTCATGTAAGAATAAGTGTTGTATCATGGGCTTCAAAGAAATAGCCCATAGTAACTCTTTCTTCAGCAGAAGCAAAGTATGTCGCAGCTACAAGCGCTGCATGTCAAGCAGTTTGGATGCACAGGATGTTAAGTGATCTGTCACAGGTCCAACAAGAACCCACAGTCATTTACTGTGACAAAAATTCAACTATCCCACTGTCAAAGAATCGTGTGTTTCATAAGAGAACCAAGCACATCGATACAAGGTATCATTTTATCATAGAATTGATAAACAACAAAGAAATCTGTTTAGAATTTTGCAGGTTTGAAGGTCAAGTAGCAGACATATTTACAAAACCATTGGCAAAAGAACCATTCCAATTTCTGCGAAGTTGTTTGGGAGTGACAAGTTCACCTACGCAGTGAACTATGTCATGAGCAGAGCATGTCACACTCTGAAATATTTTGTAATATTTTATTTTTGTTTGATGATCCCCATCTGCTCATAATTAAGGGGGAGTGTTGGAAATATTTTAATTAATGAGATGATAGTGTATCTGATATGTGCCGACTCTGTCAGACACTCAGTCAGTCTGCAATGTTAGAATTCAGTCAATAAGTTTGCAACCAATCCAGCTCACGGCAAGTTGGTATTTAAGTAGCCGTTTGTATTTCGCGGGCTCATAACTTCTTAGGTAGCAATTTATTAGAGTCTTTATTGTAACCGTAAAAGCTTCCATCAGAAGCGATCTTGAGTCGGTGATAATAAAACTCTATAAATGAAAATCACTCACAAAGATTAGTGCGGCAAAGTTACTCTGTAGTGGTAATATATATAAGTCTTTGGTTTTATGTATTCAGTCTCAAGAATGTTGGTTTATGCATCCTGCGCATCTATTACATATTGACCTGGGTAAATGTTGTAAATCAAATCAAGATTTCTAAGTATTTCAAGGTGGTAAAAGACCTAGTTTTACTGCGAAATTTCCACAAAGGTAGTGAACTGTGTAGTTCACGTGCGTACAATAGAAATAACCTGTGGAGTAAAAAGTCGAAATGCAGCAATCACCGCGCAGTAAGAAGTAGAATTCAGCCCTGCAGTTAATTTGTGAAGAAAAGTATTCACAAAATATTTAAAGCAAGGTATTTGCTTGGAAGTGGAGCGCAGGTGTTAAAGCAAAACCAAAGAAAAGAAATTATTTATTCACCCCGCAGGTGAAATTTTTTTGACTGCGCATGTTCTCCCCTTTTTCCCTTGATGGTTCAAACCTCCTATTGAAATATATAAGTTAATATATATAAGAGAATCGAGTAGGAGTGAGGGCATTGCCCTTGTTTATCAAACCCTAAATCCCTTCTCCTTTAACTATTTACTTGACTCTTTAATTTAACGATAAATGAATAACCGCTAATTGTGCAAAGGCAATCAAAGCCAAGTCTATCTTTTGAAACACTAGCTGGGGATATAGTTTCATTAAACAATGTTTCTTTAAAATAAATATGTTTCGGAAGACAGAGTATTGTCCTACGGATGTGTCAACCCATTTGTACTTGAGTCGGTCTTCATTGTTGTCATATAAATAACGCTTGTTCGAAATGATTAGAATATGTATAACGTCATTGTTGATGATAGTTTTGCCCTATGAATAATAGTTAGACCCTTCTTAATGAAGAGGAAACTTGAACAACAGATATGCAGCATTTTGTATCCTTTCAATTGATGATAGATTATTAAAAGAAAAAACTACCCTATATGCATCCAAAGTCTTTAGCCTCAATCCTAATATCTTAACCTAACCATAAAGCCTAAATTGAAACGCCAAACCAAGCCTTAAACCTAAACCCAAGACTTACATAATATTAATTTTTCAATATTAATTTGCATGAAAGAGAAATACATATATAGCGTTATACACATTATGCTTGTATATGAGATTATAACATTGAAAAAAGAATCACACAAATTATTTCAATATAAATACATCGACAAAGTGCCCATAAATATACAACATAACAAATAAAACAAATAAAACAAATATATAACAAATATGTACATCCTAACAATAAAAGAGGAGAAAAGCTTACACAAAAAATAACTTCAGAAAATAATAACTTTATTTAGAATTTAGAAAATTTAATTTTATGTGTCACTAAAAATATTTGTCATATAATATTTATAAATTATTTAAATTAAAATATAATATATGTTATATAATAAAATTAAATATTTCTTAATTAAAAATAAAATTGGAATATATAAATAAATACATATTAAATAAACATAAATTTCAATATGAGAAATAAATATAAATCTATAAAATAAAATATAAAATTTAATAAACACATATTTTCAATTATAATATTGTAAATATTAATATTTACATATTATTTCAATTTATATAAAAAAAATCTATTAACAATACATCCAACAAAAATAAATAAAATATAATTACAATTTAAAATGAATATAATAAACATTACAATTTTAGAAACATAAAACAAATTTCCATTGTAAATTATACAACTTTTTGACCCAAACATAAAACAAATTTCCATTATAAATTATACAACTTTTTGACCCAAACATAAAACAAATTTCCATTATAAATTATACAACTTTTTATAAACAAACATATACATAAAAAAATATAAAATATAGGGTGTTGCTAACACTGCGAAGATGTTTTTGAGTTCACCGATGGGAGTTTATCAATGCCAGGATGCCGTCATTAAGACATTGAGACATGTTTTTAACTATTGAACATATAAATTTAAGCTGTGTTATCACCATAAAAAGTGTGAACACCTCTAGAATAAATATCTAATACATCGATATACATATGATGTTTGCATCTCTACGTATACTTGCATCCTAATATAAAATAATGTACACAAAAATGCAAAATGCTTTATAAAGCATTATTTTTAAATTTTCTAATATTTAAATTTAAAAATAAATATAACAAAGTAAATATATGTAGAATTATATTGAATATTATAGAATTTAAGTAAGAAATAGAAAGCAAAATAAATATTGTACACTATAAGAAGAATAAGAAGAATGTGAACTCCACTATATATTAGAGTTAAAAATTAATACTTAAAAGTATATCTATTTATATCTACTAAATTATATAATCTAATTCAAACTTCTTTATTTAATAATTACAAGGTTTAATCTCATATTTATCAACAAAAATATCCATTTATATCTACTAAACTATATAATCTAACTCAAACTTCTTTATTTAATAATTACAACTCTTAATTAAGTTTAATCTTACATTTGCGAACAAAAAAAACCAAAATTAATTTTTACTTACACTCCTATATGTATATATTATCCATTTAAATCCTACATCAAAATTCTCTAATATTTCTATAGTAATTAACTAAGTACAACACCATCAACAATTATAAAATGATATGAAATTGATATAATCTACAACTTTCTTATAAAACACAATTATATTAAATAATTATTTATATCACCAATATTGCATTGAAAAAAAATCACTTTTCAACAAAGAATTTTAAAAAAGTAAAATAATAATAATCGATTAACTTTAAATAATAATATCAGTATTTTAATTATAATTGATTTAAAAATGTCTTAATCACTATAAATATTCTAAAAAATTATATTTCTAAATTTCTTAGTAACTATAACTATTCTAAACATTTTTAACAAATTATATTTAAAATACTAATAAAAAAATCTAAAATTATATTTATATACAAATACTAATTAAGGATTCTTAAACGAATTTAGGATATCTATAAAGGAAGTAATTAATTGCAAAAACCAAAAATTGAGTCAATAGGACTGATTTATTTTAATTCTTTTAAGAGTGATAAAATTTTCTAAAACTTATTTTTGAAGGGCAATACAATTTCTAAACCGTCATTATATTAGTACTACTTTTTGAAGGACAACAAAATTCCTAAAATGTTTTATATTACTACTTTAATAGTAGTATTAATATATTTATGTTATATAAATTATACTTTCTAAATTCCAACTTAGAAAGCATACATTAAATAAATAGAAACATCTATTATATTAAAATTATTTCTATGTGCAAGTTGCATTGATTTGTTAATCTATACTTTCTAAATTCCAACTTCTAAAGAATACATTTATTAAAAAAATAGAAACATCTATTAAATTATAATTATTTTCATGCCTTTCCATTTGCAACAAGTTGCATTGATTTTTCCTAAAAACAGGAAAACTCATATTTTTATTTTTATTTTTTTTATTAGTGCAATAGGTTTTGTGAAGAGATAAGAGAGATAACTTCAGATCTAGAGGTTGCCGCAATGGGTAGTAAATCCTGGCAATAGATCATGACCAAGGTGTGGTCAAACCATGATGATAAATCACCATTTTTGTGCAAATTGATTAAAGCGTTGTTTATTGAAGGTCCATGTGGAGGGTCTAGAAGTTGCGTTGAAAGGTAAGAAGGATTGAACAATGGCATTTTGTTTTGTCAATTCATGTAATAGTGAAATTTTTGGGCATTTAAAGGTGAAAGCACTGGAAAAGAGGATTCGATACTTTAAGAATCGAGAGCCACTTCGAGGCCAGTGGTAATGTGTGAGTGCATCGGATTTTATTTTGATAAATTGTATGCGCCCAGCTTGAGATTAAGGGTGAATGTGGATCTGTAGCATTTTAACTACAGGAATAATATGGGTTTCTAATGCCAATTTAATATAGAATGTTAGTTCATATATGTAGTTTCTCTGTTGCATAGGTTGGGGTTTGAACCAAAACTTGTATACACCAGCACATATATTTCAGTGAGTGAGAACATATTCAAGCCTGGAAGAATACTTGAATATTAATTGGTAAGAGAAATCATTAACACTTTTTCAATAGTGATGTGGGTTTCTGTTATTTGATAGACACTTAGAGAAAGTGTAGTTCATTGGTGGAAGCCAAGCAAGGTACATATGCATGAAGGAAGATTTTTGAAACATCTTAAATATTTATGCGGCACAAATGTATTCCAAAGCACTATAGTATTTTTGTAGCATGTATGTAATTCTGGTAATGTCTATAGATAGGAAGTGAATGGGTTTTGAAGAGCATTATAAGTAGGATCTGTGTGACCCCTCAGCTTTGCATTACATACTCATCATTTGGACTATTGCATGAATATATGTGACAATTATCAAGGTATCGAGCGGGTTAGATTACTGCTATGAAAAAAACCCTATTATCAAGGTATCCAAATAAGCATTTCAAGCATTATTACTACAATGGGCATCTACAGTTTACAAATTTCAATGCTCAATGCTCAATGATTAATGGATAATGATACATATTAATAATGATTATTTTAATTTTAATATAAAAAAATCAAAAAAAAATATTTCAAAAAAATCAACAAAATTAAATTATTGAAGAGTAATTTTTTGGGAAAATTTCATTATTTAAGGGTAAAATTTTAAACAAAACGTTTTGAGAGGAGTGATATAAAAACCAAAAACGTAAAAAAAAAAAATAAAAAAAATCCGATGGATAGAATGAAAACCAAATTCCAACACTGACCTCTCCCGATAACTGCAAAAAGCAGACGAGTCATCTCAAAAAAAAGCGTCGGTGACCTCTCCCGAAAAAGGATAACTCCAAAAAACAGACGAGTCAGCACATGACTCATGTCAAAAAAAGCGGATCGAATGATTTTGTTCAATTTCAATTTGTGCTTTTATTTTCGTATTTTGTTCTGATTCACGCCAAAGGATTGTGTGTACTGTGTATTTCGTCAATATATTTTTATTTTTATGGTTTAAGTCTTTTACATTAAAATATAATATTATCTACATATATATAATATTTTAAATACATTTATTTTAAGTTTTGTATATGTGTTTCTTTTAAACTAATAATTTCTTTAATTTTATGTTTATATTTCAAAATGGGATTGTAATGTTACGTTTTTGTATTGAAGTTAAACGGTATAAAGGTGTAATCTTAAGTTTTAAATTTTAGCATAATAAGATTTGTACATCTTTACTATTGTTCTCGTTGATTTAGTTGTTGTATTTTTTATAATATATTTTCTTAACAAATTTATATTATTAAATTATCTATAAATAATTTAAAATTAGATGTTTATATAGAAACATATTTGTTTAGTGTGTAATGTAAATTTTGATCATAAATAAATTAAAAATATTTATATAATTTTAAAATTGAGTTTTTAAATTTACATAAATTTATAATGGACTCTTCGCTATTTTTTTATGTAAATCTTTATCTTTTTTAGTGTGGGATGTATATTTATAACATTTATATTTATTATGTCGTGAAGGGGATCATATGTGTTTTGTTGATTGCCTATTAATTTGGGTTCTAGCCTATAATCTTTTTTCTCTTGCTATAGTTTGGATAAAGGTTGGACTAATATTTTATAAAATTTGAATTTTAAAAATGATTTTTAAAAAAAATTATTGGGTGCAGGAGGACTGACCTCATCCTCGTTTTTTGGTGCCCGGGAGGGGGCGGCGGGCTGATGTAAGATCCTGCATGCATCAGTCTGTGGCTTGCTTGGAAGGGTGAGCTTGGCGATGGTTTCAAGCAAGGTGAGCTTGCCGATGGTTTCAAAGTTAGCATGGATGTGTAGTTTTATAATTGTAATAATTGCATCGGGTATAGCATTCAATTGCCTTTGCCTTGGCTTTCCACGACTAGCGCAGTGTCATGCCCCTCTGCTTCCTGCAAAACCACTGCAACACCACCATTAACATTAACAATAACACCCTTCTCTTCCTCCTTCTCGCAAGCACTCATCCTATAAATGGGACAATTGTAGCACTTTGAAAGCCATGCATCTGCGCAATGCACATGGAATGTGTGGCTACATACCAGAATCATGAGGCATTACTCCCCACTCTGGAAGGGCTCGAGGCACATCGCACACAAGTAGTGTTTCCGCATCCCTAAGTCCCTTCTTCTCCTCCTTCTTTATGACATTTGATGATGGGGAGATGCTGGAGGTCAGCCTCTGAGAGCACCAGCTTCTTTTTTTGGTCACTCGCATGCATCCATCCAAGTGGCCGAAGGCGTGATGTGGAGGATTTTTTATTGAAAGGCCAAAATACAGAGAGGAAGGGAAGAATTTTCATTGAATAGTAAGAAGATAGGAAGAGTAATGCTCCAAAGGAATAGAAACTCTAGGGCTAAGTACAGTGCAAAGACGCTAATCAGGAGGCGATGATCGTCTTAAATCATGCCATAGCAAAAGCTTGTCAACGCTAGCACAGCCAAACGATTCCTCTACATGTCGTTACAACATTTTTGGAAGTCCCTACTAGCGATCTATGCCAAGCTTGCTAGGTTGCGACTTCAAAGTTTAGGGGTTGGTGTTGAAGCCACTGGCAATAGAAATGATGAGATTAGAAGAATCATAGAAATATTTCTAAGGTTGGAAAGAAGAATATGGTTCTCGTAGGGGAGAAAGAGCCCGGAGTTGTAATAAAAAAACTTGTGATAGAAAAAGGTGAAACCCTAGCGCAGCTTCAGATCCTTCCCATTGAAACAGAGATATATATGCTTTATCTTCCGGAAACAAAGATAAAGACCGCCTTTCTATGAAGTTCAGGGAATTGGAACAAATGGTGGAAGGGTGTTTGAATAAGGATATAATTCTTAACGTGGGTGATTTAAAGTGGCTTGTAGAGCATCCCAAGGTAGGAGGAGCATTGATAGGGTTTTCAGTCTCATCTTCTGTGCAACAAGTTGTTATCAAATTGAGCCAATTATTAGCTCGATATGAAGGAATTGGTCATCTATGGTTGATTGGGATTGCGACATGTGAAACATACCTGCGTTGTCAAGCATTTCATCATTCGATGGATAACAATTGGCACCTGTAGTGTCTACCTATTGTTTCCGAACCAACTCCAGGATTGTTTCCTGGGTTCTCCCTTGTTTCTTCTGCTTTCTCCTTCGTTTCTTCTGGTTTCCAAGTTCTTCATTTATTTTAGTGTTTAGGAGATCTGTCTTGAAATGCATCAAATATTCCATTTTTTTAGATTTGGGGGATCATAATCAACATCTTGAATTTTGGATTTTATTTTTCTATTGATCTTCATATTTCAGAAGCACCATTAGAGGAAATTTCAATTTAAAATGGGCCTTCCAAAAATAATACAAATTCCATGTCATCATGTATTAGCCAATCAAAATGCTTTAAAATTCAACAAGGGAGCACCTAAAAAAATTAGAGGGGAAAAAAAAAACTACTTTTTTGGATCGTATTTTCAACTTATCTCCTTGTAGGTTTACTCAAATTTCAAGCGAGAGGACTCATTGGATGCATAATTAAATTATGCATCCAACAAGTACCCATGTTGCATACTTTTAACAACATCCACACCATGAAAAATCGAAAATACATTAAAAAATGTGTTTTTTCTCACTAGAAACACGTTTTTTAATGTATTTTCAATTTTTCATAGTGTGGATGTTGTTAAAAGTATGCAACATGGGTACTCATTGGATTCCTAATTTAATTATGCATCCAATAAGTCATCCCGCTTGAAATTTGAGTAAACCTACAAGGAGATAAGTTGAAAATACGATCCAAAAAAAATAGTTTTTTACTCTCTCTCTACGATTATTTTATTATTTTATTATTATTTTCCTTAGGAGGCCCATTTTTAACCCAAATTTCCTCTAATGAATAATGACCTAAACATTTCCCATCCACCTCTTGATGCACTTGAGCTAGGGATGAGTTGCGTTTCTATTTTTTTTGTCGATGTCCAATTTACGAATGTAATTTTTTTGCATTTACACTAATTGCATGCTTGCGAGTATTTGTTGGTTATTAAAAATATTGATGTTTCCTTTCAAGTAATATATTTTTCCCGAAACGTTACAATAAGTGTGCTCTATATAATACCTTAGTCACAAATTTATGATTTGCATAGAGACTTCTATGTATGCTAATAGTCGTGCATTGTGATGGCTATCCTAGGATTTAATGCTCAGCCAACTGATTGCTCTTTTTGGAATTGGATTTATCTTCTTGTTTATAGCTTGGTGGTATTCATTTTGTGGCTTTTGCATTAGACTTTATAGCGATGGTTTCTGATACCGAAAGGAATCATAATTCACTCACCATAGATTTCCCATGAGCTCAATAATATTAATAGATTTTAAAATACCGGTAGGATGGACATTTGTCTTGGTATGAAAAACCTCCAGGGCCCCTACTGCTGTAGTCACTATGTCTTGGAGGAATTTTAGTGGGTCGAATTTTATATGCTCTTAAAGGAGTATATAATCATTATTGGCGTGGCTAAGGCCCATTGTGCAGGTATCGAAACCCAAAATTTGGAGCTACCTTGTGCGACTTGTAAACGCTCTCGAACAATGATGTCCACCTGGAAAACTAACCTCGTTCACAAAAAAATGTTTTCATTCTAGATCTACCCATACTAGATCCATTTTAGGAACAAATTTATTTAGAGTATGTTTCCCAGTTGATTGCTATCTGTATCCAGAGCTGATATAGCTCTAGGTCAATCTAAGAAGAGAATTTTTTTACTCCCATGAGTAAAATTATATTGTCTGTACCCATAGCTGATACAGCTCCAGGACATTCCAAGAAGAGAATTTCATGACTCCCATGAGTAAAATTATATTGAATGTAGAGTAAAATTCTAATCCTTCAACATATTTGAGAGTAAACTTATACTGAATGTAAATATCATATCAGGTCAACCTAATTTACAGTTTTTTCCTAGTTGTGCATGATGCATTTAATCTAATCTACAGTTTTTTCTAGGTGTGCATGATGCAGTTTTATTTGAAACATTTTTTTATACGTGCAATTCAAATTTGTTACAAACTAAAATTGAAGTGATTGACAAATTTAGACCAATTCAAGCACTACTTCCTATTTATTTGAGGTCAAGGTTTCAATTTTATGTGGCTTAAATTCATGTTTAGGATCTAAATTCCCTTTAAATTCGAGTTTCTGATGCATGAGCATCGAGGCCTAGGCAGAGCCATCAAAGATGATCGACAAGTGAGGGCTGACCAGAGGGAGTGCTAACAACCACTGGTGTGGAGGAGAAGATTGGTTATCGAAGTCAATAAGTCGAGCAGGAGCAGTCGATATGGGATCGATAGAAGATGCGAAGGTTGAGAGTTGACATGTCAGGGATCGACAGACGACAGAGTTGTAGTAGAGTTTTCGAAGGTCAACATGTTGTCGAACCGCGATGCCAACATGTTAAGGTGAATGCCAAGCAAGGAGGAAGGGGCGGACTGGCAGTCGCACAAGCAAAAGGAAGCCGACGAAAATGTCGAAAGATGACGAAAGACAGTATGGGCAAGGCAGTGATAAGACCGCCTACTGTAGCAGTGTCAAAAGGACGCGCAGAAAGTCAAGCAGAGTACTTGGCATTCGTTCGAGGTTATTAAGGAAGTTATGAGCAGTTATTGAGGGTGGTTGAAGACATGACAAATATTGCCATAGGTGGAGGTTGTGCAGCACGGCAAGGGCACTGACAGTTGTAGGTCTGCAGGATCAGAGAAGATCGGCTGACAGAGGAAGAGTGTTTCGAGAGTCAAAGTAGACCTCGGGATGCACAGTAGAGCGCAGGAGGGTAGAAGACTTGTGCGCAGGCACATAGGAGGAAGTTCAGTTCGATCAGCAAAGGATCGAGAGATCAGGCACTCAAGAGAATATTTGTAGATTCGATAGGAGAGTCACACATTACCGATCGCAGAGGAGATCGAGCCATAGCTCAGAGTTCCACAGTAAACCAAGAGAGGGTGAAGATTGACACACTAAGATAGCACACAGTTACTTCTGTATTGTAATGGGCTAAGGCTGACAATAGTTAGTTGTTTACATTCCTTGCATTTCGCATTGTAACCGTATTCGATAGAAGTAATATAAGTCAACTTCTTGGCATCCCGTTTACATCTTTCCTAGTGAACACATGTGTTGTGTGTAATTGTTAAGAAAGAACCCTTGTCGGGGTGACTTTGCGTCAAGTGGTATCAGAGCCCATAAAAATCCTGCAAGAAGAAAGGCCGTTGTTAGCACCCTATAAAATTTTGTGCTTAATTTTCTTCTAGTAGCATTGGCAGTGCAGAATAGAGCATTTTTTATGATAAAGGTTTCAAACTGGGCCTAGAAGAGGCATTTTTCCTCGATTGTAGATACCAAGGTTGCAAAAAGGAAAATTGTCTGATGGACAAAGGGGGGAAAGAAATCTTCACAAAGTTGGAAATATTTGGTTTTACAAAACCTATTTTAAACCCTATGAAAATTAGAGGTAAGGCGCTTTTAATTTTTACATGAAATGATATAGCCTAAGTGTGGAGGAAGGCTTCCATTTTTATAATTTTTGACCAAAGGTGGAAGCTTCATGGAGAAAAGATTTTATAATATGGCCAAAGTCGAAAACTTATGGGGAAAAGCCTTTATAATATAACCTAAGTCCACACTTTATGAAGGAGGCTTTGATTTTTTATAATGGGCCTGAATTCTAATTAAAAGTGGAGCAAAATGTAATGCGCCCAACATCGAGGGCTTACTAAGGGACCAAGAGCCGAGCCAAAGGGGCCCTCCTATCCTCCATCGTCCAAGACCAAGAGCCACTCCTTCTTTGCTACTTGGTATGTATGAAAAGCCATGGGATATATAAAGAGTGGAAGCCATTCTTTTGTCTTGCATGTGGGATAAATCCCCCAGAATTTAAAAAAAATGTGGGCGATAGGTGGAAATTCTAGGGAGTGGTTTGATGCTAAACACCAGGTCACACGACGAGAGATGCCACGTCTTCTACCACAACCGACCCCAGGCAGCGTTCAAGGGGGTAGGATTGAGTCACTTAGACGAGTGAGGTGGCTCCATTTAGATCATAGGCGCAACAATGAAGGGAGATCAACAGTTCATTTTTGACATCACACCGCCAAATCACTCGAGGGATAAGAGATGGGTTGGCCGCGATGGAGAAACCACTATCACGCGTGTCATATTTCTAGAGGCATTGCATATATTAAAATGGTATTAGAGATAGCATAAGGCCCATGCGATACCACCCTTGGAAATATTATAAAAGGAAAAGCCGCTCTTTTTTTTGTGACTTGTTCTCTTTTGACCGAAATGTCAAGCTCTCAAACCCTAGCATCATTTGTCCGAGAGCTAGGTAGTTCATTGCAATGTGGGATTCTGAGTGGGCAAGGGAGACTGATGTTTTCTTTCTGATGTTTTCTACCCTCCATCCAGATTTTTCATTTTGCATCCAAAGATCAACGCTATCGCCATTTTTCTGAAGCAAAGGATGGAAGAAGCAAATGTAAAGTGTTTTGGGTCTTATCGTTTAGGGGTTCATGTGCCGGCCGCTGACATCGACACACTGTTTGTTGGGTTTGCGTGTGTAGAGTGATGGGATTTTTCTTTTCTTCGTTCTCCTCCATGATACTTCAGCGCCACGGTGTGTACTCAGACACTAGACTTGTTTGAGTGGTGAAAGTCGAACGTTGTAGACTGCTGAGGTCTGTCGACTCTGTCCAAATGTTGTTCCTAGCATGATGGTGTCTCGTTTCTTTTGTCTCCATTCTCAGTGGCACCAAATCCTGTGAGGCGTTATTTGGTGAAGGAAGGGGAATTAGGGTTTCCATTTTTGTGACTCTTCAGGTTAGCCTCAAACGACGCGAGAGGGGTTTTCGGGTGTCACATAACGTCTTGAGGTATTATTCAGAAGGTTGGTCTCTTTGGACGTAGAAGAGATTACTCACTCGTTCTTTGAGATTACATGCCATGGTTGGACAGTTGACGCAAGATGTTATACTGCTGAAGTTTGTATTTGGGTAGGCGCATATTTGTGATAAAAAGCCTTTGAGAATGCTTGTTCACTATCCAGACATTGTGATACGCTTGCGATGGAATTCGATTTGAGAAATTCGTCATCATTTGAGTTTCCTCGAGGCTGGATTTCTAAAGTTGATTTTTGCATAAGTTTGAGATCTTGCTGTGTGTTGGGAGCGTGCAGAGAAAGAGTGGACCGAGATAAAGAAAGGGAAGGAGTTTTTAGATGGTTTGAGCAGCTTAGGAAATTGAAACAGGGTTAAATGTGACAGAAGATCGTTTGAAGCAAATTGCAGATAACGATGGTAGCTATTGTGCTTCAAAAGCTAGTCGTTTGTCATGGTTGCTGAGAAAAGCAAGTGATTCTACTGTCTTAAAGGAAGAAACCGAGGGATCATATTCATCGGCCCTTGAAGATGTTCTTGGTGCAGAGATTGAAAGAATGACGTTGGGAAAGACTGTACGAGAAAATTTGAATATGCTTCTTTTACTAGTGTACAGAATGAGGGTTTCACAATGGTTTCACAGCCGAGGCTTTAGAAGATAACAGTCAAGTGCATAAAAACTCAAGTCAAAGTCTGTTGTAAACTTGGACAATTCTTTGCCATCTCCCTTTGTTGGAAATGGACACAAGTCCAAGGATAAGATTGATACTTGTAAGAAAGCTGATGAAAGAAAGGGAAATGGTTTGGCACTATGAAGAGCCTAATCAATTTTTGCAGCTGGTATTACATTTCTTGGAGTGAAACTCGATGCAGCCTTGAAGTATAATTTAAAGGAGTAAATAGTGCACCACCTGGCAGTCCAAAGGATAAACAGAAATGAAGGTTGTCGGTTAGTGGGAGCAGCCACCTGGACGAGCGTCTCCAAAATATATTTGTCTTTTTGCATGAGTCAGTGGTCATTTAGTTAAAAATTGTTGGTAAATGTAAAAAGGGGTTGGGCCCGTGTTACCCACTTTCGTCTTATAATATTAGTGACGAATAGGCTAAGCTAGTTGTCACTAATACTCGTAACTAATTTCTGGTAGGAGTAGGTCAAGCATGAAGCCTAGGAAAACTATAAATTTCATGTAACTGAATGAATGAAGGGTTGGCTTTTCATTTGGGGGACTCTCAAGAGGTGAGAAGATCTACATTGTGTATGTTTTCTATTTTAAGATATGAATAAAAGTTGCAGAGATGGAATGCTTTGAAGCTTTCCATGGATGAGATTCTTGTGCCATTGGTCTCTTTAGTAAGTAATTTCCTATGTGATTGTCTTCTTGTTTAACATTTCATTGTTTCTTTTCTTTCATGTTTAAGCACAAGGGTTATGGATCAGAATTCATCTAGTATGCTCTGAATCCATTGTTCAAGCATCCAAACATCTTCTTCTAAAGTCTTGTAGAATTCACCCTAGTTAGGTGCTTTGTTTGATGGGTTGTCTTCCCCGTTCCTCCAATCCACCTGCAAAAACCTTAACACGGAAGAGTTGGTGTCTACCCTGCCTCTGTCCGTGATCTCTTCTCGCTCCTACCTCTAGCAACATAATTCATACCTGATTTATTGACTCCATTTCCCAATGGTCTCCCTCCATGAATGTCTTTCCAAAACTCTTTGAAACCATTATGTTCTACCAGGAATCTGACCTCCTTAATGTGTTTTGATTGCATATCTTGAGCAAGAATGTTGAACATGCATTTTATCTCTTAAATTGTTGATCATTTTAGTTTTCTGTGAGTTTATAGAGAGAGCCCTCTCGAGTTAAGCTGGGTCAGTAGCATTAGTCTAAAGCTGGTTAGTTGTTACCCTAGATTTCCCTCTCCACAACCTTCGGGGTTAATTTGGGTGTTAACAAATTGGTGCCATTGCCGGGGAGCGATTGTCTCATCATCCCTGAGCAAAACGACAAAGTTCAGATCTGAATGTTGATGGTGAACAACAGTCAGACATCAAGAAGGTTGCATCATTCACCTGGCGAGTCCACTCATCAAATTCTAGTATCAGGGTGACTCCACTAGGAGGATCAGTGACCCCATATCAGAATTGAGAGGTTGAAGGTCTCATGGCGACTCCACGTTGAAGAAATCCAGAGTTTCTCTGATTCACAAGCTGCTGCACTCACTCTTCAGCTGGAATTTGCAGCTCCATTATTTCAAGATAGCCTCATTGTCAAGAAGGTATGCTCCTATGAACAGGTCTCATATTCCTGGTTTTCCTAATCAAATTCCTAAAGTAGATTGGCAATCATACTTGCTTAAGTTTAGAGAAGAGGAAAAGGATGATGCTACACTTCATTTGATAAGATTTCATATACATGCGCACAAGCTGAATATTAGGTTTCATGAGGATTTCCTTATGAAGATGTTCATGGCTTCTTTAGAAGGAAAAGCAAGGGAATGGTATGAAGATTTGAAACCTGGTAGCCTATTTTCTTTAAAGGATTTTCACATAGTTTTCTATGAGCATTATAAAGTAGATTTTCCATCTTTGTCTTTAGTGGAAAATTGTTGTGATCAGTTTGGGGATTTCATATAGTACCTTCAAAGTATTGATGAAGATCTGAAAAGTATGAATGATGAAGACCTATCTGAACCACTCTATCATTTTTCTTCGCAAATCCATGGCCATGATGATCGAGAAAAGCTAGCCGTAGATGAGATCAATGAAGAGATGATAGTAGATTCCCATGATCTCTCTTTGGAAACAAATGATGATTCATCTGCTCCTTTGTATACAAATGAAGAATACAATCATGATCAATCTGCAGAAGAGAAAGAAAACAATAGCTGTTTGATTCAGAAAATGCACAGACCACCTCTTCTTTTAACTGAAGAAGAAATAGATCAGCTCCTGCAAGGTCATGTTACAGTCCCTGCTTATACAGATTTGCAGTGTTCACACAGTCATGAATATGTGAATGAGATCTCGTTTAGTATTGAAAATGAATATCTACATTTAAATGATGACAGTCATGGGATTAATGGTGTTATACAGGAAGTTCCTTTGAGGGAACCCATTTGTGATGATGATCCTCCACAAGGAAACCAGCTATTAGACACCCTGTTCTTCCATCAAGAAGATAGAGTTGTCATGTTTAATAATCTTGCAGGGTGTTTTCTGTTTGAGGATGCTTTAGATTATGAGGTGAATGAGTATGAATCTGAGATAGATAGCATGTTAAGGAGAGAACTAGAGTTGCTCGTATTGGAGGAAGGTACAATCCACGCTCAGGCAGCAGAAGGTCACACTTCCATTTGCATTCTTATGGATCAACAACCGAATATTCTTGCATATCAAATTGAAAGAGGAAGTGTAAGCAAGGTTCGAGCAAATGGCCAGTTACTAGAGTGGCTCCATTGGCACTTTTGTGTCATTTGATTCAGCAGTTTCATCTTAGGGAAGTAGGGTAGGTAGGAGGAATAAGTTTGCTGAGAAAGCATTTTTTCAGTATGTACAGTGTTATCTTTCAATTCAGTTCCGGCATGTATGTTTTCGGTCTTCGGCAGTCTATGGTTTTCAGTTGCAATGTTCGGATGAAGAATCGGTTACAGGTTACAGGTTACAGGCTACAGTTTTTGGGGTTGGGATCCACCGAATGGATCCGGCACTGGTCTACCAAGGGTTCTTTGCTACCTTGCAGGGAGGATAGCATCCCCAGTTAGAGCCAGTTTCTATCACCCCATAAATTTTTGTGCTTAATTTTCTTCTGGTAGCATTGGCGGTGCAGAATAAAGCATTTTTTATGATGAAGGTTTAAAACTGGGCCTAGAAGAGGCATTTTTCCTCGATTATAGATACCAAGGTTGCAAAAATGAAAATTGTCTGATGGACAAAGGGGGAAAGAAATCTTCACAAAGTTGGAAATCTTTGGTTTTACAAAACCTATTTTAAACCCTATGAAAATTAGAGGCAAAGCGCTTTTAATTTTTATATGAAATGATATAGCCTAAGTGTGGAGGAAGGCTTCGATTTTTATAAGTTTTGACCAAAGGTGGAAGCTTCATGGAGAAAAGCTTTTATAATATGGCCAAAGTCGAAAACTTATGGGGAAAAGCTTTTATAATATAACCTAAGTCCACACTTTATGAAGGAGGCTTTGATTTTTTATAATGGGCCCGAATTCTAATTAAAAGTGGAGAAAAGCTTTTATAATATGGCCAAAGTCGAAAACTTATGGGGAAAAGCTTTTATAATATAAACTAAGTCCACACTTTATGAAGGAGGCTTTGATTTTTTATAATGGGCCCGAATTCTAATTAAAAGTGGAGCAGAAGGTAATGCACCCAACACCGAGGCTTACCAAGGGACCAAGGGCCGATCCAAAGGGGCCCTCCTATCCTCCATCTTTAAAGACCAAGAGCCACTCCTTCTTTGTTATTTGGTATATTTGAAAAGCCATGGGATATATAAAGAGTAAAATATATTCTTTTGTCTTGCATGTGGGACAAATCCCCCAGAATTAAAAAAGAAATGTGGGCGATAGGTGGAAATTATAGCGAGCGATTAGATGCTAAACGCCAGGTCACACGATGAGAGATGCCACGTCTTCTACCACAACCGATACCAGGCAGCGTTCAAGGGGGAATGATTGATTCACTGAGACAAGTGAGGTGGCTCCATGCAGATCGTAGGAGCAGCAATGAAGAGAGATCAACGGTTCGTTTTTGACATCACATCACCAAATCCCTCGGGGGATAAGAGATGGGTTGGCCGCGATAGAGAAACCACTCTAACGCATGTCATCTTTTTGGAGGCATCGCATATATTAAAATGGTATTAGAGATAGCCTAAGGCCCATGTGATACCACGCTTGGAAATATTATAAAAGGAAAAGCCGCTCTTTTTTTTGGTGACTTGTTCTCTTTTGACTGAAACGTCAGGCTCTCAAACCCTAGCATCATTTGTCCGAGAGCCAGGTAGTTTGTTGCAACATGGGAGTCTGTGTGGGCGAGGGAGACTGATGTTTTCTTTCTGAATGTACACGATTTTTCTACCCTCCATCCAGATTTGTCATTTTGCATCCAAAGATTGACGCTGCCGCCATTTTTCTGAAGCAAAGGATAGAAGAAGCAAATGTAAAGTGTTATGGGTCTTATCGTTTAGGGGTTCATGTGTCGGCCGCTTACATCGGCGCACTGTGTGTTGGGTCTGCGTGTGCAGAGTGATAGAATTTTTCTTTTCGTCGTTCTCCTACATGATACTTCAGCCCCACGGTGTGTACTCAGACACTACACTTGTTTGAGTGGTGAAAGTCGAACGTTGTGGATTGTTGAGGTTTGTCGACTCTGTCCCAATGTTGTTCCTAGCACAATGGTATCTTGTTTATTTCGTCTCCATTCTCAGTGGCACCAAATACTGTGAGGCATTATTTGGTGAAGGAAGAGGAATTAGGGTTTCCATTTTTGTGACTCTTCAGGTTATCCTCGAATGACAAGAGAGGGGTTTTTGAGCATCACATAACGTCTTGAGGTATTCTTCAGAAGGTTGGTCTCTTTGGACGCAGAAGAGATTACTCACTCGTTCTCTGATATTACATGCCATTGTTGGACTGTTGACGCAAGATGTTATACTGCTGAAGTTTGTATTTGGGTAGGCGCATCTTTGTGATAGAAAGCCTCTGAGAATGCTCGTTCACTATCCAGACATTGTGATACGCTTGCGATGGAATTCGATCTGAGAAATTCATCATCGTTTGAGTTTCCTCGAGGCCGGATTTCTAAAGTTGATTTTTGCATATGTTTGAGATCTTGTTGTGTGTTGGGAGCATGCAGCGAAAGAGTGGACCGAGATAAAGAAAGGGAAGGAGTTTTGAGATGGTTCGAGCAGCTTAGGAAATTGAAATAGGGTTAAATGTGACAGAAGATCGTTTGAAGCAAATTGCAGATAGCGATGGTAGCTATTGTGCTTCAAAAGCTAGTCGTCTATCATGGTTGCTGAGAAAAGCGAGTGATTCTACTGTCTTAAAGGAAGAAACCGAGGGATCACATTCACCAGCTCTTGAAGATGTTCCTGGTGCAGAGATTGAAAGAATGACGTCGGGAAATACTGTACGAAAAAAATTGAATATGCTTCTTTTGCTGGTGTACAGAATGAGGGTTTCACAATGGTTTCGCAGCCGAGGCTTTAGAAGATAACAGTCAAGCGCATAAAAACTCAAGTCAAAGCCTGTTGTAAACTTTGACAGCCTGTTGTAAACTTTGACAATTCTTTTCCATCTCCCTCTGTTGGAAATGGGCACAAGTCCAAGGATAAGACTGATACTGGTAAGAAAGCTCATGAAAGCAAGGGAAACAATTTGGCACTATGAAGAGCCTAATCCATTTTCGCAGCTAGTATTACATTTCTTGGAGTGAAACTCGACAAAGCCTTGAAGTATAATTTAAAGGAGTAAGTAGTGCAACACCGGGCAGTCCAAAGGATAAATAGAAATGAAGGCAGTCAGTTAGTGGGAGCAGCCACCTAGATGAGCGTCTCCAGAATATTTTGTCTTATAATAGTAGTGACGAATAGGCTAAGCTAGCTGTCACTCATACTTGTAACTAATTTCTGGTAGGAGTAGATCGAGCATGAAGCCCAGGACAGCTATAAATTTCAGCTATAAATTTCATGTAATTGAATGAATGAAGGGTTGGGTTTTCATTTGGGGACTCTCTAGAGTTTCTCAGCTCTGCATTGTATATGTTTTCTATTTTCTGTATTGTATATGTTTTCTATTTTTAGATATGAATAAAAGTTGTAGAGATAGAATGCTTTGAAGTTTTCTATGGCTGAGATTTTTGTGCCATTGGTCTCTTTAGTAAGTAATTTCTTATGTGATTGTCTTCTTGTGTAACATTTCATTGTGTCTTTGCTTTCATGTTTGAGCACAAGGGTTATGGATCAGAATTCATCTAGTATGCTCTGAATCCATTGTTCAAGCATCCAAACATCTTCTTCTAAAGTCTTGCAGAATTCACTCTAGTTAGGTGCTTTGTTTGATGGGCTATCTTCCCCATTCCTCCAATCCACCTGCAAAAACCTTAACACGGAAGAGGTGGTGTCTACCCTGCCTCTGTCCGTGATCTCTTCCCGCTTCTACCTCTAGCAACCTAATTCAGACCTGATTTATTGACTCTATTGCCCAATGGTCTCCCTCCATGAATGTCTTGCCAAAACTCTTTGAAACTAATCTATTTTACTAGGAATCTGACCTCCTTAATGTGTTTTGATTGCATATCTTGAGCAAGAATGCTGAACATGCGTTTTATTTGTTAAATTGTTGATCATTTTAGTTTTATGTGAGTTTATAGAGAGATCCCTTTAGGACTAAGCTAGGTCAGTAGTATTAGTCTAAAGCTGGTTAGTGGTTACCCCAAATTTCCTCTCCACAACCTTTGGGGTTAATTTGGGTGTTAACACCTTGTTTGAAAGGAGTTGTTGGTTTCAACAATATAAGATTTCCCACATGCACATCGTAATAGAATAAAGAATATATTAATATCCGGTAACACTGTACGAGTGAATTGATACCACACAAGTAAGTCTCAATAAAGTTGTTCAACAATTTCCCCATGCCGTGTGGTCATACCGGGTGGCAGAGGGATTAGTTCCTGCCGTGAGTAACGGCTAAATCCTTGGCAAAAAGCATGAATAAAAATAGAAACAAAAAACATGAATCACAATTTAAGACAAGCACGAGAGTAGCATTTTGGATTTACCAGCTGACTCATCTTCTAACGGTTGCATCTGCTGACGCATGTGCTTTTTGCATTTATTCATTGAGAGAGAACAACTTTTTTTTCATATGCAACGGCTTCATTGTAGAAAGAGGAGCAAGGGCAGAAAATCATCTATCCGTTGGAAGGAAGGATATTTATATCAAACAATTTCAACATTTACCTTCTCCTTTATCCATGCTCTTCTGTGTTTGTGTGATTGGGTTTCTGGGTTTGAGTGGAATATGAATCTGTGATCATGTGTCTTAGTCTGTGTGTGGTTTAGTGTCTGAGTGACTTTGTATAATTGAATTTCCGTGATTGAATGGAATATGAGTCTGTGTGGTCTGTGTGTGGCCGGGTGTCTGAATATGATTGTGATTTAATGTCTGAATCTGGCGGCCAATATGTGATAGAGGAGGATATTCTGAAATAGGGTCAATAAATTTCGGCTGGCTGGATTGGAATGGAGGAAAACGAGCTTCAGGGGAATCGAGGACGCAGTTGACAAGAATGATTTTGGGGCTTCACTTCTAGGTACATAAAATTATTATTCCCTCTCAGCACGTATCTTAGAAGCAATCTCATTGAATTCTGTCAATTTCTTGGGCGTTGCAATGAGGGTTGGGTTCTGTTCTTCAGCGTTGCGACTAGGGTTGGGTTTTGTTCTAAGCAGAATGGTTTTTTATTATTTCCTCTGAGTTCTTCTTTGCTCTCAGAAGCAGTAGATGCGCTAGAGCGTTCAGTTCTGCTTTTTTGGCCTCGAAATAAATATTGAGTTCTTTTTTTCTCTCAAAATCCCTAGAAAATTTCACGCGTCAATGGTTTAAATTTTTTGTACTTTGTATAAGATTTGACGCACAAACGTTGTTGTGGTTTATATTTTTTGGGGATATAAATGATTTTAAAGTAGCTTCACCGATAAGCATATTTGGTTGGGTTTTCTTAGTTGCGCCCAAACCAAATCAGATCACATCGCTCTACAACTGCAGGTCTCTCTTCGCAGGTGATTATTTAACCAGATCACATCGCACTCCCATTCCAGCTTTCGTTTCTCCCGCCTCTGACCCATTTGCGCTCTCCCTTCTGGCTGAATATTAATTTTAATTTACTTTCTCCGTTGGTGTAGCTTGGTTTATTTTAACCCGCCTATCTGCTTATAATATTTAGTTTAAGCGGCCTGCGTTATCTCTAGATTTAGGGTTTATCGGTTTATTCGTTGTGATCAAATTTGGTTCGTACATATTATACATCATGATATAATTATTTCGTATTGATTAATTAATTTATTTTAATTTGAAAAGATACCAGAGATTTCTATGAAATCTAGCCTGTTCATTTTTTTAGATTTGTAGCTTGCGGTTGGTTCAGTGTCTCCAGGAACATCTCTATGAACATGGTTTTAGGATTATTTCACACGACTTATGAATATATTTATAAGGATATGGTTTAGATTTTAAGTTTTCCGGTGGTGCTTTGGAATTAGCTTCTCCAAAATACATTTATATGAACATGGTTTTAGATTTAAGTTTTAGGTTTTTTCTAACTTTTCTTAAGAGTATGGTTGATGATTTTTATATTATTAATTTATAAAAGCGCTGTGACATATATTTTATATTTTGTGTATATATTTTTAGAAATTGTTTAAGAGATTTTTTTATATGGTCATAAATAAATATATTCTATACCTATTATATTAAAGATAATGATTTTTTTCAAAAGTGATTGGCTGTTGTTATTCTAGAGAATCAAGGTGGTATGAATTACAATCATTACAATATGGGCTCAAATTTAAAGATAATAATTTTATAATTGATAGTTTTAAGTAATTGTTTTCTCCTTAAATAAATTATTTTCAAAATGTACTTTTCAGTATGAGGATGTACATTTTCCCCATTTATAACGAATTTTTTTAATTATGTATATCCATTTATTACATACTTTTTTTTCTAAATGTGCATGTACGTTATTTGTTAAAAAGAATTTCATTGTAAGTATGTGGATGTGCATTTATAACATGTTTTTTCAATTCTGTTTACGACATATTTATTATAAGCTTTTATTAATATTTTGTTTGTTGATTTGTTTGATTTTTTTAATTTCTATATAATGTATGGTTTGTTAAGTATTTCTCATATATATAATGTATTTTTTGTTAAGTATTTTTATGCTGTATTATATAATATATTGTTTATTAAGTATTTCCATATATAATGTATTGTTTGTTAAGTATTTCTATGTTGTATGTTTATTTTCATCATGTTGTATGTTTATTTTCATTTGGTTTATTCACTTGTAGTATTATATATATTTTATTTAAATTATATATTTTTATGTTTCTCCTATTAAGTTTGTATTTCAATGTTTCTCTTATTAAGTTTGTATTTCAATGACATAATGAACCAAGAGGGTGCACGAAGTATTGAAACTTATGAAAGTGTTAACAAACTAAATTAAGCTGTGACAGCAATTTATCTTTGAAATTCTATTTGTGATAATCGATAAAATAACTTTTCAAACACATAAATTAATATTATACTAGTAAGGGGATAGGATTACTTTATAAAGGCATGGTAAGAGTTGATGTGGCAAAATGGTTTAGTGGTGGATTTGATAGAGAGAATATGCTAGGATGGAGCTCAATGGTTACAGAAATTGAAATTAAGTGTAAATTGCCATCTCATTAATTAGTTAATGATATGATTATTTAATTAGTAAAGTCTATTTGTTTCTTAATACTTGCAAACAAGTTAACAGATTTATTTGCCGCCCTCCCATCACTAACTAAGACTATCCATCAAATCTTATCCATAGAATACATAATCTTAATTAAAAATATGCAATGCAAGACCTTGTATCAAAATTACACCTAATATGGTATGGGCTATGAGCTTAATAAGAGAGGATATTTTGAGAGATAGTGTCCGAGGATATTATGGAGTCATGAGTCACAATCATTATCATAATTACAGTTTGAAAACAAAATTCCAAGTTAGATATATATGAGGATCGTGGATTGTGCTTTATAATGTAGCGATTGATTAATATTTGCCTTAATCAATTTATAATGTATCAATCAAGGATTGTGCTTTACAACAACGAGGGAGTCACAAACTCAACAACATTTACGAATTGTGAAGAATAGTCGTGTCTTTTCGTTTCGAGGATTTTGAGTTCAATAAATCTATGGATCATATTTTTTACAGGCAGATCATATCCACATTGTGCAGTAGAGGATTGCATCTGTAAATATTTCTCGTATCTTCGCCTGTGAAGCCATTTGGATTTCTCAACGATTCTACGGATCTCCTGTCTTTGGTAAAGAGTGAACATGGAGAAGTATGACCTACTAGACAAAATCGGAGAGGGATCATATGGGAAGGTTTTCAAGGGTAGAGTCAGAGCAACAGGTCAGATGGTGGCTCTCAAGAGAACATGTTCCCAGTTCAATGGCGAAGGGGTTCCTTCCAGTTCTCTCAGAGAAATCGCAAATCTCAAGTTGCTCTCCCGTGGTGAAAACATTGTCAAGTATGTATGTTTTTATTTTCACGTTTTTATTGCATATAAAGCAAAATTCGGTGGATTCTGATACCTGGTCCAAGTTTGTTCAATGTAATATTTAAAAAATTAAAATTAAAAAAACAATGAAATGTGTAATATCCTTGGAATCAAGAATAGTAGGATAATCATGTAACCATCTTATCTTCCCTTATTTTAAATGGATTTCTTAGAAATCAAAGTTCAAATAAATTTGGAATATTGATCCATTTTGCCAGCATTTGAGTTAGATTAGAAGACATTAAAACCTTTAGAACTGGTAACATTTAAAGCTAAAACTGATAAGATTTTTAGTTTAATTTTTTAAATAAAATAGATTCATTTTCTTATAAAATTATCCTATTCATAAATCAAAATATATATAAATAATAAATTTAAGAGTATAAACACTGGTTTATTCTCACGTTCAATGACCGGCTAAATTATTCCAGAGCTAATTGCTTTGCGAATTCGCTTATACTCTGCAGGTTGATGGCGGTTGAAACCGACGACAGTGAAGGTGGAAATGTGGCGCTATATATGGTGTTTGAATTTATGGACTGTGACCTTCGAGATTTCTATCACAGATATTTAACCAACCATGAATCACTACCGCCCATGATCGTCAAGGTCCACTTAATATATATATTTTCAATGCATTGCATTGTGCATAGTATAACGCTGTATTGTTTATATCGTACACGAATTATAATTTTTATTTTGTTGTTGAGAATATCGCTGTTGTTGCAGAACATTATGCATCAGCTGCTTAAGGGAGTTGAGTATTGTCACAGGCACGGAGTTATACACAGGTCACTCTTATATTTTCTTCTGTTGTGAGCTCAGCTGATATTTTAAAATATATATTTGTATTAACGTATCCGATGTTATGCATACGATTTTGGGATTGCAGAGACTTGAAACCTCGGAATATATTAGTGAATTTAGAGGCGGGACTGGTAAAGGTTGCAGATATGGGGCTTGGTAGAGTTCTACATAAGAAGTTCGGGTCTTATACCGAAGAGGTAGGTGTTTGAATTAGTCGAACATTAATTTTTTTTGGCTGGAAATACCTGAAACTTGGGATAGTGATTATTCTAATTAAATTAGGGTTTCTAAATTCTAATTCACTATCGAATGCAGGTTGCAACTCTATGGTATAGGCCTCCTGAATTGCTGCTCGGAGAAACGGACTATAACTTTGCAATTGACATTTGGGCTATTGGGTGCATTTTTGGTACAGTACATTCCATTTCGTATAAAGTTTTCTGGTTTGTATGGTTTATTCAGTTGAAAAAAAGAGTTAATGGTAATTGTTGTAACTAATTATGCAGCTGAATTGTGTATTATGGAGCCTTTCTTTCAAGGAGATACCCATACTAAATATCATCAAATAATTAAGATATTCCAGTGAGTTTAAGTATTTTTAATCTCAAAAAAGTGTTTACTGTAATTGTATTGTCTTTTTGGTCGAAATACAATTACCATAGTTTTGCTTTCGTCTTTCAGGGTAATAGGAACTCCCAATGAAGAATTATGGCCCGGAGTAAGTCAGCTTAAGTATTGGAGTGCTGAATTTCCTAAGTTTAGGTCTCGGGATTTGGGACATCTCATTCCAAATTTAGATGAATGTGGTTTGGACTTGTTATCAGTAAGATACTCTCCTTTAAGATTCGCGAAGTCATTATTATTTTTACTTATTTAAGACTAAATAAATTTGATTGCCATAAATATATCTTCTTTTAGAAATGCTTATGTAAATTTTAATAAAAAAAAAATTATGCAGAAAATGTTTCAACATGAACCTTCCAGGAGAATTTCAGCCAGGAACGCACTATCCCATCCCTACTTTTTTGACGTCGATACTTGCCTAAACATCTCATATTAACTATGGGTGTAAATAATTTATTTTTAATTTTAAATCTCTCCGTCTTACACCTGCGGAAGGCGGGATCTATAGTAATCCCTGAGCGGTCAAAGTTCTGTTACTGACTTTCAATTTCTTTTGTTTTTTACAAATATATTTTTATTATAGGTTTTTAATAGTTATAAAAATATTAATATTAAATTAAATACTTAAAAATTTAAAAATATTTTTCATAATTTAAAAATATATTAAAATTTTAAAAATAAATATTGTTTTAAAAATTTTAACGTTGGGAAAAAAAGGTACGTCACTTCATAAATGAATAGAGCCTCCCCATAGATAGAGTGGATTTTTTTTGGATTCAGCACGGATATGATAATGAGTGGAAAAAATAATTTAAAAAACAAAAAACCATAATTTGATCACAATATGCAGGCTTGATGGATTTCGAGCAACTGGAAGATTTTGAACCAAAGCTGGCAGATGAAGAGACGGAGAAAGGTATGAGATGCAGTTTTTGTAACATATCATATTTGACAAGATAGCAGAAACCACAATCATATGGCTCTGAATTTGTCAAGTAGGATGCTCAATGATTTTGGTGCATTGTAGGTGAATGGCTGAAGATGAATAATATTCATAGTAACTGAAAGAAGAAAGGACTTTAATATTCTACATGGCTGTGTTTTCTTAGAACATTAATGCTATGTTGCATTTGATTACTATTTTAATTCTTCAATATTATGTGACCTCGAAAAGATATTCAAAACTGCACTTTGCAGCTGCTATAAAGATTCGTTGATTGACATTTCAGTTTCTAGCTTTGTCTAGATTGTTTGCTGTATCTTAGTGACTAAGAATTTTATGTTATAGGAAATGAATTCTTTAAGCAGCAGCAGTATCATGAGCCTATAAAGCATTATAAGGAAGCACTTAGAAGGATTCCCAAAGATGGAAGGGTAAGCGGTCTTATTACCTTCTTCTTTAGTGTTTCCTTGATTCCACTGCTCATGGCATTCTTCTTTGGTGGTCCTATAAAGCGTGCTCATGGCATTCTTCTTTGGTAGTCCTATAAAGCATTATAAGGAAGCACCTAGAAGGATTCCCAAAGGTGCAAGGGTAAGCGGTCTTATTACCTTATAAGTGGATGAAGGTTTTATAGGTTAAATCAGAATTGGTGATGAAAAATGTTTAGTGTTTGGCAATACACAATGCACAATTTATGATAAGAGTCAAGAAAATAGGGTGGTTACATAGCACTAGTCTTTTTATTATGGCATATGACAACAGAAGTTAGTTGTGGCATCTTAGATTTGGGCATTTGAATTTTTATAGTTTGAAACTTCTAACTTAAAAAAAAATGTTTATGGATTGCATAAGGTTGAATAGCATAGGGAGGCTTGTGAAGAATGTGCTAAAGGAAAATAAAGTATTATGGACTAATGGTGGAGGAGAATATTTTTCAAGAGATTTTTAGAATTTTTGTGATAAGAATGGAATTAAAAGAAAACTCACCAATGTTTACACACCTCAACAAAATGGGGTAGCTAAAAAAAAGAAGCGCACATTGGTGGATATGGAAATAAGTATACTACAAACCAAGGAATTAAGTAATTCTTTTTGGGGTGATGGAGGATATGGAAATAAGTATACTACAAGCCAAGGAATTAAGTAATTCTTTTTGGGGTGATGGAGTTTTTACAGGAGTGTACATTCTCAATGGAAGTCCCACTAGTGCACTTGACATGACGACTCCTTATGGATCCTATTATGAGAAAGATCCTAATGTATTCCAGGACAAGAAAGATCCATAAGGAGTCATCATGTCATTAGGATCTTTCTTGTCCTAGAAGACACGCAACGCATGGGGGAACTCGCGAAAACTGTTTGACTACCCATTATGGAAGGGAACATGGAGAAAAAAAAATACACTCACCAATCCTTGATCATCCATCCATTCATCGAGAGAGAACTCGTCCAAACATTCCTGCATACAAAGACCTGTGAGGAATCTTGAAGATAACCATGTTTCCTGTGTAATAGGGAATACCATAGAGTTCATAGCCATGGAAAGTCTTTGTGCGAACCCTATCTACATGACAAGAGTGGTAAGAGCCTTGAGAGGAATTACAAAGATTGAACGGTACAGAGAGACCGTGAGAACCAGGGATTGAGTCACAAAGAGTAGATTGCACAATAGAGCCCTATCCGCAAGTTGAAAAGGAGTCAGCTTATTGAACTGTGGAAGAAGGTTGGGTTGCTTGGTAAACCCAGTGAAGGCTGTAATCTCATATAAATAGCGATTGGACCTTTCTATGCCCATCCTGAATAGCACTGGAAGGGAAGAGGCCTTGAGGTACTGTGTAGCAGAGAAGAGGGTCTTCCTTTTGTTGGGTGCAGTAGATAATGTGGGTTTTAGGTCTACTCAGTGTTAAGATGCCTGCAACTCTGTGGTTGAGCTCACTAGCTTAGCAATGCCTTCTTTGTTATCCCTATATGCTTGATAAACCCACTGCAGGTTGGCTTAACATGATCAGCTTGTTTGGTATGCTTGATAAACCCAACTGTAGGCTGGCTTGGCATGATTGTGTTTCCTGGTATGCTTGATAAGCCCAACTACAGGATGGATTGGCATGACCATGTTGTTTAGTATGCTTGATAAACCCAACTTGAAGTTGGATTAGCATGACTAGTATATCCCTATATGCTTGATAAACCCACTGTAGGTTGGCTTAGAATGGGTAGATGCCCTGGAATGCTTGACAAACCCAACTACAGATTGGCTTAGCATTAGGATGGAACCTTGATTGTGAGAGAACCTGATATCCCTCCTTAGTGGATACATAGCCCACCTCGGGGGTGATCTCTCAGCTGAAAGAGTATAGGTTGGACAAAGATCTAAGGTTGGGTAGAACGTTTCTCTCACTTAGCAAGTTTCTTGGCAGCTTTAGAAAGTTGAAAGATAAGTACCTTCTTGTTATGTTAAATGATGTTGTTCCATTGCTATGATATGGATGCTTATGTTCAAGTTATGTAATGATTGTTTATATGAATTTATTGCAAGAAGTTATGTGCAAGCCTGACGAGAGGGATGAATTCATTGTTATGTACATCATTGTATTGCATGAGTTTAATGCCTTATAAGTCTTGCATGTGATAGATGTAATGTCTATATCTAACTTTATGCACTTTACATGTGGTGATATATTTGATTAACCCTGTGAATAAGTTATATGTCTACACTTGATCTTGGGAAAGGAAGGGGATAGCTTGTTGTGTTTCAAGAACCCCTCGGTGGCTGACGTTAAGGGGAAAGTCATGTCAGGAAGAAAGTTGAAGTCCTTTAAGTGGAGTTATGCATAGAATTTTCAGTTGGAGAAATGACAAGTTTGGAGACCTTGGTCATGACTGGAAGTTACACCATTGGAAAGAGCTCTCCAAGAGGTTTCCAATGATACTGACCTTGTCCCATTTGGACTAAGGATGTGAAATTTATGACCCTCGAAAGTTGCTCTGAAAGTTACCGTTGCTTGGAAAGTTCTGCATGCCCGCATCCGCAATGTGGATTGCGGAAAGGTAAGTTTTCCCGGTGGAAAATTCCACATTCCCACATCTACAATGTAGATTGCGGATTGGGGAAAGGTAAGTTTTCCTGGTGGGAAATTCTACATTCCCACATCCAGAATGCATATTGCGGATTGCGGAAAGGTAAGTTTTCCCGGTGGGAAATCCCATATTCCCACATCTGCAATTGTGGATTGCAAATTCGTGGTTGCGGATTGTGGAAATGTAAGTTTTTCGATGTGAATTTTATCACTTCTGCATCCATAGTTCCAGATTGCGGATTCGCAATTGAGGATTGTAGAAAGGTAAGTTTTCCAATGTGAAGTTTCACACTTCTGCATCCACAGTTGCGGATTGTGGATCCGAGCGATTCTAACTCAGTGTGTGTATTTTGTCGGGTTGGAAGAAAAAAAAATGGGATCGGGGTCTCCCATGGCCTCTGAAATTCATGGGGACGTGACAGTATTAGCACAAATTAAAGTTAGTTGTAGATATATTATATTCTTCACATGCATGAACATGCAGTGAAGATTGCTCCTAATTATTGCTCCTAATTATTATTGGTGGTCATTGGAAAACATCTATGTACAGGTTTGAAATTTGTGAGGGTTGGACTAGTTTTTTATTTGCACCCTTTCCTACCCTAGATATGAACTACTCTCCACTCTAGATTGTACTACCCTACCATATCCTACCCTACTCTAACCTTGAATTCCTAATAGAATCTATCATATTCTAAAATAACATACCCTACCAAGCCTATCCTAATCTACTCTACCCTAACCTATTCTACATCGGTTTCCCTAGCCTAAATCCCTAAGTGTTAACCCTAATCTGAAACCTTAAAACATACATAACCTTTCCCATATTACCCTACAGTTAAAATAAATAATCCTTCTATTGACTTACTTAGCTTAGTCTACCCTACCTTATCTTACCCTATAGTAACCTATCCTAGTTAACTTAAGCCACAAGAGGATCCCTTCAGCTCCGAAAAGGATCATCAGAAGAAGAAGGAGTGAACCAAGTGTTGATATTGCCAAAGGGGCTCTCATCCTGAAAGCTCATATTTGAGAAATACTATAGATTAGATGGCACAACTCCTTGAGAAGAAACATATTCCCATTCCCGAAGGTGCAAAGACGAAGGAAGGAGGTTCTAACTTAGATGACAAGGAGCGAGTCCATGCTCTAATGACCATCACATCTTCATCCACTTCTTATATCATTGATTCCAGAGCTTCAAGGAACATGGTTGGAACCAGAGAATCATTTGTTACTCTTTATTTCTCAGATGTCCTAGGTCCTAAGATTATTCTTGAAGATGACTCAGAAACTACTTCAAAGGGAAAAGGTATAGTAGATCTTGACAATGGCTCATTTTTTAATGTCCTTTGTCCCCGGTCTAGCTTCAAATTTATTGTATGTCTACTAAATGACCCATACTAGTTCACCCAAAAGAGTTGTATTCACCCCTAATGATGTGGAGATATCTGAGTTCTCCACGAGAAGATTTGTTGCATTAGGCACTGCTGATCATCCACCAGAGTCTACAATTTTTCATAGTTTTTTCCTCTCTCTCCCCCCCAGTAATGCTCCTCTCTCATGCTAATGAAGCAAGAAAAAATTGGCATGAGAGGTTTTTCCATCTAAATTACAGATAACTTCATGATTTACATGATAAAAACATGGTTGTAGGGTTTCCAAACATCACCTTCTTTAAGGGATTCTTCCAGGGTTGTATTCTAGGAAAACAGCCTGAGAGAAAGTTTGAGAGATCAATGCTTGAGAGAACCTCTAAAAATTTGGATATGAGCCATACTGATATTGTTGGTCCTTTCCCTCACTTGTCACTGAATAAATACATATAGTTATTAAGCTTCATTAATGATCATACTAGGTATTGTTTGGTCTACTTCCTGTAGTTTTAGTCTGGAGTTTTTGGCTATTTCAAGGTTTTTAAAGCCTTTGTTGAGAACCAGCTTGGAAGGAATATAAAGGCAAACATATCAGATAATGGGGGAGAGTACATCAAATTATACTTTTAGTATCTCTATGTAGTGGCTAGCATACACATGCAGCAGACTGTGCCATACACTTTTGAACAGAATGAAATTGATGAGAAGAAGAATCAATCTCTTAAGGAGATGGAAACTTGTATGCTTGAAGAAAGATATTTACCACCAAATTTGCGGGATGGAGCAAGCAACTATGCATCCTGCATACAAAACAGAGTCCCACATAAATCCCGGAAAGGAGTTACCCCTCATGAAGCTTGGTGTGGTCATAAACCTTATATTTCACATTTTAGGATTCTTGGTGTCAAGGCTTGGGATAGAATTCCATCCGAGAAGAGAAGAGCCTTAGAGCCACAGAGTAGGACATGTTTTTTTGTTGGCTACTCAGAAGACTCAAAGGGTGGGCTAGAGAATTCTTCCTATGGATAGTTAAATCCTCTCATAAATCAAACTAGACTCCTAGGTGTTTAATTTATGACAGAAACAAAACAAATAGACACTAAACTCTTCCTAAATATGATTCATACATGAACTCACAAGTTGTGGAAAGTGAAGTAGATAGGTGACCATGGTAATTTTTAGGGGCAGAATTTTGCCAATTTGCTATTTTTGGGGATTTTTTTCAAAAAATAAATTCGCTATTTGGTCATTTTTAGTCCCTAATATCACCTATATATACATAAAATATGTTTTTTTATGATAATATTCACCAAAAATTATGTGTTTCAGTAGTAAATTGTAGGTTTCATATTTAATATTCACCTAACTATCTATATATATGTTTTTTTCAATACAAAATAATTGCCTAGAATACTATACTTAAGTATAATATTATAATCCTTAAAAAATTCCATGTAGGTGATATAACTTAAAATCAATGGTTGTCCTTTATTCTCTCCAATTGCTCCAATTCCGGTCTTTGATCATGGACTTGAGAACCTGTTAAAGAATATAAGAGAATACCTTCTCCAAAGTAGTATATATATAAACCAAGATTTAACTATGAAACATAGAAAATCTCATGCATTTACCATTAAAGATATTGAATGGGAAGAATGGGATAAGTTATCTTATTAGAGAAACCAAAGAAGATAATTACGAGTGTTTTTACCTTGATGTCCAAAGCAATGGCACTTCCTTCCAAGCTTCTCCTCTTTCTATCTCTACAAAACTCCGAAGACCATAGGTTTGATGCTTCCAATTGTTCTCCCTTAGCTCATGGATGGCCTCCTTCTTATAGGATTTGGGAGGCCAGTCACTAAGAGAGGATGGTGGATATAGGTGAGTAAATGGTGGATCAAGGAGTTGAACCAGGCTAAAGAGGGAGAGTGTGGTGAGATTCAAATGGAATCCCAATCCCAAGAATATCTCCCCAGAGCTAAGATCCACAATCCAATCAATGAGGTTGTTAAGGGATTTTTGCCCCCTCAGGAATGGGCATAGCACAAAAATATTGATATTTGTGTGCCCCTATAGGAATGTGGTTCACAAAAATGTTGTATTTTCACATCTTGCATCATTAGTAGGGCACACAAATATAGGTAAAGTAAGCTCAAAGAGGTGGCATTTAGCTATCATCAGTTGGATTTGTCTCCAAGTTAAACTAGGGAGAGGACCAACATGGTAAATGTAACTCTCAACAACTCTTAGGAGTTACGGGCATTAGATTTTTCATGGTTATGGGACAGGAAGACTCAAAATGGCACTTAAAGTAAAAAATTGAGATATAGGAGATTCCCTCTAAAGTGTGAGGTTAGAAGGAAGCTGATGGCTGAAAAAATTTACCAATAAATGAGTCTGCAGAGATATCTAAAAGGACACAGGAGAGGAGCTGCAAGGAAACGTCAACAATATGTCAAATAAATCCGAGGCAGGCATACCCATGCTCGGAACAACAAACACAAACCATGGTTTCCGACCAATACAATACAGATCCATGAGAGTATGGACTCAACAATGACTAAAGATATATCATTACTACTAGACTACAAGAGTAGATCCATTAATGACACATCCATGACCAATAAAAAAGTGGATCTATGTGACAGTACATAAATGAGGTCACCAACATAATGTCTATGTGGGGACCTACACAAAGATCACCATCATAGCCTGGACATAAAATAAACATATGAACCATCCAGGGTATTCTACCAGATCCCAAAGTGACACAAATCTAACCATGGGATTACAAGGTGTTGAATTCAAACATGGTAGAGACTACTTGATTACTGACCAATGATGTGAACTGTTAACAAGTACGAGGGAAATCAACAATGATGACAATGATCCCCAAGGTATCTCTAGTATATCCAAATGAATGTGAATAAGGATTTTTGAAGTAAAAAATTCGAGGGATTATCCGATCAAAGGTCAATCATGGAAACCTACTATCGAATACGAGGAAACCTTCCATTGAGGCATGCAGGTACCAAGGTACTATGGTTGGTTCCTAAGCCTAATTCTTGGATAATGATTTGACATCTATAGGAATAGACTCGTCGAAGGAGGGCCATAATGAATCCCACATCATCGACACTAAACCAATATAGGAAAGTGGTGTGGAGTATTGGATCAAATGAGTATGGACTGACTCAAAAAGGTGAAGGTTGAAAATATTGTTGAAGTTCGACTCAGGTTAACACTAATCCTTTGAACATATAATGGCATGGGAAACGACTTCGAAGTAGGGATTGATAGAGGTAACAACCAACATATGAGATGAATCAAGATATTGATTAAAATACAACTCGCACTTGTAGTGATGACCTTGATGTATGATGAATACCCAAAGAAGAAAAGGTATGGATACAAGCCATGTTCAAAGGTAACGACTCATAGGTTGCTAAAAAACTACACTCAACATATTCCCCCATTTCCCCCCATCATGGTTGACGATTACCTCTATGGTATTTAACGAGTTTGAGGAGGATAAAATATACTCGATATATATATAAACTCCGTTCATTTAACCATCATTCTTATCTGTCAATTGCCCAACACTCTCGGCCGTTGGTTTCTCATGTGCCATTTCCCGCCATCGGATCTGGCCTTTATTTAACCATTTGATTTGACACCTTTCCTCTACCCGCTGTTGGATCATCCCATAGGTCACAATATGCACCGTCCCCCTGGCACCATGTGTCCGCGAAGTGGTATCGTGAACATCCCAACACAGTTTTAAATACTGATTTCCTACCTCGCGACCATCCCTTACGTCGACACCTGTCGAACGGTTTCATCTGTCACAACCATTGTTCCCCGTATCCATCATGCTACTTCTCGAGGAGACTATCATTGGGGACCGCTGATCTGTGATCGCTTTGCATCTATGGTGGCAACAGATGACACGTTTCATTCTCCGACCTTTTCTGTAGACGGGGTCCACTTTTCCTATGATCCATGCATCTTCTTCCTTGCGTCGCTGTTGATTTGGCTAAGTGCACTCTGCACCGTAGGTTGCCTACGATCCTATCACTGTGGTATCGTGTGCTTCTATGGTGGTTTTGCTTACCGCTTTTCGTCTTTCGCGACGCGCTTCCTAGCTACCATCTGTCCAGCAGTACAACCCATCACGACCACCCATGTGACTAACTCCTGTGCCTCTTGGCTAGGAGACCATCAGTGTGAGCCATTGATCTCATCCTCATGCCTGATCAACAGTATCTTGCCTGCCCCTGGCTATCCTATGTAATATTTGGTTGTCAGACTTAGGACTTAGGCTTATTTGATTGTTCAAAAGGCCTTTCAATGCATTTCTTTGCAAATTTTCCTATGGTGCATCATATTCACCCTTTTCCACACCAATTGTTGATACCTTAGCCTTCCAATCTGAGGGAGGAATGAGACCTCGGGCTTCTACCAGGTAAGATTTATAATCCCCCATATTTCTTTTCTGATATTTATGCTACAGAAAAATCAGGTGCTAACAACTGGCTCCAACTCGGGGATGCTATCCTCCCAGTGAGGTAGCAAAGAACCTCTGGTAGACCAGTGCCTGATCCATTGGAAAAAAATTCACCTTCTGAAATACAAACTCTAGGAAGGAAACCCAAAACTGTGCATACTGTAAAACCGGGTTTTCTACGCCGATAAAAGCTGAAACCTTGGACACCCTTCCGGATATTAGGGCCTTCACTTCGGGCTTCAAATCCTTAAGTTCACTCCAAAAATTTAAAACACTGCTAAAAAAATATATATTTACAAACTATGGTACAGAAGTTACCTGCCTTTTTAGGATAGATAATGCTTCAAAAATCTCCTGTTGACCGGACCCCCCGACCAGGGGGATCCGTCCTGATGCTCAAGGATGAAAGAATTTATCCTTCGGCTAGGTGCAATGACAAAAGGCCTGACCCACATAAGGTCAAACTTTCCATGCTTATCTTCCCTAGGATCATCCCACTTCAAAACCAAATCATTCACCTGAAACTGCTCTTCCTTTATCTTTCTGTCAAAGGTGTCTTTCATTTTCTCCTAGTGCATTTGTACTCTATCGTATGCCCTACTTCTCAGCTCGTTTAGCTCTACTATCTGGTTCACCCTTCTCTGCATGTGATTCGACTCTTCTCCTAACCCCTGTAGCAATCTCATGACCGATAACCCTAACGATGCAGGAAAAACCACCTCCGCTCCATACACCAACTGAAAGGGAGACATCCCGATGGCTCTCTTTGTACTGATTTTATCGGCCCAAAGAGCATATTTCAATTTTGTGTGCCAAGCCCTCTTGTTCTCTTCTAACAATTTCTTTATGATCCTTACCAGGATTTTGTTTGAGGACTCTGCCAGTCCATTTCCCTGAGGGTAGTATGCCATGGAATGGTTCAAGTTGATGTGGTACTTGTGACAAAAGTTTATCATCTTTTTAGACTTAAATGCAGGTGCATTGTCAGTCACAATCCTCTTGGGGCATCCAAACCTAGATAGGATGTTTTCTTCCAGAAAATCCATGATAACACCTTCAGCTGCATTCCTCGTGGGGATGGCTTCAATCCACTTGGTAAAATAATCAGTAGCTTTCAAGATCCATATGTGCTGGCCAGAAGAGTTTGGGTGTATCTCTCCGATGAAATCCATCCCCCATTGTTGGAATGGAGCTTCTACTATGATAGTATGAAGGGGAAGTGAGACAACTTTCCTTTTTCCTTCGAAAATTTGGCACTGATGACAAGTAACAGTTTATTTATATACGCTAGCAAACATGGTCGGCCAGTAGAATCCAGCCCTCAAAATTTTGTTGACTGTCACCTTCCAGGAATGGTGCCCACCACAATCTCCTTTGTGGAACTCTTTCTTGGTGTGTTGAGCCTCATCCTCAAGTAAACAGTTCAGCAACACACCTCCGGGATCTTTCCAATACAGGAACTAATTCATGATACAAAACTTCGCAGCTTTCAATTTTACAGACCGGGCCTTGGTTTTGCTCATCCCTGCAGGAGCTTGCAAGTTTTGCAATACGTAAATTATGTCGACATACCAAGGTGATGCAGAGAACTTTGGTCTAACCTGCGGTCCTGCTTCTGCTTGATCTAGATAATCCTCCAAGAAATTCAGCTGCAAAGAATCACAGTTGGCTTGAGTCATTAATTTTTCCAAGCCTTGGCCCTTTACCAACTTGGTGGGTTTTATTTCTAGGTCATACTCTAGCAACACAACTATCCATTTGGCTCTCCTTCCTTCAGGGTTTGCCTGGGTGAGGATACTTTTCATAGCAACATTTGGGACATGGGCGATAGCGTGCAAGTGGAGGATGTAGACTATGAATTCTTTGAGTGACTTAATTAAGGTACATGCCTGTTTCTCCATGAGATCATATTTTAACTCTCCATCCCTTAGCACCTCACTGAAGAACGCAATCAGCTGTTCAGCATTTTGGGAATTCTTTTGTAACAACAACCCTGCCATAGTATGTTCAGATGCATAGGAAAAAAGTAGAAAATCCTTGGAGAAATCTGGACTGGCTAGTAGTGGTGCTTCAGTAATAGCTTTCTTGATGGCTTTGAAAGAATCCTTTGCCTCCTTAGTCCATTTTATCTGATTTTCCCTTTTTATCATATTGGTGATGTTTCTCATGATTTCTACAAAACTTGGGATAAACCTTCTTAGGAAACCTACTTGCCCGATGAAAGACTGTACTTCATTCTGACTTCTTGGTTCTCCAACCTTCTGGATAGCACTAACCCTCTCAGGATCAATCCTGATACCTCCTTTAGAGATAATATGTCCTAGGAGTTTGGCTTCCTCTAATGCAAAATGTGACTTCTTAGGATTAAGGGAAATTCCATACTTTCTGCATTTCTTGAAGACATGCTCTAAATGTTTCAGATGCTCCTCATCTGACCTAGAGAATACTGTTATATCATCCATATATACCACCACAAACTTATCTTTTTCTTCAGCAAACGCTATATCCATTGCACGTTGGAAAGTGGCCCTTGCATTCATTATCCCAAAGGGCATCTTCGCATACATGAAGGTGCCCCATGGAGGGGTAAAAGTAGTTTTTTCTTGGTCTTCTGGGCACACCTTAATCTGATTGTATCCTGTAAAACCCATCCATGGTAGAGATCCTCTCTGCACCTACCACCTTTTGTAAAATATGTTCCATTTTAGGAAGAGGATAATTGTCTTTCAGAGAAGCTTTGTTCAGGTTCCTAAAATCGATGCAAATCCCGATTTCACCATTCTTTTTCCTCACAGGAACTAGATTAGCTATCCATTGGGAAAACCTCAGAGTGACAATGATTTTAGCATTGAAAATTCTTCGGATTTCTTTCTCTATTATGTGTGTCGGTTTCGGATTTATTCTTCTCAGCTTTTGCTTGGAAGGATTATCCCCCAGTTTGATAGGAATATAATGTTGTATTATAGAAGTGTCATATTCCCTTAGGTCTTCATTACTCCAAGGAAAAGCATCAGAATATTTCTTCATTAGTTCTACATATTGCTCTTTCTTCTTAATATGCAGCTTCTTAGACAGGTTCACTATCTGAGGTTCTTCTTTAGTCCCTAGGTTCTGGTATTCCACGACATCACTGATAGATTCAAACTTAGGGTTTTTGGCTACATCATTCTGGTCAAATAGCTTCTCTAGGGGTATCAAACCCTTAGGGATATAATTACTCTTCAGCTGAATGATATCCTTTCCACCCAACATGTTTTTCCACCCTTTGTTGTCATTCTTTTCATCTCCTAATTGCTCTTGGCCCATAAGACCTTCCAGGTTCTCACCCTCAGTGTCGATTTGAACATTTGCAAACTCATCAGATAATTATAAAAACCTCTTAATTTGTAAATCATCATCAAATACCTGCCAATATTTTGAATTATCTAGGATAGACGGCCTATTCACCACCTCCACTTCATACCTCTCTTGAGAAAAGATAGGAGTTTTAAAACTGCCAGTAGTAGTGGCCAAGGAATTTTCCACTTGGTTTTCACACCTGGGAATCACCCTGATCTTGTGCTCCATGAAAAAATTTCTGAACATATCCGAGACTTCATTCCTGTAGGCCCTCATCCTGGGGTGTTTGGTTTGGTAGCTGTCATTTACCTGATTTACCACCAACTCTAAATCCCCGAATACTTCTATTCTTTTGGCCCCTAAATCTTTCAGAGCTTCCAGTCCAAGGAGCAGAGCCTCATACTCAGCCACATTATTGGTACATTCAAAAGTCAGCTTATAAGATAATGCTCGGGATTCTTGGTCGAGAGGTATGATCCAAACCCCTGCACCAGCACCATTCTTGCTCAAGGATCCATCGAAGTACATCTTCCATAGGACTTCTTCATTTTTCTATCTCTCTGAGGCTTCATATCTTGCTACAAACTCCCTATCTTCATTAACTTCAATGTATGTGGGGGGCTTAGGATAAATATGGGGGCCATCATTGAAAAAGATAAAGGATCCTATGTTGGTGTCTACAGCATATATAGGGTGGTTTTCGGGTTTGTAAGTGCTTATAACAGCATAAGCCATCCTCTTCTCTCTATACAATCTTCTATTACTCCCAAAGAGAGGTATGGTGGCATATGACAAATCCATCTGCATAGTTCCTTTCAGCTTTGAAATCCAGGATCTTGACAACAACATCCCAAATTTTGCAGGCACATCAGCCACTACTACGTCCATCATGATGTTTTTAGCTGGGACTTGGGTGAGGGTCACCACCAAATTCTTTATTAGCCCCAGGCATTCCACCTTCCTGAAGTCGAAAGAATAGAGGTCTTTGTATGGTCTGCTAACTTCTATCCCTAACTGATCCATCATAGATTTTGGTATCAAATTGTGTGATGCCCCAAAGTCTATTAATGCATTGTGCAAAATCTTATCGTGGACATTCAAACTCAAATAAAATGGGGGAACTTTTTCATTATCTAGCTCTTCAAGCTTGGACCCAAAAATTATGGTGGGAGCGTCTTTTGTCACCTCCAAGACATCATGCTGACAATTCATTTGTCCTTTTACCAGGCTAGATATCTCCTCCCTATATTCATTGTTCCTTAATAACTCATTTAGAGGGATAGAGATCTTTACTTTCGACAATTCTACCTTTAGGCTAAAGGTGAGAAATGGTTTCATCACTTCAGCGACTTCTGGAAGTTTGACCTCCTTGGAAGGTTGTCCCTTATCCTCAGGTGCTTTCTGTGCAACGACCTCCTGCTGCTTCTCCTTTGGCTTTTCAGCCTTTGGCTTTTCGGCCTCTTGCTGAGTATTAGAGGGCTAAGTTTGGCCAGAATTTCCTTTGTTTATCGTTACCTCTCAATTCCTCAGCCTCATTTTTCTTTGAATTTCATCTATGGCATTTTGATAACCCATTTGGTACTGCTCAGAATCAGACTCAGGGTTTTAGCTGGTGTTCTCCTCGGTGAAAAAATCATGTTCTCTTTCGGTCAAAAGTAATTCGTGGTCTAGAGTATCAAACAACTGAATATGGTCTCCCATGGGGTCTTCTGGTCCTTCTAGACCAACTAAATTTTTAGGGAAAGGAGGCCTTATTTGTTGGTCATCAGGGTTTCTCTGATTTCTTTGAGGAAATGACCTTCTAAAATTAGGATTTCTTATTTGGTTTTCAGGCTGATCTCTAATGGGAGGTTTGTTTTCTTAGGCTAATCTATCCATTAGTTTTTCCATAGCCTTCATCATTGTATCGAACTTTGCATTACTAGAAGAGGAGGAGGTAGATGCTTGGGACTCTTGTTTCTTTTTGTCTGCTTCAGTTTTACCTTTGATCTTTCCTAAAGGCATCATGTTTTCCTCCACCTCTGTAGCATCCTTTAGCATAGCAGGCACGGAGGCCGACTTTCTTTCTCTTAATGTACATGAAAAATATCCATCAAAGGCATCTGCATAATGAAGTTTCACAACGCCTTCTGAAGGCTTCAGATCATCTGGAATAGAATTGTATGCCTTCATAAACCTAGCAGAAAACTCATGAACCGATTCAAAACCCCCTTTCTTCAAGTGGTTATATTGAGACAGGACTATGGCCGGACTTCTTATTGTTTCCCATCTTTCTAAGAACAATTCTTTAAAAGATGCATAGTCATTGATAGAAGCACCTGGTAGTTTCCTAGATTATTTCTTAGGTTCCCCAAATAGGCTTTGGGAAAATAGCCTCATCTTTGCATCCTCGTGATCTACTTCATCCAAATCAACAAAATCTTCAAATATTTCTACATGTTGCTTGGCTTAGAAATCTCCTTCTCCATCGTACGAGACAATCCTCTAGGCATAGTTCTTGGGAAGGTCATGCAAAACAGTGTGTAGGTTCAAAGGTGCAAATCTAGCAAGCATTGGTATAGGTGGATTTTGGACTTGACGGGTGATGTTCTGAAGGATATTCTGGGTAAGATTATTGGCGAGGTTTATGGCTTGGGGCTGGGGAATTTCAGAATGAGGTTTGGCACCTTCAGCTTTGGTAGTACCCTTCAAAAACCACACAGAATCTAGCAAATATAACTCTATATCATTCAAACCCACTTCACCTAGGTTTATATACGATTCGGATCTTGATCTAGGCAACACCTTCCCAAGGTCTATCTCTATATCTAACTCTTGAAAAACAGAAGATTCTTCTTTAGACACAATTCTCTCACTGTTATAAATATTAGCTTTATCTTTTCCAATCTTATGTCTAAGCAAATTTTTGGGATTATCCACTCCTAGCAAAATTTCAGAGAAAGGATTACCTCAAGTATGGATCTTCTTGGAGGCCAGGATGTCCTTTCGGTCTTTTTTTGGTGAAGGATTTTGGCTGACTGGTCTTCTCCAGTGGACTCTCCTTTTAATGTAGCTCTCGATGAGTGGAGTCGCCAGGGAAAAAACATACAACCTTATAAAATTCTGGAAACCTCTGTTTTCCCACATAAATTTCTCTTTTCTTCGAAACTAGGACTTCTTTGTCATTCTCCCAGGGATGATAAGACAATCGTTCCCCGACAATGGCGCCAATTTGTTAACACCCAAATTAACCCCCAAGGTTGTGAAGAGGGAAATATGGGGTAACAACTAACGAGCTTTAGACTACTACTACGAACCCAACATAGTCAGAGAGGGATCTCTCTATAAATCGATGAAAGACTGGAAATAATCAAATGTGTCAACAATGAAAACATACACCAGCATTCACTTCTCACGATATCCAATCAGGAAACATTCATAGAAGGTCAGACTTCTGTCAGGACATATTTATTTTCATAAATTTTGGTTGGAAAACAGCATGGATATATATTGGGCCAATGGAGTCAGATTAAACAAAACATGAACATCCTTGACAAATACTTTGCAGGTACATTCATATAGGGGCAAGGTAGCTGTAACATACCTTTTTTGCTGAAAAACATTTTATGTTGGAAACATTATGTTAACTTTTATTGTAATGTTTTATATTGGACAAGTGTCCAAGGATGACTGTAATTGCACACTATTTTATTATTTAATAAATTTAATAGGAGACAAACACCTAAGGGGACTGTTGAAAGAGTGTTTACTGACCCACTAGGTGGAATGGAATCTGGGGTGGAAGGAAATGGAAAAGTGGCAGCATCATGATGCAACAAACTAGCTATTGGTATGGGAAAAATCCCTTGAAATGTGGTCATAGAGCACTGAAAGGTGGGACTAGAGCTTCAGGCTCATTTATTGAAAACTGACCACTAAACACCTAGGAAATCTATATAAGAGCCATCGAATTATGAACTGAGGTTCATCACTTTTCCTGACGAGGAAATTTACCTTGGGGTTTTGTTGTGCTTGCACCCAAGAGATTCGATGAGGGGATATGCTGAGTTTATGATCATGGTGTAAGTCTCCTTATTATACTACTGAGTGCAGAAGTTACATTACTGAGTGCAGAATGCATATTTTGAGTGCAGAAGTTATATTACTGGGTGCCTTGCTTCTACACAGATTCCATCTACTTAGTGGTTCAGTAAGCAAGCTCGGGGGTCCAAAGGAAGAAACTAGTTTGGCTGCTTCTTCTGGAAAAGGTTGGGAGGAACATACCTCCTTGGGTGTTTGTCGGCCCTATCTTCATTTACAGGTTCTACTTGTCTTTTCTAATTCTAAGTAGTTAAAATTTCTATCTACAATTATTGATTTACTGTTTACAGGATATTATTATTCAAATTCATTTATTTTAGTTTATGATCTAATTAGGATTTTGTACATTAATGATTATGTAAGATGAATTGAATAAATATATTCTCTGCATTTTTCCCCATGCTAATGTTTCTGCATCATACTCTAGTATAGAGAAGGAGATTAAGGTAGATAAATTGATAGGCAGATTGCCAAATGAATGAGAAGATTAATACTGTTGTATTTCATTAAATTTTTTTACCATTAATATTCTATAATAAATAATATACTTCTATGTCTTTCTCTTATCATTCCTTTCATCAGTTAAGTGTTTAAAGTTCACTGTATTTTTCTTTCACCAATTTTTATTGAAAATAACAGTTGCAAATTAATTATTTCCTAAGTACTCAGTACTATTATCCAATGCTGCTAGCAAGTATGTATAATCACAAAAACAAACAGAACTCTTCCTATTTCCAACAAATGCATGATTATTTAACACTAAATTTTTAGGCACAGTATTTCCTAAAGTAAACATTGTAGCAGTCCTATTACAGGATACACTTGATAGGTATTCTTAGATTATTTTCTCTCTAAAAAACAGTATAATATTACACTTCATTTTTATCTTCTTTTGTTAATAATTACATCTTAAATAGTTGCAAGTATACACGTAACATAAACTACAACATTTTTATTTCATTTCTACCTTGGACATGAATAGTAAAATCTAGAATCTAGGTTCTTCTAAGTTTTCCAAAAAGACTCATATTTTATTCTGTATCATGCCCTATTTCAATAACAGAACGAGTATTGTTTTTCTATTGTGTTTTTCAACTAACAAACCAAATAGAGAAAACATAGCATGAGTCATCTGAACAAATAGATTACACATATAGAAATCCTTTCAACATCATCATTTAAAATAGAATAAGAAATTAGTTACAATCTCATTACATAACTGCGAATAGAAAACATTGACTCTTAGCTCTCGGCCAACACTTAAATTCGACAGACATGAAAAAAAAGTGACACTTTAAATACCATTAGCTTAGGCACAAAAAAAAATGATTATCATATACATTCCTTAAGACTGAATTAAAGAGCATCTCGGCATCAACATGAGATTACATTATCACATTTCAATTGGAAACCATTAATAGTAAAATCATACGATTATCCACCTTCAGACTTAAAGATTTGTTATCAGTAAAGTAAAAGAAGACTTCTATCAAAGAATAGCATGTTAGGGTTCGATTTCTCAGCACAAGGCTAAACCCTTAGCTCCCATTATTCCACAAAAACATAGTAGATTGCAAACGATAAGTTTCACTTTCTTTACACAAAATGGAGCAACGCTCACGATATCATCCACACAAACACATGTCGTATGAAAACACAAATTCTTTCATTTACCAAAGAAGGTAGAAGGGTAAAACACTCTCTTCTGATTATTTCTCTATTACAGTTTTACTTGAAAAACAAACACTACAGAAACAACGATGAAGGGGTCAAGGATTTCATCCTCCCCAAGCTACCAAACAGCTCACAAGAATTTCAATGAAGATCACTCCTAAGAGCCCAAGAAAATATGAAGTCTCGGCAATAATATAGGAAGGTCCATAAGTCACCTAACCACCGAGGCTTACCGTTATATCTTCGCAGCTGCCAGTTATTGAAACCTGAGTATGGTGTCGGTTGACGAAGGAACCTTCCATTTGAAACAAGCATGGTTAAAACAAGCCTTTGAAATAAGTCTTTACATGTGAAATAACAATAACTAAAACTCTCAAAATAGAATGGAAGATTTAAGGTTCAAACCTAAGAAACGTTACCTTTCATTTCTCCCCGGAGCCGAACTCCAAAGACACTTCAAACTATACTCATTACTCCATCGATGAATGCAATGAAGGATGGAAGAACAACTCTGAGAAACTATCAGTTATCAAACGAGGAAAGTTGAATATCGAAGCAACTTATAGGTAGAACTTATAATCACCCTGTAACCCTTGCAACACCAAGCTGCTACTGTAAAACCCTCACTAGAGTATCGGTCCCTAAAATTTATCAACAGGTTCCAGTTAAAACATCAACAGTTTATAGTTTCGAACTGTGGGCACTCCACAAACAACTACTAACGAAACCCTGAAGGCTCTTGGCCTGTCGGCCTCTCCACAGAGCCACTACACAATACAATGAATGCTGAGGAACAATCAACTTTGAAAAACATAGTGGTGGTTAGGGTTAGATCCCAATGTCAAAGGCCTTGCTTGATCAATGGTGGAGATCACCCGAAGGGTATCACGCAATCCCAAGAAATCCACCATAGTAAAGACACCATTAATACCCTTAGCCACCAAAGAGGATAGCTTGGATAAACTTCGAACTAAGAACACATACATCTCATCACATTGTTGACCCATCACCATATCTTCACGTGCCTAGCACCACGACGGTATCCATGGAGACATTCCACTGTCTCGGCAGTTGGGAGTAGTAAATGCAAAAGGAAATCAAAGTGCCTGTCAACACAAAACCATCATAGTGTTAATTCTTAACCATCCTTGTAATGTATCAATTCCTTAGTAAAATGCATAACTATGTCGTGTTATACACCTTGCATCATGACAAGGTTGTATTCGTTTTTGTTGCTAGGATTTCATAATGTAAAAGGGTCACGCGATGCACACACAATTAGGTAATTATTCATTATTCATAGGATAAGGTTTACGCCATTTGAATATAGTTCCTACACTAGAATTTAAATAGGAATTTCTATATAATTCCTAAGATAAGATTTTAAATATGAACTTGCAATTAGCTCCTAGGCTAGAAATTGATCATGAATTTGTATATAGTTCCTAGGCTATAATTTGAATATGATTTCGCAAGTAGTTGCTAAGTTAGAAGTTAAATAAAATATTGCATGTAATTATTATACTCTAGAGCATACAAGGAATTGCATATAGATATTGCACGCTAATTGTACTTACCCATTACATATAGAATTTGTTTATCCTTATAAATTTGCATGAAATAGAATCTCACGATAATGATATATTGATCCTATCCATTGTTGGTACAAAGTAATAAATAGGTTAGTATAGTATTATGAATATTACAACTAACATACTTTTGTTCTATAAGCTATGCTATTTGAAGTTCTCACCGATAGCATTTTCGACATTTTGTCTCTTAAATAATTAAAAACTTTGAAGATACAGAAACTGGTTAGAAACTCTTCAATCACATATCGTAAACACTAAAGCTCATACCTGTAATCTACGAAAAAGGACAATTCAAATGCTTTAGAATGAATGCTAAGTAAGCCTCGGGGCATCTGTAGGACCCCTTCATCATCAAACAAAAGAACAATAGTTAACAATTATAAACTTTACATTGTTGGATCAACAACAAAATAATTGTGAAAGTATAGTTGAGTAAGTTTAACATCGAAACATAGATACTAATCATCTCGTCAAAAACATTACACTTTTGACCAAAACATAATTTAGTACAACAAGACGACATTTTAGCATTTATTATATTTCCGCACAGTTAGATTATGCATTAAAATCTATATCGAAAAATTTTAATTTTTTGTAAATTTTCGGATGTTACAGTAGCTACCAGCTCACAGTCAAAGAGCTTTTAGTTGGTGATTTAGAAGAGATATGAACAATCCATCAATATAAAGCATGGAAAACATGAATTTTATATTGACTTTAGCAAAAAATAAGGGTGAAATGCTTGGTATGACTTGAAAAGAGCATTATCTCTATGAATTCCATTCAAATACTACACTGAACCAAACATGAATAAGCAATTACAAAATGGACTAACAAAGAGAGAAACACAATTCACATGGGAAAATAAAAGGAACATATTGTAAGACCAATAACACAGGAATCCTTGTCAAAACACCTGCTCGGCTCTGTCAACTTTATTTAAAAAAGCAGCTCAAAAGATTACACAGAGCAATATATTTTTCTCCAAAATGTTTTCAACCCTTCTTACTTCAAGTACATAGCATATATATGGCTACCTAGAGCCTGAGGCTCAACCTATTCATACCTGAAAATAGTTACAACAAAATGCCACCTCATCAAGACATACTAGCCACTACCAAAAATGAACAAGCTGGCTTAACTGTTTTCTTTCACATTTACCGATCTTATTACTGAATGATAACTAACTTGAAGATAAAAAAAAAAAGATAGTAAAGTGGTTGTACCGGATAGCTATTCCCAATAGCCGCCTCAAAAATATTACAAATTACTTTTAAAAATGGAAATGTCTTGAAAGTCTTTGAAAATAACAACACCTTTGAAAGTAAAAATAGAAACTACTGAGGAACATTAAGGGAATATTTCATTTTCCCATACTTCTCCACATAACCCCATTAATTGGACGTGACACTCTCATGCAGCACCATTTCTTTCACTAGTACCCTCAGCTCCACATTCTCTCCACTAGACAGGATAGGTGCCCCTTCACATAAACTCTTTAGTAGGTCCATGAACTCGAAATCTTCAGCAAGCTTGTCCAACAGTATTTTTCCTGTAAGAATTCGACTTAACCTCTGGAACTTCTCATGATCCATCTTTATGGTGCACAACATGCTCTTGTAATCATTGTGCAATATGAGCTAATTTTAGTCATTCCAAAAGGAGGGTATCCCCTTCTAGAAGGCCTTCTCAAATCTTCTCTTTATATTAGCAACTTGTTCAGCCAATGCTGCATAGCGGGCTTCAATACTTTCTGCATGAGCATACTTTCCTAGTGTCTTCCATTCCTAGGTGATTGTAGCCACTCTGTTCTTGGTATTCAATGCAGCTAATTGTTCTTATGATAAGGGTCTCAAACAATCCATGGCGTCTTGAGCTCTCTTTGGGCCTCAAGCTCAGATTCTCTCGCGTTGATGCACAAATTTTTAAAGCCTTCTTTATTGCTCTCTCTTTGTCCCCTATGGAGATCAAACAAGGCTTGAGATCAGTGGCTATTATTATGATGTTATCCTAGATCAGGATCCTGCATGTCTGCATCAGGATCTGCCCAATTACTTGGGAGACAAATCATTGGTTTGTTTCTATCAGCCCCTTCTTATGCTTCTGCAATCCCTTTATTTCTTCCTCCATCTGTGTGTTTCGTTCCTCTAATTTTAGAGCTTTTTCCTTTAGTTCTTTAATTTACCCTTCCTTCAGGATGACCTGAGACATAGCCCGTGAAAGGCTGTCAGCACCATCGTCATCTACCTCTTGACTTATCTGGGATGCCGCATGCCCAAAATGGGCAAATTATCTTTCAGATCTTCGACTTGATTTTCCAAACTTTGCTTCTCTTTCTCCCAATCTGTCCTTTTCTTAGCCAACTTCAACAATTTAGCTTGGCTTTCGCTGAGCTCCTTGGTTAGGGTCTCTTTTCCCTGCCCTAATTTCTCCACCTCGGGAGCCTGAATTAATTGAATGCTCGAAACCTTTGCCTTCTTTTGCAATGTTTGGATTAAGCCTTCTTTCTCTACCAGCAGTTATTTGGTAGCTTTTCCACCACCATCGCTAGCGATCAAATCGAGCTGCAACTTCTTAACCTGCTACTGGTGGGATTTGCTCCCGAGCCTCTCCTATTTTAACTGGCCATACATTTTGCCAACAATTTCCTCCAACTTCCCGACTCTTAGAATCGCGTGCATATATTCCTTGTAGTTAACATCCCTGAGCTGCTTATGCAACTAGACCTTGTCAAGGGCAGACATGTTTTTTAAATCATATTTTACCTCAGTTAAACTGCTTGGTGTAGCCACGACCACATTTAGAGTGCCTTCCTTGATATCTCGGCTAGTCACCAGAGAAACATTTGACTTCGATAGGCTCCGAGCTTTGGGTAGCAAGCCATATATAAACTGGGCAGAAGCCTGCTTGTTCTGAGCATACCTTTCAAACATCTCTTCTCTCGACAAGAACTTGCTTGTATCCCCACCTTCCCTTGCTTTCTGGAAATTGTATTCTAACACTTGTACCCCGGGAATCTGAATTTCCCCTTCTTTATTTCCCTCACTATCCATCAAAATATCCAAATTGGTTTGTGTGCCGACTGCTCCCTGATCCTTAGTCCTGAGTCTCTTTCTTCCCTCTTCCTCATATTCATCCATAATTTCCTGTAAACTTCTTTTCTACCCTACTTCCGCTGCCTCATGTATTGTCTCCACCTCTATCACTGCTTCTAGTAGCGTGAGGTATTCTCCCTACAACATATGCGTGGCTGCTGCCTCGGGTTCGTACTGCAACAGGTTCTTTCCACCTAACGACCCTTCCACCTCCTTGTGCTCGAAACCGCTAAGGGTATTCAATTTTCTTCTATCAGAAATAATGTGACAAGGGTCGTAGCTCATGGCGATATCCTTTTTGAATTCCAATTCTTCTAATAAACTTCGCACCTCCGCAACAACTTCCTAACTATTTACAATAAATGGACCAACGGACCAAGGATACTTTAAATCGCTGGCCTTTCTGAACTTTGTAAAATGTTCATATTCTACGGTCAACTTCTCCCTGAATAATTCTTAAGAGAAAATCCTCAATGTCAGGAAGGCGGGTAGTATGTAGGGTTCGTGCATGAACCTGTACAGTCTGATGATAGTGTAGTCTTTTGATAAAAACCAGTCCCCTACGACGACCTCCCTTTTTAACTACAACAGAGTCTTCATTTCAGAAAAGACCCTTGGCAGCTCTTCCCCAAACAATAATTTGTACAATACAGATAATATAGAATTCATGTAATTGAACATGTTTTCCTCCAGAGTGCCGACATAAACCTTTGGAGCGAAATGCAGTTCATTCTGGTTACTGACCATGATTAGTTTTATTAAATGGGCCTGAAACCAGAAACATCTAGTGCTTGGAAACACAACAAACTAGGAATTCATGGCCTCTGCCACGAAATCTTCAAAACTAAGGCTTGGAACCGACTCATAACTGACTAGGGGTGACCCAACACTTATTCTGTACAGCAGACTCAACTGCATCTCTGTCACAAACCTATCAGTATCAAGACCAAAAAACTGTGCGAGTAATGAGAGGACTAATTGGGTATTTGCATTGAATAGGTTAACATCCAATGGGTATGGGGTTTCTCCTATCTCCTGGTCTGGTTTGAGGCAAGTGGTCAAAAAGGATTTCCGACTCTCGGGAGGGGTTTGGCGATAAAGGTTCACAATTGCTTTTGCAAAGAAGCTCTCAGACTCTAACGTTAGTGGCTCAGGGATTCTGAATGAATGATGCACAACTAACGACTCTATGGAACAGACGATTCTACTTTGCTGACTATTCATGATAACTCTTTGGGATCCTTCGTAATTAGATACGTACCAGGAGATGAACTCAAGAAATGACATGATTTGGTCTAAAAAAAACAAAATGAACGAAGACTAGAAAACCCTATGTACATCTATGCCCCTGTCTTGCAGACGCTTCAGCCTTCTCTTAATTTCGGCCATGCGTAGCTGGATAACTGTGTCAAAAATGTTACACTCCCTATCCTCCAGGGTACTCCTGACCCTACTCATTTTTACAACTAAACCTTCTTCCATTATTCTATTGTAAAAATACTTATATTACTGACGGAATCAGTCGGAAAAGGGCCTACCTATCACTAGAAACCTTCTAGAATTAGTCTGTCGAAATCCCTATCGCTCTCGCCGTCTCCCACATGCCGAGAAGCTTCTGAATTCGACAGTTCCAACAAGCAAATGTCAACAACACATGCCAGTGATTATATATATAAACTCCATTCATTTAATCATCATTCTTATCTGTCAATTGCCCAATGCTCTCGGCCATTGGTTTCTCACATGCCATTTCCCGCCGTCGGATCTGGCCTTTATTTAACCATTTGATTTGACACCTTTTATCTGCCCGCCATTGGATCATCCCGTAGGTCCCAATCTGCACCGTCACCATGGCACCATGTGTCCGTGAAGTGGTATCGTGAACATCCCAACGCGGTTCTAAATACTGCTTTCCTACCTCGCGATCATCCCTTGTGTCGACACCTGTCGAATGGTTTCATCTATAGCAACCACTGTTCCCCATATCCATTGCGCTACTTCTCGACGAGACTGTCATCGGGGATTGCTGATCTGTGCTCGCTTTGCATCTATGGTGGGAACAGATGACATGTTTCATTCTTCGACCTTTTTTGTAGACAGGCTCCACTTTTCCTATGATCTGTGCATCTTCTTCCTTGCCTTGCCGTTAATTTGGCTAACTGCACTCCGCACCGTAGGTCGCCTACAATCCTACCACTGCGGTATCATGTGCTTCTACGGTGGTTTTTCTTACTGCTTTTCCTCTTTCGCGACGCGCTTCCTGGTTGCCTTCTGTGCAACGGTACAACCCATCGTGACCACCCATGTGACTAACTCTCGTGCCTCTTGGCTACGAGACCATCAATGTGAGCCGTTGATCTCATGGTCATGCCCGATCAATGGTATCTTTCCTACCCTTGGCTATCCTATGTAATATTTGGTTGTTCAACTTAGGACTTAGGCTTATTTGATTGTTCAAAAGGCCTTTCAACACATTTCCTTGCAAATTTTCCTATGGTGCATCATATTCACACTTTTCCACACAAACTGTTCATACCTTAGCCTTCCAATCTGAGGGAGGAATAAGACCTCGGGCTTATACCAGGTAAGATTTATAATTCTCCATATTTCATTTCTGATATTTATGCTGTAGAAAAATCAGGTGCTAACAGCGGTGATATAAACCTGACTAGGTCAAGTGGTATCAACATTTGAAGTGAATCCAGTGTGCAAGTGCATTCAATAGCTCCATCTGCGGTTGGTTAGAGTTTTGCACGACTTGTGGAAGTCTGGTTACAAATGGACGAATGGGAGTTTCAGACGAGGTTGAAAACGACTCACAGAGGCATTAATGTTCGATGTGTTGGATGAAGAGCGCTTGGTGCAGCAGTCATAGTTTATTGTGAGATGTTCGACAAGTGCGTCCGAACAATGCAAAATTTGACTAATGAAGTCACATCAATCAAAGAAAGCCAAAGGCATGGTTGTATTCCTGATGTGTTAGAGGTGGAATCATGGGAAGCAGCATCAGAAGAACCAGAAGACAAACCGATCAAACTTCTATCAGAGATGAGAGGTCAGACAAAGATAGATGTACGTACCTACTCAGGAAGTATGGATCCAGAAGACTTGATTGAATGGTTCAGAGAGATGGAGAAATACTCCGACATAAAGCAGATCGAAGATCCTAAGTGGGTTAAGACTGCATGTGTGAGGTTGAAGGGTCATGCCTCATTGTGGTGGGACAATGTCCAGGCTGATAGAGTCAAGAAAGGCACGGAGAAAATCAAGTCTTGGGACAGGATGGTCACCAAGCTGAAAGGGAAGTTCTTGCCAAATGACTATCTAATTTCCTTGTTCCGGAAGTTACAAAACTTTTGACAAAAAGAGATGACCGTGAAGGAATACATGGAAGATTTCTACAGGTTGTCGATAAGGACGGGACAAACCGACAAAGGTGAAGAAGCTGTCGTGAGATATGTCAACAGCTTGAAGTATGCCATTCAAGACGAGTTGAGCATGTCAAGATTCAGAGTGGTCGATGAAGCCTACCAGTTAGCTCTGAAGGCAGAAGAGAAATTGTCGAGGAAATATGCATCGACCAAAGGTAGGATGACTGGTCGGGGTGCGAAAAATGTTTCCGCGAAAGGCCAAAGTAGCGGATACAGGAGAGAAGCCATTGAAGACAACTGACGTGTTCAAGGGACATCGAATAGGGAGAAAGCACAAGAAAACTGACGCGATGGTCGGGAGACATGCGGTCGAGGTGCGTATGGTCGAAGTGGTCCACCTGAAAGAAAAGGACCTAACAAACTTTCCATAGATTGTTACAAGTGTCAAGGAGTCGAAAACAAGGCATATGAATGCCCAGAGAACCTACACGTTGTAGAGGAGTTGAAACCGAGACGTCGAAGCGATGAGAAAGCTGAAGAGAGGGCAGAGTAGACATCTGACAGTAGTGTGGATGAGAAGAAGAAAAGTCGATACGTGATGGTCAGGAGAACATTGGTTCAGGAAGATCGACATGATGAGAATGAGTCGGCACAGCAAAAGGCTATCTTTCGAACTAGAGTACGGATCGACGAATCGTGTTGTAAGACTATAGTTGATGGTGGAAGTACAGAGAATCTTGTGCTGAAAGAGGTCATTGACAGAATAGGGTTGAAGTGTTGAGAACACCCACACCCCTACAAGATCTCATGGTTGCAGAAAGGACACCATGTGAAGGGGACCAGACGATCTCTGATTAACGTCAAGGTCAGAAATCTTGAAGACAGCATACTATGTGACGTAATCCGAATGGATGCATGCCATATGTTGTTAGGGAGACCATGGAAATATGATCGGAATATGATCTATGATGGTCGAGCCAACAGAGTCACAATGTGGAAGAATGGCGTGAGAAGGACTCTGAAGCCGAAGGAGGAGGATCAAGCTAACTGCAAGCAGGGTGAGAGCAAATTTTGGGAGAAGCAAGTGCCGATGTGTTCAACTAAGGAATTCCTAGCAGAAGAGGAAAAGCAGTCGGCATGTTTTGTCATCATTCTGAAAGGACCATGTGTCGAAAGGTCGACAATGGAGAAGATTCCAGTCGAAGTTGGAAATATGCTTGACGGGTTTCATAGCATAGTAGTCGACGAGGTATTGATGGGATTTTCGTCGACGAGAAGCATATCCCATCAGATTGACTTGATTCCAGGTTTGAGTCTGCAAAATAAGGCACTGCATAGGATGAGTCTGACAGAAGGTATGGAACTCAATCGATAGATCCATGAGTTGTTGGACAGAGGGTTGATCAGAGAAAGTCTGAGTCCGTGCGCAACACCAACAATATTAGCACCAAAGAAAGGTGGAGAATGGATGATGTGTACAGACTTTAGAGCCATAAACAAGATCACGATCAAGTACCGGTTTCCATCGTCGAGGATGGATGACTTGATGAATTGCTTGAGTGGAGTGAACTAATTCACAAAGATAGACCTGAAGAGCGGTTATGACCAGATTCAAGTTAGAGAATGAGATGAATGGAAAACAACAATCAAGACGAAGGAAGGGTTGTATGAGTGGTTAGTCATGCCGTTCGGATTGACTAATGCACCCAGTACATTCATGCGGTTGATGAATGAGGTACTGAAACAATTCTTGGGTAAGTTCGTCATAGTGTACCTAGACGACATCTTGATATTTAGTCGAACCAAGACATATCACTTGGGACACATTCGACAAGTATTGCAGAACTTGCAGGAAGAGAAGCTAATGGTGAACCTGCAAAAGTGTTTATGTATGAAGGAAGAACTGGTGGAATTGGGATTCGTAATCTCGGGTAAAGGGTTAGTGATGGACCCAGAGAAGGTGAAGGAAATCTTGGATTGACCAGAACCAACAAGTACAACTAGAGTAAGGAGTTTCCATGGACTTGTCAGTTTCTACAGGAAGTTCATTCAGGGATTCAATCGGATTGGTGCACCTTTGACGGAATGCATGATAAAAGGGAGTTCAAGTGGACAGAAGTTGCCCAGCAATATTTCGACAAGTTGAAGGAAAAGGTCACTGAGAGCCCTATGTTAGCGCTCCTAGATTTTGACAATTTTTTCCAAGTTGATTGCGACGCAAGTGCAATGGAAATTGGAGCAGTGTTGAGCCAAGAGGGTCAGCCAATTGCATTCTTCCATGAGAAGTTGGATGATGTGTAACATACCCTTTTAGCTAGAAAACATTTTGTGTTAGCAAACATTATTATAACTTTTATTGTAAAGTTTCATGTTGGACAGGTGTCCAAGGATGACTGGAATTTGCACAATATATTATTATTAAATAAATAAAATAGGAGACAAACACCTAAGAGGACTATTGAAAGAGTGGTTATTGATCCACTAGGTGGAATGGAATCTGGGGTAGAAGGCAATGGACAAGTGGCAGCATCATGATGCAACTAACTAGCAAATGGTATGGGACAACTCCCTTGAAATGTGGTCATAGAGCCCTGAAAGATGGGACTGGAGCTTGAGGCTCATTTATTCCAAACTGACCACTAAAAGACCTAGGCAGTCTATATAACAGCCATCAAATATTGAACTGAGGTTCATCACTTTTCCTGATGAGGAAATTTACCTTGGGGTTTTGTTGTGTTTGCACCCAAGAGATTTGATGAGGGGATATGTTCTGTTGTTGATCATGTTGTGAGTCTACCAAACTCTTATTGAGTTCAGGAGGTTAATTCTGAGTGGAGAAGGCATTTTATTTCAGGAGGTTGATACTGACTGGAGAAGGCATTTTGAGTGCCTTTCTTCTACATAGATTCCACCCACTTATTGGATCAGTAATCAGGCTCGGGGGTTCACTAGAAGTCAGTAGTTGAGCTGCTTCTTCTGAAGCAGGTTGGGAGGAACAGGCCTCCTTGGGTGTTTGTCGACCCTATCGTCTTTTACAAGTTCTATTGTCTTATCTATTTTTATTTTTAAGTTATGTTATCTATTTTTGTATATTTACAGTTCTGTTGTTTATTTAACTTTCACGGTTTATTTTTATGAGTTTATTTCAGTTTCCTATTTAAATTTTATAATTCTGTATAAATTGAAATGATTGAATAAAATAGTCTCTGCATTTTTCCCCATGCAAAAAGGAACAACATCGTACTCTAGTACAGAGACAGATTAAGGTAGAAAGATATGATAGGAAAAATTGCCAAGATGATAGAAGTATCATTCTATATGTTAGTTAATTTATCTACTAATAACAGTTAGTATTATTTATGCATTCCTTTACATTACTGTTTTTATTTCCATATTTTACTTCATCAAATAGAAATTCATTGTCTTAAAAATATTATCACTGTTCTTTATAATTATTATTGAGATCATTGTCGAAAATAGAATTTGTAAATGATTGCTTAATCTCATCATAATAGAACTAATATATCATTTTGAGTTTCAAGTTAGGATTTATAGTTTCCCATTTATTTTCTTCTCAAGTTTACTGTAACTTCTGTTATTTCCATTATTGCACACACAGAACAGATAAGCAAACAAAAGTCTCTTATCACAAACCTAGGGTTTCATATTTCACATGTTCATATAGCCATAAATTAAAAGCACACAAATGCAATTATGTCTACAGAATCGAGCTGGTTAAACAAGATCCCTATCATTTCATCATTTTATTAACAATAGACAAACCAAACTTTACATCAAAATTGTTACTGTAGGTCGGATAGATTAATTTCAAATATCATCTCAAAGGTTTAAGACATTATAATGTCTGTAGGAGCAGAGTCAAACAAAATCACAAATACTAGCTGATGTCGAAACGTATCAACGAGCACATCAACATCTAAACATTTTAGGCATAGCCAAACCCTAAACCCTGACAAGTTTTTAAATAAAAAACACAAACATTTCATACAAATCGACGATGATGCATTTAGGTCGAAGCCATCACATATTACAATACATAAACATTGATTAAATAACAGTAGCAGCATTTTTCATTATACACGCATTGTATACGATTTCCTTTTCCATCTTTTAAACATTCGTGAGCTTATAGTACAGAAGGAAAACAATAGCAACACGTGTGTAAAACCTAGTTGCACAACCATTGTCATTTTACATTAAATTTGAACACAGAGGTTGTTCAAACATGAATTATTTCCATTTCTTATATCAACGAGTTACAGGTTTCGTTCATGGGCCAAGCCCCAAAACTACAAACACAAAACAGTCATGACCACATAGTTTTGCAAAAAGATCTTTTATATTATCAACTCAATAGAGTCTGAAACCCTACTTAAACGAAGGAACGTTTCCAAGTTAAAAAACCAGAACCCAAACCCTGTACATTAAAATATCAACTATTACATCAACTCTGCAAACTAAGAAACAACCTAACACAGGCGTAACGAGAAACAACCCATATTTTCAACCACGATTTCCAGAACAGGTGTTACAAACGTTTGCCACGAATCTGCCAGGAGAACCTATGAGGGTTTTCCACCGAGGCTTACCAATTTAATTCGTGTACTATCCATTTCCATCAACCCAGCACTATGAATACAGAATGATGGCAGTACCAGCCACATGAACTGCGAGGAGTTAGCAACGATTTCAAATGAATATTGACAAATCAAAGAAACGTATTACATAACTTGGAAACAAGATGACTTACCTTGCATTAAACAGTCCATTGGAATGCTTCTTGCTTCCAAATCCTTCAACCAATGCAGCGAAGGTGACATGCAACTGAACCACAACCAAGCTTGGAGTCAAAACCTCACCACTAACCTAAAATGTCACCTGACGAAAGCCACAGGACTTCATCGCTACACACTCAGCAAACTCAAGCACTTATACAGTATTTCCACAATAAAATTACAGAGAATGGAGGCATAGTTCCATCCACAACCGCCCAGGGTCGAGCCCTGTAAACCAGCCTCCTGTCGGCCTCTTCTCCAAACGAAAAATGTTAAATTTTTAGTATTAAATCACAATACTATAGGATCTTTGCTGAGAGAATAACATCTACAGTATATCAATGCATGACAATCATAATATGACAAGCATCACAAGCATTACAAGAATCAAAAGCATAGAGACAAGAGACACAGCGTTTCCGTGGGGAAAACCCTAAGGTGAAAAACCCCACAACTTCCTCAGAGATAGAGAGAGCAATGGCTCAACCAAAATACAACCAAATAACACTGAGATAGTCTCCTAGCAGATGATCCTCCTCCTCCTCACTAGTGCGCCACTTTTCAGAGAGAGAGATAGTTACTTTTCTGAGTGAGTAAAATAGAGATCTCCTATCTCTATTTATACTCACCTTATTGCCCAGTGACCTACTGGGGCCGACTTGTCTACTTGGATACATCCACATTATATTATATATTAATTAGGGCCGACCCCATAAGGTGGTCTAATAACCCATCGGCAAGTACACACACTTGCAACACTTGTCAATCCACATGATGACACTTCCTTATAGAGGAATAACACATCTCTTATAAGGGTACAATAAATATATATATAATACACAGATGAAATACATTCCGAAGTTACATATACATCAACACTCCCTCTTAACTAGGAAGGTATTTCTCGACACAGATCTGATAGACAAGTCTTCTTCTTTGGATCATCATCATTGATGCATCGTCATCATCATCGTCACTGCTGCTACTATCTCAACCAATCTCTGACTCTACTCGTCATAGGAAGTTCTACAGAGCCAGTCCTTTTTCATACTGGATGTAGGCCCACCACCTGCAGGTCTTCGTCATCACGGGCCATACTGTGGAATCCTCAGGACTTATTACGTGCGTCACAAAACCTCGAAAGAGCATCCCAGGATGTTACAGGTACACAACTCCGACTTGTAGGATCTCCCAGGGCGCTATTACATGTGACCCCACCACAAAACCTCGAAAGAGCATCTCAGGATGTTATGGGTACACAACTCCGACCTGAAATCTTCCAGGGCACAAATTACATGTGGTCCACCACAAAACCTAGCAAGAGCATCTCAGGATGTTACGGGTACACAACTCTGACCTGAAATCTCCCAGGGCACAAATTACATGTGGTCATGGCAAAACCTCGTAAGAGCATCTCAGGATGTTACGGGTACACAACTCCGACCTGAAATCTCCCAGGGCCCAAATTACATGCCATAGGACAAAACCTCGCAAGAGCATCTCAGGATGTTACGGGTACACAACTCCAACCTGAGATCTCCCAGGGCGCTATTACATGTCCTCCCAGAGCAATGTCTCGAAAGAGCATCCCAGGCTGTTACGGGTACACAACTCCAACCTATAGGATCTCCCAGACATGCTCATCTGCACAACCTGATCCACGGCCATAGAGTATCAACCTGATACTCACCATACATCATCCTGATGTACTCATGATCGTCCTGATCATCATCACTGCAACGCCCTACTGCATGTCATCTGGAGAAACATCCTGAAGCTCATCATCCATGATCATCCCGATCATCACTGCAACATCCTGCTGCATGTCATCTGGAGCAACATCCTGAAGCTCATCATCCATGATCATCCTGATCATCACTGCACCATCCTGCTGCATGTCATCTGGAGAAACATCCTAAAGCTCATCATCCATGATCATCCTGATCATCAATGCATCCACCTGATGCATACCAAGTATCTACGTGATACATATCATCATACATGATCCACCTGATCATCAATGCATCCACCTGATGCATACCAAGTATCTACCTGATACATGATACATATCACCGTATATGATCCACCTGATCATACAATGTATCCACCTGATACATATACAGATACATGGTCCAAGCATCCAACATGATGCACATACATACATAAATGATCCACCTGATCATATCCAGCATCCAACATGATGTGTACATACATACATAAAAATGATCCAACTGATCATATCCAGCATCCAACATGATGCGTACATACATACAAAAAAATGATCCAACTGATCATATCCAGTAGAAACCAGAACATCATCCTGATGCCCATTATCCAGCGCTTACATCCACAGCCATGTGAAGCATCCTCCTTCCAACATGGTTGGAATGGCTTTAGAAAATGTGTCCATCACTTCTTCCTCGAAGTGTCCTCGATCTGAAGAACGCCAAGCCTCTCTCTGAAGTACTCAAACTTCACTTTGGCTAGTGGCTTCGTCAGCACATCTGCAATCTGCTCGTCCGTCGCAACATACAGAAGCTTCACAGCTCCTCTCTGCACCATATCCCTGATATAGTGATATTTGATCTCTATGTGTTTCGACCTGTCATGAAACACTGGGTTCTCGGACAGCTTCACACAACTCTGGTTATCACAGAAGATACCAGTAGCCTCCAACGGGAGATCAAATAACTCAGACAGTAGCTTCCGTAGCCATACTGCCTCACAACTAGCTGAGCAGGCTGCAACATACTCTGCCTTAGCTGTACTCAGTGCTACGCAGGACTGCTTCCTACTAAACCAAGAGATCACACCTGATCCTATACTGAAGCAACACCCAGATGTGCTCTTCCTATCTGTAGCACTGCCAGCCCAATCTGAATCAACATAACCCTGCAGGTTAAACTTTTGATTCGCGTCATACCTGAGCCCATAATTCACTGTACCCTTCAGGTACCTCAGAACATTCTCAGCAACCAGGTGAACACTGCTCGGATCCGTCAGGAACTGGCTCAATGTGTTCACAGCAAACCAAATGTCTGGTCTAGTGTTCGTCAGGTACATCAAGGACCCAATCATCTGACGATACACAGAGACATCAATCGGCTTAGATGAAGCATCACATAGAAGCTTCAGATTCAATGCCATAGGTGTGGCCATGGCCTTGCAATCCATCATCCCGAATCTCTTCAGGATATCTACTGTGTACTTCCCTTGACCAAGGAAGATTCCACCTGCATTCTGCCACACGTCCATACCTAGGAAATAGTGCATCATTCCCAAATCTTTCATGTCGAATTCAGCTGCAAGCTTCCTCTTAGTATCTGCAATCAGTCTGTCATCTCTTGTCACAAATAGGTCATCTACATACAAGAGTAGAATCACTGGATTCCCTTCCTCAACCTTGTAGTAAAGATTGGAATCTGCTTTACTCTTGGTAAATTCCAAGCTAGATAGGAAACTGTCCATCCTACCATACCAGGTTCTGGGAGCTTGCTTCAAGCCATACAAGGCTTTCTTCAATCTGCATACATATGACTCCCTGTCAGGTCTTGGGACTGCATCCCAAACATCTTCTTCATGATCTACGGATCATGGCATTCCATTTCTTCATCCCAGATCCTGGGAACTTCAATATCTTCAATAGATATCTTTCTTGCTGGAACAAATGTTGTAGTCCTTTTGTAGGTGAAGATATACGGTCTTTCCTACAAAACAAGTTAAATTGCATGATTAGAAACATCTCATAATTTTCAGAACAAATTCTTTACACATAAAGAAATATGTCATGCAGTCATGCAGTTATCTTAGCCAATGCTTCAATACAACATTTATCCATGTTCCACATGTTTCTAGATGCCTTCCAGTCTCTACCAGAACATTGTTAAGAGTTTGCACTACTCCCAACATGTCAGCAAAGAGGTTTCATTCTAGATAAGTAGCACTGGAATGTTGTACAGTGCCATAAGCCACTTACCCATCACATGCATATTAGTAGTATATTGTTCATTAATGCAATCATTCAAATATGCACAATACATCTCCTAAGTCTAGGAACATAAGCATAATATTATTAAACAAACAAAATAGGCAAGAAATGATAATTGAAATACTTATCTTTGTTTGTTTGTTTGGGTGGACTCCCTCTGAGTCTTTGCTTCCTGGTAGGAGCTGCTGAAGTAGCTTCTTCTACACCTCTCTATTGTGGAATGTAGGAAGATGGTCAACTCCCTCTGAAGATCTGCATCCTTGCAGGAGCTGCTGGAGTGTGCTCCCTTTTGATCTTTGCTTCCTGGATTACCTGTCCTTATATTCATCTTTGCTGACATCAATATTCTTGAACCCAGAAAAGACCTCTTCTGGTGTCTTGTTGTCCAATATCTTGTGGGGAGTTCTGTTCTGCACATATACAACTGTTCTAACTGCTTCTGCCCATAGATGCATAGGTAGATCCTGGTCATGCAGCATTGCCCTTGCTGCTTCCATGACTGTTCTGTTCTTCCTTTCTGCAACTCCATTCTGTTGAGGATTATAAGGAGCAGTCAACTCCCTCTTAATCCCTGAATCACTGCAAAGCTTCTTGAAGTCACTTGAGGTGAATTCTCCACCATTGTCAGATATGAATGTCTTGATTTTCTTGACAGTTTGATTCTCCATCAAGGTTTTGAATTCCTTGAATTTATCAAGCACCTCATCTTTTCCCTTCAAGAAGTATACCCAAGTCTTCTTGGAGAAGTCATCGATAAATGATACATAGTAAACATACCCACTCAGGGAGCTGGATGACATAGGGCCACATACATCTGAGTGGATGATTTCCAGGATGTCTTTTGCCTTGCTTTCACTGCTTGGGAAAGCCTTCTTAATGTTCTTACCTTTTGCACATCCTTTGCAAACACCTTCATGTTTGGTCTTGATTTTAGGAAGACCCTCTACTGCCTTGCTTGCAATTGGAAGTGCCCTATAGTGCATATGAGCAAGTCTTCTATGCCAAAGTTCACTTGGCTCCATGGATTCATGTACCATGGCATGTTCAGGTTGTCCCTTCAATTTATACAAGCCTCCCTCTTGCTCTCCAATCACTACTGCATCATCTATGGTATTTCCCTTTGGCCACATTAGGACTTGGCCATCCACAAATGCAACCCTCATACCTTTTGCATCCAATGCAGAGATGGAGAGTAAGTTCTTCTTGATCCCAGGTACATAAAGTACTTCTTTCATCTTCAATGATTTTCCAGAATCTAGGTTGTAGGAGGCTTCACCACTTCCTTTGATTGGGTATTGATAATCATCCCCAAGTTTCACCTTATGGGGTGATTCATGTTCAGATAGGTTCACAAAGGATTCTTTAAACCCAGTCATGTGTTTGGAAGCCCCACTATCAATCAACCAATCATTACATCCATGGGAGATGGTACCTGTAAGAGTAGAAATTAGAACATATTCTTCTTCACTTGATGAGTCATCATCACTACTACTTTCTGCCCTAGCCTTCTTCTTTGGAGGTTCATCATCTTCAGCAACATGAGCATGAAACCTTCTTTTGCTACCCTTCTTCTTCTTACTGGAGTTGTTTTTATTATCCCTTTTATTCTTGGGACAATCTGAAGCAAAGTGACCCTTCTCATTGCATGTGAAGCATCTTAGGTCCTTCTTACTCTTTTGATGGAATCTTTTGTGGTGAGAGTGATCCTTCTTGGTTTTGCTTCTCTTGGTGTGAGCTGCAAGAGCTTGATCTTCTCCTCCCATCTTTTCCTCACGAGCTATGAGTCTAGCTTCTTCTTGAGAGTATTCTTCCCTCAATCTGTTGAAGGAGATCAATTTCTTCCTTGCACAAATTCCTTGAATAAAGGAATCCCATGACCTGGGTAGGCCATTTAGAGTGGTCATCACTACTTCACCATTCTCCACCATTTCATCTACTGCTTCTAATTGTTCCTTGATCTGGAAGACCCTTGAAAAGTAAGATTGAATGGTTTCTCCATTCTGAAACTTCACTGCTTTCAATTGGTTCCGCAGGGTCATCTTCCGATTTATGTTCTTTCCTTCAAATAGCTTGGTCAAGGATTCAAACATCTCTTTGGGTGTCTTAAGAGAAGACACATGAGGTATGAGATGGTCTTTGATAGAATCAACAATGATTCTCTTTTCCTTGACCAAGTTCTTCTTGTGCAATGCCTTGGCTTCTTCATCCTCTGGGATAGGGATGTCTTCTTTCACATATGAGTCCAACTCATTCTCTTCCAGGATTAACCCAATCCTATACTTCCAGGCTCGGAAGTTGTCAGCCCCTTCAAGCTTATCCTCAAGCTTAGTGTGGAGAGACATCTTTAAGAGTACTTCAAATGGAAATAGAAAAGGTTTAGGACTTGCCACTTGAAGTGCTGAAAACTGGATCTGGTCCCGGATTAGGGTTTGTCAGAGAAACCCTAAAAATTCAAAATGTGAATTTCAAAATTCTGAAAGGATAGAAAGATACGCCTTGGAGAGCTGATCAGCCTAATACATTCAGAATTTGAGATTAGCAAAGTCTTGCCCTTCAAAATTGCCTTTTTGTCCTCCCGGGTTCACTAGGGAGAGCCCTGAATTAGGGTTTGAGTTTCCCGAAGATCTACCCAGCCAAAAATGTCGATCCAAAGCTCTAACCTTCGATTTTTGCAAGGAGCTTCCAGCTGTGCCTTCAATTTCCAGAAATTCCTATTTTTGTGGAAACCCTAATTTTTAGGGCCAAATCTGAAAATGCTCGGAACTGAATTCTGATTGGACAGATAGATGCGCCTTGATGAGTAGATCCAATCTACTATACTGAATTTCAAAAATCTGTGGAGAGAAACCCAATAAACAAGGAATACAAGCTTCCATCACTACAAAATGTCTTCTTCTCAGTTAAGCTCTGATACCATGTTAAATTTTTAGTATTAAATCACAATACTATAGGATCTTTCCTGAGAGAATAACATCTACAGTATATCAATGCATGACAATCATAATATGACAAGCATCACAAGCATTACAAGAATCAAAAGCATAGAGACAAGAGACACAGAGTTTCCGTGGGGAAAACCCTAAGGTGAAAAACCCCACAACTTCCTCAGAGATAGAGAGAGCAATGGCTCAACCAAAATACAACCAAATAACACTGAGATAGTCTCCTAGCAGATGATCCTCCTCCTCCTCACTAGTGCGCCACTTTTCAGAGAGAGAGATAGTTACTTTTCTGAGTGAGTAAAATAGAGATCTCCTATCTCTATTTATACTCACCTTTTTTCCCAGTGACCTACTGGGGCTGACTTGTCTACTTGGATACATCCACATTATATTATATATTAATTAGGGCCGACCCCATAAGGTGGTCTAATAACCCATCGACAAGTACACACACTTGCAACACTTGTCAATCCACATGACGACACTTCCTCATAGAGGAATAACACATCTCTTATAAGGGTACAATAAATATATATATAATACACAGATGAAATACATTCCGAAGTTACATATACATCAACAAAAAATACCAAAATGAATGCGTGAAGGCAACAATAATGCTATGGAAAGATTGACTTAGGGTTTTACACATCTCAACGATCGAGACAATGAGATCAATGATCAATATTGAGCTAGCAAGCCACGTTAGTACCAAGGCAGAGATATGACCAAACAATAATCAATAACCTCATTTAATAACAACACAGTTGGATGCCATATCACCCAGGGCTGAGCTTACAGCTTGGTGAAGCATCACCATTTCTTACCACTAATATCACGTGGAGCTAGAACACGCAGGTTCCAGTGTAGGAACCACTAACATCACACATGATCAAATTTAATGCTGAGATCTCATGGAGAAATCTTCCAGACCCTTGACTGCAACGACATTAAATTCATATCAGCATTGAGTTATGGTGATAGCGAAATTCTCAGGATAGTATCACTGCCATACAACTGTATTACAACCACAATATAAGTTATCAAAGCATAGGATATGTATATCAATACCATAACACAACGATGCATAGTTCTAACCATAAGGTAGTATCACGACATTTCATTCACGCGAAGAGTATTACCTATATTCTAAGTTCACATAGTACATATGCATTGCACATTCGAACCATAGGGTTTACATATAATATTCAACAATGTTATTGGCATAGTTTCCATATGTTATCAAAACAAAGGAATCGATATATTTTTATATATCAAGCATGTATTAGAAAACAATACAATGCCATAGTATTGTAGGAACTACCACAAGGTTTAGCATTCAACTCATATATTTAAACAACATGCATTACGTTTATAATAGTTAGGTCACATTATGCTCATAATAGCTAGGCCACTTTGCATAAGGTTAGTGTAATGAAAGCATAACCCTCACACTGTCAGAAAGCTAGGATTTGACACCAATCCTATGTGTCGCATGCGATTATGTCTAGTAGCACCTTGTTCACAAGTTGACATAGTAGAATATCATCACTTTAAGTATTTCAAGACTTATTACATTGTAGCTGTCATTTCCAGGAGATTCATTTAATTCTAATGGTGACACTATCTTCTTGGGTCATACTTAAGATCAAACTTGTCACAAATTCATACTGATAAACTAAGCTGTAATACCACTGATCCTACCAACAGATACAACGAGTATAGTGTATAACATTGTTAGTGATACATACAAATATTATCATAAAGATGATACAAGTTGACGAAGTTAAACCGAAGTTACATACCATCAACATCTTCATGCACGGCAGTATATACAATTATCTTAAACCCAAAGACGACAAGCTGAAGCTTACAACTTGTCTTGTAAAAAATGGAATTACTCTATTACCTTACCTGCAGATCTGCAAAAGAAAGAATCCAATGCTTTAGCTTTCAAAGCTAAGTAAACCCAAGGGCACCCGGTAGGAACCCCTTCAGAAATATGCAAACAATTTCATCAATATTGTTACCAGATCTTTACACATAACGAAATAAACATTGTTCTGTCGCATCTCATTTACAACCAAGTACCTTTTTATGTTTAAAAATAAATACGAAAATTTTATGAAGCAGTTATCATCTATTAGTTAATTAATTATCATTCCGCAAATAGCATTTATCTTTTAAAATAGGCTATATCAATTTTTTTTTTTATTTTTGTGAATTTTGGGATGTTACATGATGCGAAGCGGAAATATTCGGTGTATGACTAGGAATTCTATGCTATTGTCCAAGCATTGAAGAAGTGGAGGCACTATTTGTTGCCCAAGGAATTTGTGTTATACACAGATCACCAAGCGTTGAGGTATCTGAATACTTAGTCAAAGTTGAATCAGCGACACATGAAATGGGTCGAATTCCTGCAGGGATATACATTCGTGTTGTGACATAAGTCGGGAAAGTTGAACAAGGTTTTCGATGCGCTGAGTCAAAGACTTGCATTGCTGAACACGACGACAGTTCAGGAAACAGGAATAGAGTCTGTGAAGGCAGAGTATGTGACCAACGAGGACTTTTAAAAAGCATGGGAGGCTTGTCCTGAACCATGGAGTGTCGAAATGACTCCATGCATGGATTATTTCATCCAAGACGGATACCTATTCAAGCGACAATAGTTGTGTATTCCTAGGGGATCCATAAGAGAGAACCTAATCCGAGAGTTGCATAGCAGCGGATTAGAAGGTCATTTTGGAATCGACAAGACCAAGGAATTGGTCAAAGAGAAGTATTATTGGCCAGGAATGACGACAGATGTCGAGAAGTGGGTATGACAGTGTCGATTTTTTTAGTTGGCAAAAGGAAGAAGTCAGAACATGGGGTTGTATACACCATTACCTGTACCGAATACCCCATTGGAGCACCTAAGCATGGATTTTGTGCTAGGATTTTTGAACACGTAGCAAGGAAGCGACTCAAACTTTGTTGCAGTCGACAAATTTTCGAAGATGGCACACTTTATTCCATGTCGAAAAATAGGTGATGCCAAAGGCATTGTTGTACTATTCTTTAAGGAGGTAGTCAGATTGCATGGGTTGCCGAAGAGTATCACATCGGACAGATATACCAAGTTTATGGGGCATTTCTGGAGAACTCTATGGAATAAACTGGACACGAGGTTGCAGTTTAGCTCAGCATATCATCTACAAACATTCAGACAAATTGAGGTGGTGAATAGAAGTTTGGGAAACCTTCTAAGGTGTTTGACGGCCAATAGACCTAAGCAGTGGGAGAATGTGTTGGCACAAGCAGAGTTCATATACAGCAATTCTATGAATCAGTCGACAGGTTTGGGCCCATTCCATATTGTTCAAGGAAGAATCCCACATGGAGTGGAATATTTGGTCGAGTTACCGACAGAGATCAGGAAAAGCGCGGATGCAAAATCATTTACAGAGCATATGAAAGAAGTGCATGAAGATGTGCGAAAGCGCATAGAAAAGAGCAATGCAACATAAAAGTTGAGAGCCAACAGGATGAAGAGGCTACAGTGGTTCAGCGAAGGAAACTTAGTCTATGCACATTTGTGGAAGGAGAGATTTCTGACAGAAACCTATAACAAGCTAAAGCTGAATAAGATTGCACCATGTAAGATTCTGAGAAATTTTTTGACAACGCTTATGTGTTGGAGCTACCAAAAGACTTGAGAATTTCACAAACATTCGATGTCTCATATCTGTAGAAGTTTAAAGAAGGGTCAAGCAGTAGAAGTGAGGAAGTGTTGAACATCAACTGGACATTGCAGATTATAGATCGACACAAAGAGGAGATCGCAGAAGTAATAGAGGAATGCGAAGTCGAGAGTATGCACAGTTCGCGAAGGAAAGAATACTTACTGTAATGGAAAGATTATGAGTTGCAAGAGGCGACATGGATTTCCGAATAAGAGTTCAGGAGACTGGCAGAGCAGTCGAGTTCTTTTTCAGCTGGGGAGTCTGATGCAGGAGCATCTGGGCCTAGACAGAGCCACCAAAGATGATTGACAAGAGAGGGATGAGTAGAGGGAGTGTCGAATACAACTAGTGCAGAGGAGCAGATTGGCTATCGAAGTCAATAAGTCGAGAAGAAGCAGTTGATATGAGATCGACAGGAGATGCGAAGGTTGAGAGTCGACATGTCAGGGGACAGACGACAGAGTTGCAGCGGAGTCACCGAAGGTTGACATGTTGTCGAACCGCAACGTCGACAGGTTAAGGAGAATTCCAAGCAAGAAGGATGGGGTGGACTGGCAGTCTCACAAGAAGAAGGAAGCCGATGGAAATGTCGAAAGATGACGGAAGATTGTATGGTCAAGGCAGTTATAAGACCAATTACTGTAGCAATGTCAGAAGGACGCGCAAAAAGTCAATCAGAGTACTTGGCAGTTGTTCTCAATTGCTAAGGAATTTATGAGCAGTTATTGAGGGTGGTTGAAGATATGGCAAATGTCACCACAAGTGGAGGTTGTGCAGCATGGCAGGGTGTCACGAACCCAAATTTCGTAAAATTTAAAATTTTTCTAAGTGGTCTCTTCCCCCTTCGAAATAGTCTAATCGCCATTAAAATGCTTTGCGGAATTATAAATATTTGATTAGTATCTAGATTTCTATTTAATAAATGCGACATTTAATACGTCATGAAATTATCATTGAATATTCATGCAAGGGAGTTCGTATGTACTAACCTCAAGTGGTAGTTACATTTTTATAATAAGTGATTCTTATGCACTTCATTGGATTTCTTATGAAACTTCTGTACGTGAAGGACCAATGTACTTGTACAATATATTTACAAAACTATAACTTCAACCATAGAGACCTTCCAAGCATTGATAACATACTAGCACATATTCAAATACTACCATTCTAGATTGAGGATTTACAAACTTGAATCAAAATAATACTTGTATCTTTATGTTCTGTATCTTTATGGTCCTCATTTAATCATATGAAATATCATTTCAACAACATTTAACATGAAATACCCTTTTCCAAGATGTTAAATTTTCAGAATTTACTTCAATCTGATCTAGGATCTTAATTGAGAGAACAACATGTACAGCATATCTACAGCATATCAATCATGGAGACAATAATGCAAGCACACAAGAGACACAAAGATTTACTTGGGGAAAACCATAAAGGTGAAAAACCCCAATAACTTCCTCAGAGATAGATAGAGCAATGATACAACCAACCATAAGAGATAGACACAACCTAGCAGCAGATCCTCCTCCTCCATAAGTGCGCCACTCCTCCTTGAGTGCATGTGTGAGAAGTGAGTGAGCAAATAGAGTGCCTCCCGCACTCTATTTATACTTGACTTGACTTGCCTTTTTACCTAACTCATGTAGGCTTGAACTTAACCACATAACATAATGCTGACTGGGTCGACCCCCAATAGGGTGGTCTAATAACCCTTTGACCCACATGGCCGATCCCCAATAGGGTGGTCTAATAACCCTTTGACCCACATGACTTATACAAGGCCGACCCCAAACAAGGTGGTCTAATAACCCATCAAGTATAAGTTACGACACTTACAATATAAATAATGACACTTCCGTATAGAGGAATAATAACATCTCTATAGGAATACAATATACATATATGTGAAATACATTCCGAAGTTACATATACATCAACACTCCCTCTTAACTAGGAAGGTATTTCTCAGCACAGTTCTTCTAGCACAAGTCATCTTCTCTGGATCATCATCACTGGATAATCGTCATCGAGTCATCATCATCGTCACTGCTGCTGCTATCTCAATCAATCTCTGAATCTACTCGTCATAGGAAGTTCTACAGAGCCAGTCCTTTTTCATACTGGATGTAGGCCCACCACCTGCAGGTCTTCGTCATCACTGGCCATACTGTGGAATCCTCAGGACTTATTACGTGCATCACAAAACCTCGAAAGAGCATTCCAGGATGTTACGGGTACACAACTCCGACCTGTAAGATCTCCCAGGGCGCTATTACATGTGACCCCACCACAAAACCTCGAAAGAGCATCTCAGGATGTTACGGGTACACAACTCTGACCTGAAATCTCCCAGGGCACAAATTACATGTGGTCCACCACAAAACCTAGCAAGAGCATCTCAGGATGTTACGGGTACACAACTCTGACCTGAAATATCCCAGGGCACAAATTACATGTGGTCATGGCAAAACCTCGAAAGAGCATCTCAGGATGTTACGGGTACACAACTCCGACCTGAAATCTCCCAGGGCCCAAATTACATGCCATAGGACAAAACCTCGCAAGAGCATCTCAGGATGTTACGGGTACACAACTTCGACCTAAAATCTCCCAGGGCACAAATTACATGTCCTCCCAGAGCAATGTCTCGAAAGAGCATCCCAGGCTGTTACGGGTACACAACTCCGACCTATAGGATCTCCCAAACATGCTCATCTGCACAACCTGATCCACGTCCACAGAGTATCAACCTGATACTCACCATACATCGTCCTGATGTACTCATGATCGTCCTGATCATCATCACTGCAACGTCCTGCTGCATGTCATCTGGAGCAACATCCTGAAGCTCATCATCCATGATCATCCTGATCATCACTGCAACATCCTGCTGCATGATCCTCCTGATCATCAATGCATACACCTGATGCATACCAAGTATCTACCTGATACATATCATCATACATGATCCTCCTGATCATACAATGTATCCACCTGATACATGATACATATCACCGTACATGATCCACCTGATCATACAATGTATCCACCTGATACATATACAGATACATGGTCCAAGCATCCAACATGATGCATATACAAAATACATACACATGATCCAACTGATCATATCCAGCATCCAACATGATGCATACATACATAAATGATCCAACTGATCATATCCAGCATCCAACATGATGCATACATACATAAATGATCCAACTGATCATATCCAGCATCCAACATGATGCGTACATACATAAATGATCCAACTGATCATATCCAAGCAGAAACCAGAACATCATCCTGATGCCCATTATCCAACGCTTACATCCATAGCCATGTGAAGGATCCTCCTTCCAACATGCTTGGAATGGCTTCAGCAAATGTGTCCATCACTTCTTCCTCGAAGTGTCCTCGATCTGAAGAACGCCAAGCCTCTCTCTGAAGTACTTGAACTTCACTCTGGCTAGCGGCTTCGTCAGCACATCTGCAATCTGCTCATCTGTCGCAACATATAGGAGCTTCACAGCTCCTCTCTGCACCATATCCCTGATATAGTGATATTTGATCTCTATGTTTTTCGACCTGTCATGAAACACTGGGTTCTCGGACAACTTCACACAACTCTGGTTATCACAGAAGATACCAGTAGCCTCCAATGGGAGATCAAATAACCCAGACAGTAGCTTCCGTAGCCATACTGTCTCACAACTAGCTGAACAGGCTGCAACATACTCTGCCCCAGCTGTACTCAGTGCTACACAGGACTTCTTCCTGCTAAAACAAGAGATCACACCTGATCCCATACTGAACCAACACCCAGATGTGCTCTTCCTGTCTGCAGCACTGCCAGCCTAATCTGAATCAACATAACCCTGCAGGTTAAACTTTTGATTCTCCTCATCCCTGAGCCCATAATTCACTGTACCCTTCCGTTACCTCAGAACATGCTTTACAGCAACCAGGTGAACACTCCTCGGATCTGTCAGGAACTGGCTCAATGTGTTCACAGTAAAGCAAATGTCTGGTCTCGTGTTCGTCAGGTACATCAAGGACCCAATCATCTGACAATACAAAGAGGCATCAACCGGCTCAGATGAAGCATCACATAGAAGCTTCAGATTCGATGCCATAGGTGTGGCCATATCCTTGCAGTCCATCATCCCGAACCTCTTCAGGATCTCTACTACATACTTCCCTTGTCCAAGGAAGATTCCATCTGCACTCTGCCACACCTCCATGCCAAAAACAAATAGTGCATCATCCCCAAGTTCTCAACTCGAACTCGACAGCAAGCTTCCGCTGCGTGTCGGCAATCAATCTATCCTCACCTGATACAAACAGGTCATCAAAATAGTAGTATCGTTGGATTGCCTTCTTCAACCTTGTAGAAAAGGTTGGAATCCACTTTATTCTTGGTAAAGCCCAAGCAGGATAGAAAGCTGTCTATCCTACCATATCAAGTTCTGCACACATATATGACTACACCATGCTGTCTTGAAATCCATCTGGTGCATCTTCTATTTCATCACTTTTGTATTTCTCAATGCTGCCATCTGCAACATGCTTGATCTGATAGTTCTATTTGGAAGTCACAACAAACTTCCCTTTAGCTCTTGGGATCGCATCCCAAACATCATTCTTCATGATCGACGGATCATGGCATTCCATTTCTTCATCCCGGATCCTGGGAACTTCAATATCTTCAATAGATATCTTTGTTGCTGGAACAAATGTTGTAGTCCTTTTGTAGGTGAAGATATACGGTCTTTCCTACAAAACAGGTTAAATTGCATGATTAGAAACATCTCATAATTTTCAGAACAAATTCTTACGCATAAAGAAATATGTCATAGAGTCATGCAATTATCTTAGCCAATGCTTCAATACAACATTTATCCATATTCCATAACTTTCTAGATGCCTTCCAATCTCTACCAGAACATTGTTCAGAGTGTGCACAACCCCCAACATGTCAGCAAAGAGGTTTCATTCTAGATAAGTAGCAATGGAATGTTGTACAGTGCCATAGGCCACTTACCCATGTATATTAGTAATATACTGTTCATCAATGCAACTATTCTAATATGCACAATACATATCCTAAGTCTAGGAACATGAGCATATACATCATTGAGCAATTTTATTTAAACAAACAAATATGCAAGAAATTAAAATACTTATCTTTGTTTGTTTGTTGGGTGGACTCCCTCTGAGTCTTTGCTTCCTTACAGGAGCTGCTGGAGTCCTAATATGAAGTAGCTTCTTCTACACCTTTCTGTTGTGAAAAGATGGTCAACTCCCTCGAAATATCTGCATCCTTACAGAAACTACTGAAGTGTGTTCCTTTGCTTTCTTGCAGGAACAACTGGAGTGTGCTCCCTCTTGATCTTTGCTTCCTGGATTACCTGTTCTTGAACTCATATTCATCCTTGGTTCCTATGCATGCTTATTAGTATCATGATTGTGTTATCCTTGTGATCTCATATAAAATCATACATTCATTAGTATACTATTAAAACACAATAATCTTAAGCATGTATAGACATGATCATTTCAAACAGAAATAATAAGCATTATCATTCAAGGTTTATGTAGGATTCTTATGGTTAGTCAAATCATAAGAAGCATAACATGTCTAAACCTGTAATTACTCAAACCTATGACTCTTCAGGTTAGTTGAATCATCAATCAAGATAAGAGATATAATATGCATAACACCTGTGGTTATTCGAACCTATACCTTCATGATTCTTTTGGTTAGTCATATCATCAATTATGGTAAGAAATATAATATGCATACAACCATGACTTATTCAAACCTATGACTTCATGAATAATCATTATCAAACAACACGACAGTATAAGATCCTAACACAAGGTAGGATTCTATATTGATATAGGAAAAACATACCTAGATTAGCATGCTAGCTATTTATGTCTAACATACTCACATGATGTCTTCTTGTTCTTCTTCAATGACTTGTGCTAGTAACCTGCATATCTCATAGGTTAGCCATTATAAAACCAAGTTATACATACCTCGTAAATGGATCTTCTATGAGATCCATGACAATGGATGAGTCTTTATCCTCATGTCATCATTATCATATGTTCTCGAACTGGAACATGATTTGTCTTTCTTGGTGTACCTTTCATGTTAGTAGACAACATAAACCTCATACAACACCATAATGCATTAGTACAATTATAAGTGTCAACACCCTAACCAATGAATATCTTCTATCATGCATTCATAATTTTGTTAAGGTGATACGACAAATCTAAAATCAAGATTGTACTAACCGTAATAACATGAAGACAAACATACCATAAACTTAATCAAGAACAAATCTCAAAACATACCTTGATGAGTCATACCTGTCGAGATTGCTTGTAATCTCCTTATGTAAAGCCTTAGCCTATCTCCCTCTGAAACAGGAACTCCTTCACTTATGCAGGCGACCAATCCATCTTCTTCTAGGATTAACCCTATCCACTTGATTTGAAAGAACTGGACCTGGAGCTAGATATGGGTTTGTCAGAGAAACCCCAAAAATTCAGACTTTGAATTTCAAACTTCTGAAAGGATAGAAATATGCGCCTTGATGAGCTGATCAAACTGGTATATTCGAAATTTGAAAACTGCAAAGTTTCACTCCTCAATTTTCCCTTTGAAACTTCCGGATTCACTGGACGTGACCCTGAACTGGGGTTTGATGAAGCCCACTCTTCTGCCCAATCAAAAGGTTTGATCCAAAGCTCTAAGCTTCTATTTTTCTAAGGAGCTTCCAGCCATGGTCACAGATTTCAAAAATTCCCATTTTTACAGAAGCCCTAATTTTCCACTTTCCTGATCAAAGTCCCGAACTAGGGTCTGATCAAGCCCGACCTTCTGCCCAACCAAAAATTCTGATCTCGGTCTCTAAATTTTTATTTTGATGAGTAGCATTCAGCCATGGTCTTCGATTACAAAAATTCCAACTTTCTCCAAAGCCCTAATTTCCGGAAGCCATGAATGAAGGTACCAAAAAATAATTCTGTTTTGACAGAAATATGTACCTGATTATTTCTGGTGTAACTCCAAAGTTTTTGATCCACAGGGTCTGAAAAGGTTTCCTGAGATAGCCTGACCTGTAAGCTTTCCATCCTGATAGGTCTGACCTCAATTGGATTTTTTGAGAGACAGTTATGCCAAATGTCGCAACATGACCTGTTTTGGGATAATACAGGAGAGCGAACTTGTACGGCGTGTCACGTGTCACTGTTTCAACTTCGGCCTCTGAAAATCTTTCTTGAGATAGCTCGGCCTGTTATTTTTCCATCCTAATAGGTCTGACCTCAATTGGATTCTCTGAGAGAGAGTTATTCCAAGTGTCGCAACGTGACCTGTTTATGGGATAATACAAGAGAGCGAACTTGTACGGCGTGCCACGTGTCACTGGTTCGCCTTCGGCCTCTGAAAAAGTTTTATGAGATATTACAGTCTGTGTACTACCTGTCACTTTTTACGAAATTTCATTTGGAGCTTCCTAGCCCAAGTTATGACCTTTTTCCCAAGGTCACCTGATTTTAACTCAGATTTGGAAGAGGCAGAAACCCTATATTGCACAGATCATAAATCACAAAGTGCAACGAATTAGAGGTTGTCCTTTGGACACAAGGTACCTGGAGATTTAATCTTTGTCCTGTAACAATTTCAGATCCGAAAACTTCGCCAAAACGAATTTATAGCGAAAGTGCTACGATGACTGGTTTTGCTATATCAAGCCCTAGCATCGTAAGTGCAACAAGTGTCATACATGCCATATCATGCCTTCTTTCAGGCTAGCTCTGATACCATGTTAAATTTTCAGAATTTACTTCAATCTGATCTAGGATCTTAACTGAGAGAACAACATGTATAGCATATCTACAGCATCTCAATCATGGAGACAATAATGCAAGCACACAAGAGACACAAAGATTTAATTGGGGAAAACGATAAAGGTGAAAAACCCCAATAACTTCCTCAGAGATAGATAGAGCAATGATACAACCAACCATAAGAGATAGACACAACCTAGCAGCAGATCCTCCTCCTCCATAAGTGCGCCACTCCTCCTTGAGTGCATGTGTGAGAAGTGAGTGAGCAAATAGAGTGCCTCCCGCACTCTGTTTATACTTGACTTGACTTGCCTTTTTACCTAACTCATGTAGGCTCGAACTTAACCACATAACATAATGCTGACTGGGCCGACCCTCAATAGGGTGGTCTAATAACCCTTTGACCCACATGGCCGACCCCCAATAGGGTGGTCTAATAACCCTTTGACCCACATGACTTATACAAGTCCGACCCCAAACAAGGTGGTCTAATAACCCATCAAGTATAAGTTACGACACTTACAATATAAATAATGACACTTCCGTATAGAGGAATAATAACATCTCTATAGGAATACAATATACATATATGTGAAATACATTCTAAAGTTACATATACATCAACACAAGATGCATTCGACAAATGTGTTGTAAACATCAACTATTAAGATAACTCATATAAGAGGAAAAATCATACATGAAGGCACATACACATATAATAAATGATGAAGACAAATAAACGAGACCAAGAGTAACGTGGTTCACCCGTACATGGGCTAGTCCACAAAGGTGTTTGTATCATTTATTATTAGGCAAAAAGTATTAGAATTACAATGAGCAACATGGTTGTTGCAACAAGATTCTTTCTTTTTCCGTCAAGCCTCTATTACATAGAGCTTTTAATGAATCAACCATATATATATATATAATACCCTAAATTGAATCCCAATTAACTTAAAGGCAGCAAATAGCCGTAACCAAAGGCTTAGAAGCGGATCTTAATTTCACACAAAAACATACATAAACTAGCACCTAGATGATTTTATACATATCTTGTTTAATCATAATAGTACTTGGATAACTCTAATTATCTCCCTAAGTCTCTCTTAACATTCTCAATTAGTACATAAAACTATATTAAGACACACTTATCGATCTTCATAAAGACTTTTATAATATCTTGAGTAACATACCCATGAATTGTTTTTTTTGTAAAACTATATTGTTAGAGATCTATATAATAATTAATGATGATCTCTTTCATATCTAAAACTGTCTAAAGAGATTACATGATTATCTGAAATAAACAAAGATATAAATACAAGCTAGCACTGAACAAGGCATGCGTGAGTGTAGAGTATAATTAGATACATGCAATTCTTATATCTCTCATTTCAAATGAATGTGCGGAAATGGTTGGCATCGGCCTTCCTTAACTTCTGCTACGCAGACATATAATATATATATAGTGGTAATAATGGACTACTCTTTATTTTTTAGAAAATGTAATACAATACACAGGAAGAAATAGCTCAAATGTCATAATATAAGGTCATGTCTTAATGACAACCTATAGTTTTATACGTGGAAGTTTATAGGATAAAAAGATATTCCTTAGATGCAAACGCAGAATTTGATATCTTCTGGTAGTGAGTAGAGATCTGCCAGATTCAAAAGTTATACCAAATTTACTTACTGCAAGTCAAACAATAAAACTTAAGTTCGGATCACCCGAACTCCCTCGTGACACAAACGCCTCAGGGTTCTATGTAAAGAAAAGACAATAAAGTGCTTACTCGAAAGCAACAAAATTCCTTTCAAAATGCATGCAGGATTCTACCTTTAAAATGCAGGAAACAACACATAAAAATAAGCATGGATCTGTCAAATTGTCGGCAGAAATCTAAATGATTTCTCTTGCACACCGGGTTTTTAATTAGGAACACACAGTTTACTATGAAAATACACAGACGACTACCTATGCAAGGTATTGAATAATTCCCAAAACGTAAACAACATCCTAAACATAAAAACCTAACAAAAATCCCCAGGGATTCCTCTTAACATAAGATTTAAATCCTATAATGCGTTTTCCAGGCATACAACCTCACAAAACCGATTTCAATCAAGATGAGATATAAATCAGACTTCATTTGAGTACAACAATAAGCAAAGACCCAAAAAATACAACTTCGGTCCAGCATATGTGAGTAAGCCGAAATCCTATGGTTCTATGCCATTTTTAAAATTGAAAATTTATAACCATATAAGCAGAATCCAGTCGGCTCCACTACAGCATAAATAACAAGCAAAACCCCATACGATGTCAAGCTGGAAATGATATTCCCATTGGCAGACCTTTAGATGGCTTCAAGCAAAATCCATACGATTTTAGATCTGGAGATGATACTCAACTAAGCAGAAGTTATGCTGCTTCACTCCAGCATAAAAGTAAAACCCCAAATACGAATTAACTCGACCATACTAAGAATTGTCATTACCCTCGACATTCACCTAAGAAAATTCTATTTATAAGAATCATGGAAATCAAACTTCCCGTGGGCTCATCATGCTCCCAAGCATTCAGACTTTAATAAAAGATCAAAACTTCTGGATTGAATAATGCAAAGATAGAGTGTATCCATCAAACGCAGAGGTGAACTATGTTCATCTGCGGTGTATTAAAAGACGTCAAATGGAGATAACAAGCCCGGAAGAGTGAGATTCTAATTACTAACAAACATAGGTCAAGCTTCTAGGTAAAGTTCATGGCAGAGATTTAACTCTGATCAAGTTGAAAACGCAGAGAATATATGTATAGTACAATACCTTAAAAATACAGATCGCAGAGATCCTATATGGGTTTTCCTGGCATAACACATGAACCAGATCCAATCTAGAGATACGCTGGTGCAGGTGGTGAAACAGAGATCACGCTGATCTATTATTGGCATCGTTATAAAACCCAAAATTTAAATACAGACTTACAAGTGATAAAATAGGATACCACATACAGAGGCGCAAGTCGTGTTTTGATCCCTTCTGCTTCTATCCTGCGCCTGGTGTCAGTACGCGCCGAGTTCTGGACTTCCAGTTCCGAGCAAGCGTGTTCTTTTCCCCCCATCAATCGGAGGCAACCATTGTTTAAAAAAGAAACTCCCCCTTTGAGCGTCCGCCTTCCATGTATAAGTATCCAACGGATCCCAAAATACCACTCTTGCCAAATGTACATTGGATTCCTGAAGGCCGAGACAGCTCGAGACTCACTACGCCAAGTGTTATAATTTGTTTTATCTTAACTTGGAGAGGCCGACAAAGTTCCTCAAGATGGGGCTAACGTTTCTCTCAAAGATCAACCCAACTCAAACGAATGGCCGACAAGGATCTCCATTCGGCTAAGTCTTGACAAGTGGCTTTTCAAAGTGGAAATGACTTGATTTATTGTTTTATCCATCTTACCAAAAGAGAGATCATAATTTAGAACTCCACTCAATATGAGCTGTTCCTAACTCGGCAGTGAGTTTCACGTGGATTTCAACCATTAAGATGGCTCTTGAAGGGGGACAGGGCGCTCAGCAAAAACAGATGGCGGAATCTTGGCAGAGGAAGCTTCACGAGGGAGGCATACTTCCTTAAGTTTCTCCACCATAATCTCTTGTTCCTTTATAAGAGTCGTCTAGATCCCCTCGAAATCTTTTATCATACTCCAAAGTATCCGATGTAATTATTTATAGTTTGTTTATAACAGCTCATAGATATACCATATATGTAGATAATTATATTTTTGAAATATCTACATATGTATGGTTTTATGACGATACTTACTATATAATATCTTAATTTATTACTTACTACACATATGTAAATGTGGTACATGTATGTAGTTAACTTTATATAACTTCTCAAACACTATTTGTAGGAATTAATGCTTAGATGAGAATATCTCTTATCCTCATAATCTAACTTAAGGTTAAATGTATGCTAATCTCCTATTTGTATAAATGTAGACATGGATATATATATATTTACATATATAATTCTATAATTAATTTACTAATATCTCTTTAGTATAACTTAACTCTATAATTAAGCTAAGCTTTCATTACAGTAAGAGTTTGTGATGTTCTCTTGGCACACTCCTTAAGAGGTGACATTACCTAGACTTTAGTTTGGTCTATCTAGTATTATTGATTAGTTTCTAAGCAATTTACTTTTCTAGTGGTTTTTCGGCGATGATCTTAACCTTACCTATCCTTAGTGAGTTTGGTTATCATCGTTTACGTCATCTTTTATTCTCCTAGGTATATGATAATATTTATGACTAGGAAAATAGAGTAACAATATTCACAAAGTCCACTAGTGGGGCCTTGGCCTTGAGCTCCTCACCAGGGCGATTACATGATTTACAAATAGATTTACAATAATAATAATAATTTATGGTCAAATTTGAGGGATTTTACACAAGGGCGCTGACAGTTGCAAGTCTACAGGATCAGAGGAGGTTGGCAGATAGAGGAAAAGTGTTTAGGGAGTCGGATTAGACCTCGAGGTGCACAGCAGAGAGCATAAAGGTAGAAGACTTGTGCGCAGGCATAGAGGAGGCAGTTCAATTTGGTCAGGAGAGGATCAAGAGAGAAGGCACTCGAGAGAATATTTTTAGATTGGATAGGAGAGTCACACATCTATCGAGCACAAACGAGATCGAGCCATAGCTTAGAGTTCCGCAGTGAACCAGGAGAGGGTGAAGATCGACAAACTGAGATAAAACACAATTACTTCTGTATTGCAATGGGCTAAGGTTGACAATAGTTAGTTGTTTACATTCTTTGCATTTCGCATTGTAACTGTATTTGATAGAAGTAATATAAGACAGCTTCTTGGCATCCTGTTTACATCTTGTCTATGTGAACGTGTGTAATTGTTAAGCAAGAACCCTTGTCGGGGTGACCTTGCATTAGTTTCCCATCAACGGATTGTTTTTTGTTAGTGTGGGTACAACCATTCAATGATTATTTATTTGCAACCATTGTCCTTGTAAGTTTTGGATTTTTGACGAATATTAAAAAATTGTACTGTCGATACATACCTAGATTTTCTAAGAGGTTCTTTTTGGTGTGTGTGTTTTTATTTAAGCATTTTTCAACAGAAAAAAAATGATTGATTCTTTACTGTAGTGCATAATAATATTATGTATCCTATGCCAATAACATTATGTATATACAAATTCTTACTATGTATAGTTTAGTGTCCTTAAGTGATTGAGATAACCAAGCTGAACATATTGTCCCTTCATTGTACTCAAGACACAAATGACTCCTCTAAGACTTTCCATATTTGTGAATTGTGTTGAGACTAAAATAATTATAGAACAAAATATTAGCTAACCATTAGAGCCCCTCTATAATACACCTATGTGCATTATTCATTGCTCCAGCTCATTGTTTAATCCTTTTTTTTTCCAAATTGGTCTTGTAGATAGTCAATCAATGTTTTTTTTTCTAAACAATCACCATATTTGATTCTAATGCATTATTACTTTACATCTGCAACAACTCGTGTCAATCGGTAATATAACTCTTGAAACAGACTAATTGCTGAAACGTGGCCTCCATTAGTTGAAAATATACCATAGAAATTCCATCTTCTTGGCATCAAATGCTTTGATGAAAGTCCACATGAAGCAAGGGTACACATAAGTGAGGAAAGTTGCTTATTCCGAGTGCCCCTCCAGAGTTAGAGACAAAATGGAACGATACCACTGTAAACATATTGAAGAACCCGAAGAACAAATGAAATCGCAGTGTGATCTCCCTATAGACTGCCAAGTCCCATGCTCCAACCAAACTGTCATAGAGAGAAAATGGGTATTTGCTTCAGGACTTCATCAACTTTCCCATTGTTTGCATATGCTGCAACCATTGTTTTCCATGAGACACCATGTCTCATTGATGCATGTTGTACACATTGAATAAGGAAAAATAGTAGACAGGGGAGCTGGAGTAGGTGCGAGATTCAGTCAATTTGTTGGGAATAGGTTGAAATTGAACATGTTTGTTTGGATGTAATGGAGAACCATTATCATGTCCAATTTAATATATCCCAAATGAAATGGACTCATCTAACATTTTCCTAGTTTGCATCTCAAAATGAGGCCAACGTTTATGGCAGCAATGGTAGTCTAAAAAATGAGGCTTGTGATTTTTGGAAGCAATAGTGAATGTACATCTATTCTAGTTATGTCAATTGTAAGAGGTCTTTCTTCTATGGTCAATAATTATATTAGTTTTCTTTTCACCATACTCCGATATCCTTTGGATTCAACCAATCATACCCATTATTATTCATGCACATTTACATGACATAGAGCTTCTTATTGTTGTTCATTACCATTATTAGACTGTGCATTACTTAGAAATTTGAAGTTGGAAATACAGTTATAGATTTGAGGGGAAATAGATGATTGTAGGTGAGAATAAAGGATGGGAAACCTAGGAACCTTTACCAATTAATGTTTTCTACTTAAAGATGCTTGAGAATCCAATAATTAACACTACAGAAGGTTATCCAATAGCATACAATAGGCCAGACTCTTAAATTAGAAGGAATTTAGTCTGATCTATCCTATTCTTTATTTTCCTAAGCTCCACACTATGGTACACTACATTTAATACCATATCCTAGCCTTAATATTAATTCCTAACTCTCAATCCATGATACTCAACCCTAATCCTAGATCTTAATTATAATTATGTCATACCTTACCTAGCCTAAGTTACCCTTCCCCTACTCTAAAATACCCATCCCTTAACTATCTCAACCTAGTCTATTGTATATTAACCTATCCTATCTAACCATACCCTAACCTAGACTAACTAATCTTACCTACCAAACCTACCATAGCCTAGTCAACATAGATTAATCTACCCTACCCTACCCTAACTTAGGATTACACATAAATCCCTAAGCCCAAACCATAATCCTCGATCCTATACCCAAGCCTCACATAACGTTAATTTACATGAAAAGAGAACACTTATTTTCAGACATGTATAGATTTTATGTGTAATAACCTAGGTTTGGAATTGGAATATATTGAATCAAAATTATGTAAACGATCTTAATGTGCTACTATGTATTCCTAGTGTAGATCTCAAGGCCAAGGCCTCACTAGTCAATTTCTAGGCATGTATGATCTAAAATTTTTAATTGGATTGTATGGTTGGCTTGCCATGCTAACTCGAAAGCTATGTAAATATTATGTTGGAAAAATAATAAAAATAAACCAAGATGGTTGTATAAAATGTATTAGAGGGGCTATGATTCCACTAGGCGGGAACAAGAAATGCCAAGTGTTAACCTTCAAACTTGTCCAATTGCTTACATGTGCTTTAAATGATCCAATTACTTTCTTTTGATTATTAAATCCAATCACTAATTGCAAGTATGAGGTTGGTGGGAGATGTCTGTTCATGTAGTTATGGGAGCATGGGGGTGAATGTACATTTATGCCAGTTATGTCAGTTGTAAGAGGCCTTCTTCTATGGTCAAAAGTTATGTTAGTTGTATTTTCACCATTCTATGATATCCTTTCGAGTCAATGAATCACTCAAATTATTATTCATACATATTTACACGACGTAGATCTTCTTATTGTTGTACATTACCATTATTAGACTGTGCATTACTTAGAAATTTGAAGTTGGAAATACAATTTTAGATTTGAGGGAAAAGAGATGGATGTATGAGAGCATAGAGGATGGGAAACCTAGGAACCTTTAACAATTAAGTTTTTCTACTTAGAGATGCTTGAGAATCCAAGAATTAACACTACAAAAGGTTATCCAATACATACAACAGGTCGTACTCTTACTACAAAAACTAATAAGCACTCTAACGGTTGGATTTCCTGAGGGAATTGTGGACTAGTAAAGGGGAATGCCTTCCTTGTGTTGTGTGGGGAATTTGGAAGGAGTGCCATGGCTACTATGGATGGGTGAGATTCTTGTCGAGCCATGGATGAGAATTTGGCTATGCAATAAGAGAAGACTGGGTTGTGGGAAAAGAGGGAAAATCTTGTAGTTGCTTCCTTCTCCGTGGAGGTCACATAGCCTAGCTTGGGGTTGGCCTTTGAATAGAAAGAGTATATGTTGGAGAGAGTGCCTACGGTTGTGTGGAAAATTTCTCTTACACTACGAGTTGCTTCCATCTTCTTTGTTTAAATATAAGGAATCTCTTTGTATTTGGAGGTGCAATGATTTTATATAATCCGTTTGATAGTTATGTTTTTATATGCATGCTATGTGTATGGGGATAGAAATTTATTTATGTTGTATTTTACAATTTTCTATATACACATGAAATCATATTATTTATGAATTTGTAATATAGCTATAAGAAGAAATTTAGGAGCCTGGAACTATTAAATATGTTTAAATGAATGAATAAGAACAAGACATTGTATGCATCATAAACATATATATGAAATTATAAGATTGAAGCAAGAATCACACATCCATTCTCTCTTTTAAAATACAAATTTAATTAAAAATACATATACCAATACAAATGAACCAACACACTCACAATAAAAATACAACATAAAAATAATTCTTACATAACACATATAAAAATTAAAGATATCAATAAATAAGTAAAAAAAAAAAAATCAAACATATAACAATAACTTACCCCCAATATATAATAAATTAAATATATCTAACAAACGACGAGTCTAGCAAATAAATACAAATGTTATAAATATACATCCTCACAATCATTGTAGAAGGATTTACATAGAACATAAACCACGGTAAAATATATAAAAAAATATAAATTTATCTAGCATTTAGAAATTCAATTTTAAAATATGGTATATTAAATATATCTGACAAACGACGAGTCTAGCAAATAAATACAAATGTTATAAATATACATCCTCACACTCATTGTAGAAGGATTTACATTGAAAATAAACGGCGGTAAAATATAAAAAAATAATTATAAATTTATCTAAAATTTAGAAATATAGTTTATATAAATATTTATGATTTAATTAAATTCAAATTTTCCATTTTAATATGTTCTTATATATACATACAATTTTAAATTACATATAGATATTTTAATAATACAAACCTATTGAAGAACTAATTTATAAACCAAAACTTTAAATACAAAAAATTAAAATAAAACAAATAAATTCAGCAAATAGACCAGCACGAAATAAACCAACAAGAGCATGGATATAGATATGCAAATATCGTAACAAATATATCTTATTATGATAGAAATATATAAGTTTAAACTGCAATTCTTCATCCTTTAACACGAATACAAAAATGTACACATTACAATCCCATATTAAATAGAATACAAACATAAAACTCTAGAAATTATAAACTTTATTATACAAAACTTCAGAAACACATATACAAAGCTTTTTATATATATAAACAAAAAATAGTTAGAATACGGTTATCTTGTTGAATATATATATACTGAATCAATACAAAATCCTTGCCAAAACGCATCCGGAAAGAAGAATTTGAAATTGGAATATGAAATTGAAATCGAAACGGAAAGAAAAGCACAAAATGCATGAATTGTTAGATCCGCTTTTTTGAGATATGCTAACTGTTTCTCAAATTGAAATTGAAGAAAATCATTAGATCCGTTTTTTTTATATATGCTAACCGTTGCTTGCTGCTTCCGTTAGCCTCATGTCCTGACTCGTTGTCGTTGTAGAAAAGAAGTGAAAAGCTGGAAAATCATATATCCGTTGGAATGAAGGAGATATATACCTCAAATATCACACAATTTCAACATTTACCTCCTTCCTCTATTCATGTTCTCATGCGTCTCTATGATTTGATTTTTGGGTTTGAGATGAATATGAGTCTGTGCGGTCTGTCTGTGTTTGAATTACAATGTGGGATGGGCTGGACTGAAATAAAGGCAATGAATTTTGGCTGGGCTTCGATGACCTTCATTGGACTAGAGAAGGCGAACGAACTTCATGGGATTCGAGGCGCAACTGAGATCAACCGCATATCTCAATAATTGTGGAGCTTCAATAACAGGTACATTTCATTATTATTTGCTCTTAGTCCTGCTTTGAGAGGACACATTAACCCTAGTTCTTTCATTTCAGCAATCCCTTCATACATAATCAGAGGGTTATTGATATTTCCTCTAGAGTATCTTTTTCTCTGAGAAGCCCTAGTCGTTTCATTTTTGTTTGTATCTTCAGCCTTGCGATGAGGGTTGGGTTCTGTTCTTCAGCCCTACTAACCGTTCCTTCCGTTAGACTCGTCTCCTAACTCGTCGTTGTAGAAAAGAAGTGAAAAGCTGGAAAATCATCTATCCGCTGGAATCAAGGAGATATAAACATTAAATCTCACACAATTTCCACATTTACCTCCTTCCTCTATTCATGCTCGTATGCGTTTGTTTTTGAGCCTTTATGTGGGCTAGGCTGAAATAAAGGCAATGCAGGTTTGCTGGGCTTGGCTGGGCTGGATTGGACTAGAGGAGGCAAACGAAATTCATGGGATTCGAGAATGCAACTGAGATCAATACCTCCCTCAATAATTGCGGGGCTTCAAATCCAGGTATATTTTTTTATTATTCCGTCTTTGTGCTTCTTTGAGAATCCCTATTAACCCTATCTCTTCAATGCATTTTGCTACATATAATTTTTGTGTAAATGTTGGTTATAATGAAAATTTGTTTTCTGTTTATATTTTTACATGAGATTGCAATTGATATTTATTATATTGATTCTAAATTGTAATTAATTATAATGAAAATTAATAAATTTAAAAATAATGTTTTATAATGCATTTTGCTACATATAATTTTTGTGTAGATGTTGGTTATAATGAAAATTTAATTTATGTTTATATTTTTACATGAAATTGCAATTGATATTTATTGTATTGATTCTAAATTGTAATTAATTATATTTTGTGTAAGTTTGTTCCCTTAATTAATAATAATTTTTTTTTTATAATTTAGAATAATATGTGTATATTAATATTTACAATAATATAATAGAGTACAGGTTTTTATTAAATTTTATACTTCATTTTGTGAGATTTATATTTTTTTTTTTATTAAAATTTATATTAAAATATTGTATTTTTTATTTATTTATCTATTTTTATTTTTAATTAAGAAATTTTTGATTTGATTATATAACATATATTATATTTTAGTTTAAATAATTTGTCACACATATTCTCTAAATTCTAAATAAATTTATTATTTTCTTGAGTTTTTTTTTCTATGCAAATTGTCTTTCTTAACTGTGGGGATGTACATATTTGTTATATGTTTGTTTTGATTGTTCATTTGTTATGTTGTATATTTAGTGATATTTTGTCGATCTAGTATTTTTTATATCTTTTTATCAAATAATATATTTTTTTATTATTTTTATTATCTTTGTACTTTAAGTTACATGATTGATTTATACATTTTCTTGACAAACATTATAATCACATCGAGTTGTTATTGAGTTTATACCTCAAATGACATAATTGGTGTGATTCTTTCTTCAATGTTATAATCTCATTTAAAGCTATATATATTATTGCAATGTATTTTGAAAATAAGTGTTCTATTAAATGGAAGTTAATATTATGTAAGTCGTGTGTTTAGGATTTAGGTTTAGGGCTTAGGTTAGGGTTTCAACTTAGACTTCAAGCGTAGGATATGATATTAAGATTGAGGTTAACGACTATAACGGTAAGGTTAATTTAAGGTAGATTATCATAGGTCGTGAAAGTGAGATTAGATTATTTGGGTTTATGAATTAGGCTTAGAGCTTGCGTTTAGTATTTTAGGTTTATGCCAAAGATTAGGATATTAGGATTGAGTTCAATGGATATAGGGGTTTCGTTAATCTAAGGGAGAGTATTGTAGATTACTCTATGTGGACTAGGTTAGCATAGAATAGATTAGGGTAGGTTGTCTAGGTTATGTTAGGTTGGCTCAGTCATGGTAGGGTTAACTAGGATATGTTAGTATAGGGTAAGATATGGTAGGGTAGACTAGGCTAAACTGGTGAGGAGAAGGGTAGAGGGTAGCTTAGATTTTAATGGTACGGTAAGATAGGTGATGTTATGCATGGTTTAAGGTTTACGATTAGGGTTAATGCATAGGGTTATATAATAATATTAAAAGATTAAAATATCTCGAATAGCTATGGAAAACAACATTTAATTCTAAGTAATATTACATGAATATATGTGATTGTGTGTACTTAAGAAGGTTGGGAAGTGTTATAAGTATTTGTAATGGATTTATTAAGCGTGTGAAATATAGGAAGGAAGGTAAGAAAATAACTAATTCTTTTGGAAATGATTATAATTTAAATGGAAAGGAAAAAGAGATAAGTGGGATAAAAACACATATGGGTGAAATACATTTGCTTGAATATTCTAATGATGGTCTAAATATGAATAATTTAAGTATTAAAATAATGTTCATATTGTTACTCTCAGTTATGGGGTGAAGAGAGTTTTCTACGAACTAGTAGGTTGGGAAAGGTTGTTTGTATACCACGGTAGATCCATCTTAAACCCGTATCTATCAAGCACCTAGAGGGATCCAATTTCTTGAGGTGTATTTTTTTTTTAATTCAAATTCAAGAAATTGAATCTCTCTTGATTGATAGATCCGGGTTTAAGTTTTAATTTTTTATTTTATAAACGAACATCTATTTTTTAATTACTTTTCATAATATTTTATTTTATGAGCCGACATGGATTTTTTTAAATACTTTCCATAATTTTACTTTTTTTTTTACATTTTAATTAATGACTGACAATACATTTTACTTTTCATTACATTTTACTTTTTTACTTTTCATTAAACACTTTCCATTACATTTTATTTTTTTTACATTTTAATTAATGTCGACAATAATAAAGACAAATGTTTATAGCCTAGGATTTAATTCAAACGAAAATACATGTACATGTATTGTATAGCCTAGGATTTAATTCAAATGAAAATACACGTCCTTTTATTAATCGCCGACATAATATTAATTTATTCTTATTATTATTATGTTAAAGACAAACTTTATTTATTATGGCCGACTATAAGGACAAACGTTACAAACGTTACAGGATCTCCCCCATACTGGGCTATAGAGCACCTCGTTTCACTCGGTGCAATCATAGATTTTATTTAAACTAAAATAATACCCTTTTTTATTTTTATGATTAGAGTAAGTCAAGGTCTTTTACACACATCGAAAGATTACATTTTATGAAAGAAAAAGGAAAGTAGAGTAATGAGTTCATGAAAAATGTTAAGTATGTTGTCTTTTGTATCAAAATAAATGTAGAATTTTAAGTCTTACTAAGTATAACAAAAAATTCATTTTTTTTTCCAAAAATGTTGATCTATATTGGGGTTGTTACAATGTGGTATCACATCTTAGATTATGACACTTGTCATTGTGGTGTCCATTAAAAGTTATGAGAAAACTAATTTTGTTTATATGTTGTTCTTCTTTTGTGCAAAGAAGAAATTTTGTGTTACTAACCTGCACGAAGAAATGGCCAGAAGACGATCTCCTACCCCACTTGTTTGGGTTGAACTTAATGATGAGAATAACAATTTTAATAATGAGATTTTACACACAGTAAGAGATTTACAAGTTGAATTGACAAACATTATGACTGAACATGAAAAGGTATTGAAAACCTAGGAAGACTTAAATGAATCCTTACTGTCTCATAAAAATAAAAATAAACATAAACTAGGAAACTCATCCTCTAACATTTGTGGGCCTCATGAAAAACATATTTATCAAGTACATGGATAAGTTCATTTTTGTATTTATTGATGACATCCGTATCTACTCAAAGGATTAACAACATTTGAAATTGGAATTATAAGAACTTAGGGAGCATCATCTATATGTCAAATTCATCAAGTGTAACTTTTATTAGAAGCAGGTATAGTATATAGGACACATAATATCAAAGGATGGGACAATAGATGATAGAATACAAGGACAAACAAAAATACACCATAGGTTTATCCACTCCCAAGGATGCGAATGATGTTACATTGTTCATGGGGATAACCAGTTATTACTGAATATTTATAGAGTGTTTTTGGAAACTCACATACCCCATCATATCATTACAAAAGAAAGGGACTTAGTTTGTATGGTCACAAAAGTGTCAAGATAGTTTTGATAGGTTGAAATATTTACACACCATAACCCCAATACTAAAGATATCATTTAACCCCATAAATATTTAAATGTAGTATGCATGTATGCCAACAAATAGGGGCTACATGGAGTCTTGTTACAAGAGGATCCTCTCATCTGCTATGAGTCACAAAAATTAAAAGAACACAAAAATAAATATTCAATGCATGATCTACAACTTGCAACAATCATACTTACACTTAGTATGTGGTGAAATTATTTGATCGATGAAAAATTCTTGCTAAGGACACATAATATTAGCCTTAAGTATAATTTTTATCAACGAAATATGAACAAGGAAAGCTAGGTGGATAGATTTCCTAAGCGAGTATGATTTCAAGATAAAACATATCAGTTGAGTTAGCCTATAAATACCCTACCCTAGCCTTTCCTACAAACCCTAATTGAGTTATTCTACAAAAATGCCACCAATATTAAACTACCTTAGTTCTTGTCCTAACCTACCTTAGCCTACACAAACTAATCTACCCTAACCTATATTGGTCTACACCTTTGGTAACCTATCATTGCATACCTAATTTTATCTACCTACACTACACAATATTTACCTTTCTTAAACTACCTTAACTTATCCCAACTTAAACTAATATATCCTACGCTTGCACACACTAAACCAACACAACTTATCCTACCCTACCTTGTATAGTTTACGGTGGATTACCCTAATACTGTAACTAACATATCCTAAGCTATTGTACCCTGCTATATAACATCTAGCCTAGTTTAATATTATAGTAACTTACCCTACCTAAAGTAATGTATGCTACCTTGGATTACCAGTACCTTAGCCTAACCTACCCATACAAATCTACCTTACCTACACTAGCCTACAACTACCCTAAGATAATGATGCTTACCTAGTATAATCTACCTACTCTAGACTAACTTACTTGATATCAATGCATTGTAACCTACCTTATCCTACAATATACCCTAGAATACAATAATATACGATCCAAAACAACCTTCCATAACTATCCTAAACTATAGAATCTAGTCCACTCTACCATATACTACACTTCACTACCGTAACTTTACCCTATCTTAGCTTACCTATCCTATTCTATCCTACCCCACCCTATCCTATTTCATAGAGATTAAATTACACTATCTTATAGTATCCTTAATGCAAGGCACTCTTCCTTTGGCTACCATTACCTAGATTGAAATAACTTTCCCTAGATTACCCTAACCTAGACTACCTAGTATAATCTACCATATTCTATAATAACCTTCCATACCAAACTTAAGACAACATAATCTAGTCCTAGCTTATCCTACATAAACTAGTCTACGCTACCCTATCTAACTACCTAAATCCGTAATACTAAGATTGAATATTAGTCATGGACCTATTCCTACCCTACCCATCCTTAATATTAATTATCATTCGCTTGACTAGTCTACCCTATAGTACCTCAAACTAGAAATACACTATACCTTAGCATACCTAAACTAATATACTCTCATAAAGTAACCTAACTTGCTAAATCTAATTCATTCCATCATGGAGTGCAAAAACCTTATCCTTTCCTAAACAAATTAATCTACCCCCTATAACTAGCCTAGTGTAGACTTTCCTATGCAGTCTATAGGTCTTGGCCTATCTTTAACCATAACTATAGAAGTATCAACTTCCATACCCATTCTAGCCTAGATAACCACACACTACAGTAATATACTTGGCCTAATATACCTTTCTCTAAACTACACTTTATTGCCTACATCTACTTAACTTAGAAGGTACCTATCCTAATCTTCCCTACCTAACCTATCCTAACTTAACCTATCTTACTCTACTCTTAATGTAAACTACACTTATCTTAACTACCATACCAGATATTCGAGTACCCTACCCTTCCCTAACTTAGCTTAGCCAACCCTTAATATAAAGGAGCCAACCACCCCTAACATAGCTTACACAACACTAACCTACTGTATCCAACACTACCTAACCCAGCATAGCTTACAACTACCTTAACAAAGCCTTTTCTACAAAACTTGTTTTACCTAACTTAGCCTTGCCTACTTAATTTAGTCTAACTTAACCCACCATATACTACCATAAAGTAGCCTAGCATACCAACATGTGACTATTATATAGAAAGATAGCACACTATATAGCTTATCCTATCCCACCCTAGTCTACCCTATAATAAATTATTCTATCCTAGCTATGTATATCATATCCTAAGCTACACAACCTAGTCTAATATACCCTAGAAAAGACTACATTACCATGCCTTTACCCTATCTTATCCGACCTACACTAGTGTACCATGTCCAACTTACTCTTCCTAACTTAGCTTACATTAGCTCCTTCAATTTGAATTACCCCTCCTTTGACTACCATATCTTAACCTAACTCACTTGGCCTAATCTACTCAACCCAAAGCTACAGTCCAATACCCTATCTCTACTTAACTTAAAATGTATCTAGACTAACTTAACCTACCCTTAATGTGGACTTCTTTCTCCTTAACTTCCATACTCTAGATTGGACTTCCCTACCCTACCATGTCTCCCATGTAGCCTTAATTCTTTTGCAAAGGAAAACATAATGATAAGAGGCAAACGAAATAATAATGAAGCCCGAGGAACCTAATTAATGATAAGCACCGTTATGACACCTTTGGGTACAGAAGGGTAAGAAATTGTTAATAATCACTTGTGAATTAAAGAGAGTTAATCATTATTGACTTTTAGAATGTCATACGATGACATATCATAAAGGTAAGAAGGTGAATGGCCCCTTGTTTTCCTTTTATGAATTATTAATATATACATAGCATGATTAACAACTTTATTATTGTAAGTAATTATCTCCGCTAGAGCTTGGGACACTTTATTATTGTAAGTAATTAAAGATAAGCTTTCTCCATTTTAAAGAATTATTTAATTGTAATTACCATTACATATTCAAAACATTGACTATATGGAAAAAGAGAAATAATTATAAAATATGCATAACTTATTGATATTGAAATTGTTCCATATGTAATAAATATTAACAGAAATCTTATAAAATATGACTATATATACGTAGTCTATAAAGTGCTGAGAATAGCATTCTTTTATACTATTACATGTATAGATATACATTATAGTATATTATAATATTTAATAATTTGAAAACAATTCATTGTTAACATAGGTAGTTGGACTTCTTTTCAGTTAGGGTTTTCCATTTTGAATAACTGAATCCAGATGGCGTCAAGGTTCTTAATCAGTATTTGATAACCAATTCGAGAGGCATCATGGTTGGGGAAGATGGTAAGTTACAGAGAAAGGGACCCAGCTATCGGATGCATTCCTGATAGCTCTCACTGCATCTACGATGATGACTGTCAAGCGAAGGAGAAGAGCAGCGTTCTTGGAACATGGGAAGACAGAGTATTCTCCTACGGATGTGTCAACCCATTTGTACTAGAGACGTCTTCATTGTTCTCGTATAAATAACGCTTGTTCGAAATGTTTATAACGTCATTGTTGATCACAGTTTTTCCCTACGAATAATAGTTAGACCCTTGTTAGTGAATACGAAGCTTGAAGAAAGTAACAACAGATATGCAGCATTTTGTATCCTTTCAATTGATGATAGATTTATAAAGAAAAAAACTGCTATATACGACCTTGTATCCATAGTCTTTAATCTCAATCCTAATATCCTAACGTGACCATAAAGCCTAAATTGAAACCCCAAACCAAGCCCTAAACCTAAATCTTAACATAATATTAACTTTAAATCCTAACATAATATTAACTTTAAATCCTAACATGATATTAAATTTATGAAAGATAAATGTATATATAGCTTTATGCACATTATGCTTATATAAATGAGATTATAATATTGAAAAAAAAAATCACACCAATTATTTCAATATAAGTAGATCAACAAAGTGTCAATAAATATACAACTTGAAAAATTAAAACAAACATATAACAAATATGTACATCCCAACAATAAAAAAAGGAGAAAAGCTTACACAAAAAGTAACTCAAGAAAATAATGACTTTATTTAGAATTTAGAAAATTCAATTTTATGTGTAACTAAAAATAGTTATCATATAATATTTATAAATTATTTAAATTGAAATATAATATATGTTAGATAATAAAATTAAATATTTCTTATAGATAAAACTGAAATATATAAATATATAAATAGATACATAATAAATAAACAGAAATTTTAATATGAAAAATAAATATAAATCTAGAAAATAAAATATAAAATTTAATAAATATATATTGTGAATTATAATATTGTAAATATTAATATTTACATATTATTCCAATTTATATAAAAAAAACCCATTATTAATACATCCAACAAAAATAAATAAAATATAGTTAGAATTTACAATCAATATAATAAACATACATTGCAATTTTATATAAAAATACAAACATAAAACAAATTTCCATTATAAATTATACAATTTTTATAAACAAATATATACATTAAAAAAAAATATAAAATATAAAATAATGTACACAAAAATACAAAATACTTTATAAAACACTATTTTTTAATTTTTTAATATTTCAATTTAAAAATAAATATAACACAGTAAATATGTGTAGAATTATATTTAATATTATACAATTTAACTAAAAAATAGTAAGTAAAATAAATATTGTACACTATAAAAGAATGTGAACCCCATTATATATATTAATATTAAGAGTAAAAAATATATACTTAAAAGTATATCCATTTATATGTACTAAACTATACAATCTAACTCAAACTTCTTTATTTAATAATTACAACTCTTAAATAGGTTTAATCTCATATTTGCGAACAAAAATAAACATAATTTAACTTTTACCTACACTCTTATATGTATATATTATCCATTTAAATCTTACATCAAAGTTCTCTAATATTTCCATAATAATTATTATCCATGTAAATCCTACATCAAAGTTCTCTAATATTTCCATAGTAATTAACTAAGTGCAACACCATCAACAATTATAAAAAGATATGAAATTGATATAATCTGCAACTTTCTTATAAAACACAATTATATTAAATAATTATTTATATTACCAATATTGCATTGAAAAAAATCACTTTTCCACATAAAAGAAATTATAAAAAAGTAAAATAATAATAATCAATTAACTTTAAATAATAATATCAATATTTTAATTATAATTAATTTAAAAATTTCTTAATCTGTATAAATATTCTAAAAAATTATATTTCTAAATTTCTTACTAACTATAAATATTTTTAACAAATTATATTTTAAATACTAATAAAAAATTCAAAAAATATATTTATATACAAATTTACTAATTAAGGATTCTTAAACGAATTTAGGATATCTCTAAACGAAGTAATTAATTGCAAAAACAAAAAATTGAGTCAATGTGACTTTTTTTTTTTAATTCTTTTAAGAGAATCTATTTTCTAAAAAAATTGAAAAACTCAAATCCCTAATAAGGAATAAACTAAAAACGTTCCTAAAGAAATTGATTGCAAAACAGAAACTTAAAATTTAAATCGCGATGTTTGTGACATATCATATATGGATTAGTAAATATAAAATAATGACTTAAAACTTTGAGCCGAAAAAGCGTTTCTACATCTTTCCGTATTTTGTTCTGATTCACGCCAGAAGGATTGTGTAACTGTATTTCGTCAATATATTTCTATTTTTATGGCTTAACGCTTTTACATTAAAATATAATATTATTTAGTTTATATATTAATAGTTTTTATTTATTTATTATATATATATATAACAATAACATTTTAAATACATTTATTTTAAGTTTTGTGTGTGTTTCTTTTAAACTGATCATTTCTTTACTTTTATGTCTATACTTTTTAAACTAATCATTTCTTTACTTTTATGTCTATATTTTAAAATGGGATTGTAATGTCTACATTTTTGTATGGAAGTTAAACGATAAAAAGGTGTACTCTTTAAGTTTTAAATTTTATTATAATAAGATTTGCACATCTTTACTCCTGTTCTCGTTAATTTATTTCTTGTATATTTTATAATATAATTTTTTTAGCAAATTTATATTATTAAATTGTCTATAAATAATTTAAAATAATTAGATGTTTATATAGAAACATATTTATTTAGTGTATAATGTAAATTTTTATCATAAATAAATTAAAAATATCTATATAAACAACATTTTAAAATTGAGTTTTCAAATTTAGATAAATTTATATTGGACTCTTCGCTATTTTCTATGTAAACCCTTATCTTTTTTTAGTGTGAGATGTATATTTATAACATTTATGGTATGTTTTGTTAGATATATTTAATTTATATATTAGATGTTCTGGGTAAGTTATTGATATATGTTTGTCTTTTTTAAGATATCATTAATTTTTATTTTGTGTTGTGTAAGAATTATTTTTATGTTATAAGTTTATTGTCAATTGGTTGGTTCACGCATTTACATCTATCTTTATTAAATTTGTATTTGAAAAGAGAGAATGGATGTGGTATTCTTGTTTCAATGTTATAATTTCATATATATGTTTATGATTTACATAATGTCACTTCCTATTAATTGAATAAAAGCATAATTATTATAGGCATAGTATAAAATTATTGCACATTCAAATATAAGGAAAATATTTATCTTTATACAAATAAGATTTAAAAAATTGGCTATGTAAGAGTAATTTTCCACCCAAGCGTAAGCACTATGTCCAACATATACTCTTTCTATTGAGAGGCCACTCCTAATCTTGTTTATGATGCCAGGACGGTGAAGGAAACACCCACGGGCTTCTCTCTCTCCACCCACAACCCATACTTTTCTCATTGGTTAGCCAAATGCTCATCCATAGCTCTACAAGAATCTCAACAACCATAATAGCCAATGCACTCCTTCCAATTTCCCCATACAATACTGGAAGGAAAGAATTATGCTTCACTAATGCACAAATTTGTTAGGAAATCCAACCCTTATAGTGCTTACTAGTGTGTGCAACGACTCCAACCTTCTATATGCTATTGGAAAACCTTTTGTAGTGTTAATTGTTCGCTTCTCAACATCTGTGAGAATAAAAAATTAATTGGTAAAGGTTCCTAGCTTTCCCAACCTCTATGATCACCTACATCCATCTCTTTTTCCCTCAAGTCTGCAGCTCTATTACCAACTTAAAATTTCTAGGTAATGCATAGTCTGATAATGGTAATGAAAAACAATAGGAAGCTCTATGTAGTCTAACTATTCATGAATAATAATGAGAGTATGTGGTTGAATCCAAAGGATATGAGAGAATGGTGAAAAGACAACCGACATAACTTTTGACCATAGAATAAATGACTCTTATAATTGACATAACTACCATAAGAGTATATTAACCCCCATGCTCCCACAACTACATGAAAGGATCTTTGCCACCAACCTCACACATGCATTCAATGACTAGATTTAAACTTTAAAAGGAAGTAATTAGATCATTTAAAGCACATGGAAGAAATTGAATGAGTTCCAAGGTTAACGCTTGGAAATATAGGATTTAATCTCTGATAGGCCCCGTTTCTTCTTCCCCCCTAGTGGAATCACATCCCCTCTAGCTCTCTTGCCAATCATATGGTGCCTCGAAAAACTGTATGAAAAATTAAATCTACTCGGTTACACGTGAGATCCACTTTCTCATTCACAAGATCGCCCGAAGGTGCGAGTGAAGAGGATACGGTGGCTCATGCACAATTTATGACAAGAAAATTGAAATATGACGCGACGATCTTCTCTATTTGTGCATAAAGTTCATGAAAATACTAAACGACCAAAACGAAAGTAACAGAATTAAAGGTCTCAATCAGTTTTGGAGAGAAAGTATTTTTCATAATATCTCAACGATTCATGTTCAAGTCCTAATTTTTCAATGCAAATGCGTGTGTGAAGGTTGCCACAATTTTGGTTACAACTCTGTTCATGTCTCCATTTGGTCCCAAAAATTCAAAAAAAAAATTCGTTTTAGTCCCAAAATGACAATATTTGCAAAAATATTCTATGCATAAACTTCTTCCAAAAAATACTATTTGCAAAATAATTTTCACAATGTAAAAGTGTTAATTTTTGCAAAATTAGGGACTTAACAAAATTTTCAAAATTTTTGCAATTTTTTTTTTTGTAATTCAAAATTTAAAGATTTTGTATCCAAAACTTTGAACTATGTGACAGAGGATTTATAATTTTTCTTTCCCATCTAAAATTAAAGATTTGAAAAACTTTTAAAATTGTGCAAAATTTTGGTTAATCTAATTAAAGATTTAACAACTCTCAAAAAATGTTGCAACAATTATTTCTTTTCCAATCTAAAATTAGAGATTGAAAAACCTTTTATAGTTGGTTTAAAGGCCTATAAATCTACACCTATCCCCACTCAATCCAAATTCTTTTCCCACACTATGCATCCTTCTTTAATTAAAACTTTTCAATTTGATTCAAAAGGTATGATAAACCCATTTTTTAAATCACATGAAACCTTTGTAAACCCCCATTATGCAAAAACCTTTTCAAAATGTTCTAAATGCATCAAAAACTGATATTAACACAAAGGAAGCAACCTCAAGCAAATTTGAAATGTGAAAAATGAGTTTGTTTCATTCTTGGCATTGTTTCGAGTTATGGTAGTTTTGGCGCTCAAAATTTGAATTCCTTTTAATCAAATGAAAAGGAGACCAAGAAAAGGAGACCAAAACGCCCCTGCAAAGACTGGTAGAGAACGACACGAAACCTTGCCCCACTGTAGCAACGACCAGAATTGTGGTGCTCGGTCTTGAGCTCGACGGGCTTCTGGAGCTTCCGGCAGGGATCGTTCACAAGTTTGAATATTATTAAGATCTTTGAATGCTAAAATTTGACAAACCGCAAATCACTATCAAACATTTCACGCAGAGGCATAGTTTGAAAACGTAGAGGCAGAGTTTTAAAGATTGGATGCAGAGTTAGAACCAACACCATTCACCATTCATCATTGATCATACAATTTAAAGGTTGAGATATGCATTCAGGCATAACTATGAAACGTTGAGATATTTAAGATCAATGTTGAGGATAACCATTCAAGCAGAGCTTTAAATGTTAAAGAAACTGGAAACGCCATCTATCTTCGAGTCATAACCTGGTTCAAGCCCGCATGGAGAGCACCGACTGGACCAAAGTAAATCACTAATGAGGTAGTGAACACGCCAAGTGCCAAGATCTTTAATATCTTCTAATGCAGAGATGTGCAGGGTTTGAATTGAGATGCAAAGCTCTGAAGTTTTAAAAATTCTGAATAGTTTGGCAGAGTTTAAATAAATCTTTAACTCAACAATCAATTTTTAAATTCAGCAATCATATCTTTAGGGTCTTTCACAAGGCATTCAAAGGACAATATGCAGAGCTGGAAGGAATCTAACTTGCAGAAATTTAAATGCTCAAGATCTTGGATCGATGTAGGAGATTAAAGCTAGATATTAGCACGCAAAGCTTTAAAGATACGAGCCAGAAATTACAGCAAGATATTACCACGCAGGGATTTATAACCTTTCGCGCAGAGCTAAGGACATCTTTTAAAGATTTTAAGAAATGGCCATACCTATTAATGATAATGGAACGACGGCAGATGATAAAAATGGGGCATCATCATTTAAAAAGGCATTTACACTAGAACGAGAAGACAACATTGACGACTGGTCATGTGGTGGTGAGGATACAAACCTTTGCAATAACCCACTGTCATCGAAGTCAGCTGATGCCAATTTAAAATATGCTTCAAGGCATAATGGTCTTCATGAGTAGCATAATCATAGAGGAAATGATTATATCCCAATTTCTAGCCTAAACTTCGGCATTCAGACTACTACACAGAACCGAAGATACAGGAATTGGCTGCCAAAGAACGTGCAGAGCCAGGTTATTGCCGCCGGGCTAAAGACTTTGTGGTTGGTAGGAAACTGAGTTTTTAAAAAATATTTTAAAACGCAAAGTTCGAACAACTGTTAATGCAGAGCATTCAACTGAGATTTGGATCGGGATCGGGGTTCAAATCAATCTTCAAAGCTGAGATTCATGCAGAGCTGGAGAAGTTTCTGAATGCTTGGATGAAAATTCGCTCCAAGCTAACCACAAATAATGCTGAGATCTGGGCATCTTTTAAAGATTTTAAATATCCGGGCATCGATCGCAGAGGTCGAAGGCATATAGCAGGTAGGCTGGGTATTTCAAGAACATGCAGAGATTGAAGCTTTCTTTCTCTTTAAACAAAGATGAACAGAGCTTAAGACCAAACAGAGTTGAAAGAATTCAGATTAATGCAGAGTTTTGAGGTGATTTAATGGTTTGAAAGCATGGCTAGGCTAAATGTTAGCTTCTCTAGGTAGATCTAAGGTTCTTTTAAAGATCTTTAGGCTAGAAATGAGTAGATCTGAAGGAGGATGAGCACTAAAAATGAAGAAAAATGCATAAAATTTCAAGAAAATTGTAGAAAATGTCAAGAAACTTCTAAGCAAATTCAACCCAGCGGAGTCCCCATTTTGATAACAGTAATTTGTGCAAGGATGTGTCTACACAAACTTAACTATCTTGCTAAAGATTGGTGAGATCTTACATCAGAAATGAAGTAATTAACACAAGTTATTTCAAAACCTAAACATTCATCATTTAAGATAAGCAACTTTCAGATTTACAGCCATTTAATAGTTTAAATCACACAACATAAGCAATGTCTAAAGATCATAATGGCAGAAACTTGAATTACTTCATATTGAAACAAGGAAGAAGTACAACTTTACGAATAAGCTTGATGTGAACCCTTCTTCCATTGTCATGAGCTTCCCTTCTTTCACCCTTGCTCTTGAAGACTTGAAGCTCTTCTTCCTCCTCCAGAATCTCCTCAGCATGCCTTTGCTTTTTAATCACCCTTTACCAAGCCTCCCATGTCATTCTTATATAGCATTGGGAAATGAGTCTTAGTTCTTTCTAGTGGATGTGGGATTAGTCACTTTTCTCCATTTTGATTGTTTTCAAGTGAAAACCCACTTCTGAATAGTTTTTAGGCCCTTTTGCACCATTTAGAATTATTTAATCACAATTAATGCATCTTAATGCATTTCTTAGAGAAGATTTGTCTCTGGATGAAACTGTGTTATGACTTCCTGCTACAAGTGCATGGCAAAAATATGCATCTTCCTTCACATGGCGAGGGTGCTATTTTGATTGTTAACACCAATTAAAAATACTTACATCATACATGACTAGCCATTCACTAGTGAGGCCTTGGCCTTGAGATCTGCACTAGGAATCCATACTAGCATATTAACATCATTTACATAATTTTGATTCAATGCATTCCAAGTTAAAACTGGGGGTATTACACATAAAATATGTATGTGTGAAAAAAATTGTTCTATTTTAATGTAAGTTAATGTTATGTGAGCGTTTTAGGATCTAGGATTAGGGATTACATTTAAGACATAAACCTTATTCTTAGGCTTAGGATATTTAGGATTTAGGTGTAATGATAATGTTAGGGTAGGCCACGGTAGATTACTCTATGTAGACTAGGGTAGGTTAGAGAGTATTATGGTAGGTTGGTGTTAACACCCAAAAAATGCTCACTAGCTCATCTCCCTAGCTACATGACCCATTTGTCCACTTTTCCCACCATTTAACCTCAAAAACCTCAAAAAACACTTCGAATGGTCACCAAAAAAGGCCAAAATTAATCTTTTTTTCCCTCAAAATAATTAAATTTCCTAAAAAAGATGCCAAAAACCCTCCAAAAGGGTTCAAAATTCCCAAAAATCAAATAAAAAGGGAATAAAATTCACATAGTAATTCAAAAAAGGAAAAAGAGGGAAAAAGAAAGGAAAAAACCCTAAACCTATAAGATAAACCATGTGTAACTAAATACCATGGGTCAATACTCCACCACTAAAAAACCTATAAGTAGGTGATGGAGGCTCCCTATTTTTCATCCACAATCCATCTTACCCTCATGCTACCCAAATCACTCCCGAAACCCTAAGCCCACCATTTGTGCTTAGATTCACCATTTGAGTGAGCCATTTGGCCAATTCCCATTACATTTGGAGAAGAGAAGGAGACATTGGAGCATTGGATCAACTCATCCTTTCAACTGCACAAGCTCCACCAACCTCACCATTGAGGTAAAATCTTATGTAATACTCCATTTTCAGGATTAATGAAAAGATATGGTTCTCATCTATATTTGTTTTGCATAAGAAGTTAATGAATGTTTATTGTTTACCATTTTTTACTGCAGATTTATTTGTTAAGCACTCATGCACATGTTAGATTAGTTTTTACTGTTTACACTAGGTTTTTACTGTTTTCTTGAACTACTACTAAGGAGTCCATTCTCCTTAGTAGGTGCTCATTAGCACAAGCTAGGGTGAAAAGCCCAGCTACAATTGTGTAGGTAAGAGTAGGTAGTCTAGGTTAGGGTAGTGTTAGATATGATAGGTTAATATAGGGTAGATTAGGTTAGGCTAGTAAACGGAAGTGTATTTTATATTAGGAACATGGTAAGTTAGGATAGGTAAGGTAGGGTAGAATTATAATTAAGATCCATGCTTAGGGTTATGGATTATGGATTGAGGGTTAGGATTTAGGATTAAGGTTAGGATAGGGTATTCAATGTAGGGTAGGATATGATATAGTTTAGGTTATTGTAGAATAGGGTAGATCATACTAAACGCATTCTAAGCTAATTATGGGTTTGTTAATGTATCTTAATCTAGGTAGACTAAGTTAAGCTGAGTACGTTAAGATAAGGTATACTTATCTAGGATGAAATATGATACTTTTGTTGATGTATTTGTAACTTTGGAAGATATTCACTTGTATATTGTATGTATTACATTTGTACTTTATTGTATCCCCAACGGAGATGTATTATTCCTCAATTGGAAGTGTCGTCCTTTGTATTTGCAAGTGTCACAAGTTACATTGTAAGTGTCGTAACTTATATTTAATGGGTTATTAGACCACCTTAGTGGGGTCGGCCCTACATGAGTTAAGTGGAAGGGTTATTAGACTCCCTTAGGGAGTTGGCCCAGTTAGGGTAAAAGGAAGGTCAAGTTAAAGTATAAATAGAGTGGTTGCACCACTCTATTTGCTCACTCACTCACTCATCCAACTCATGTAGTTGAGAGAGAGGAGTGCGCACAAGTGGAGGAGGAGTAACTACTGAAGACATCTATCTTTTGGTGTTTGATCTTTTTGATCTTTGTATTGGTTCTTATTCTATCTCTGAGGAAGTTGTGGGGTTTTTCACCTTCTTGGTTTTCTCTAAGGAAAAATTGTGTCTCTTATATCTATGATTGTTATGTTGTGCATGTTATTCTCTTAGTAGGATCCTAGATAATATTTGAATGAAATTATCGAAAATCGAGCATGGTATCAGAGCAGGACTAAGAAGAAGACATTGTGCAACTGGGGAAGCTAGGGCTTCTGATTTTTTGGGTCTCTCTCCACAGAGCATCAAAGGCAGGAGGCTAGGCTGACTCTCCTAAGGAAGGTGCATCTTTTTGTCGAGACAAAATTTGATTCTGAGCATTTTCAGTTTTTGACCTGTCACTACTGCGGGAAATTAGGGCTTTTGACAGAAGTGGAATTTTAGATTTATCTGAGCATATGATTGATCTCCTCAACAAAATCGAATTTTAGAGACCAAGATCAAAATTTTTGGTTTGGAAGAACCCCGTGATCTATCAAACCCTAGTTCGGGTTTTTGACCAGAAAACCAGAAAACCAGATTTTGACAGAATTTGCACATCCAAAATTCGTAGGTCAATTTTGAGGGGTCAATTTTTGGAGTTTTCAAAATTTGAGCACACCAACTTGCTCACCTCAGTCAATTGCATCTCCCTGTCAAGACATAAGTTTGAAATTCCAAGTTTGGATTTTTAGGGTTTCTCTTACAAACCCTAGCGAGCTCCAGATTTAGTTTCAGCAAATCAAGTGGTAAGACCTAAATCTTTTATTTCCATTTGAGTTTCTCATTAAGATGTCTCACCACAACAAGCTTGAGGATAAGCTTTAAGGGGATGATACCTTCATAGCATGGAAGTATAGGATTGGGTTAATCCTAGAAGAGACAAAATTGGACACCTACATAAGTGAAGAGGTTCCAGTTCCAGAGCGAGATGAGGCTAAGGCCTTACATAAGAAGAACTTGTTCAAATCCAATAGAATCATTGTATATTCGATCAAAGACCATCTCATACTACATGTGTCCTCTCTGAAGACACCCAAGGAGATGTTTGATTCCTTAACCAAGTTGTTTGAAGGAAACAATATAAATCGGAAGATGACTTTGCGGAACCAATTGAAGAGTATAAAGATCCAGAATGGAGAGACCATCCAATCCTACTTCGGTAGGGTATCTCAAATCAAAGAACAACTTGAAGCTGTGGGTGAAGTGGTGGAGAATGGAGAAATTGTGATGACCACTTTGAATGGCCTACCCAGGTCATGGGACTCCTTCATCCAAGGAATTTGTGCAAGGAAGAAATGGATTTCTTTCAGTAGAATATGGGAGGAATGCTCACAAGAAGAAGCTAGACTTGTGGCCCGAGAAGAAAAGATAAAAAGTGAATACCAAGCTCTCATAGCTCACACCAAGAAAAGTAAGTTCAAGAGGGAGCAACCTCATCACAAGAAATATTCTCACCATCATCAAAAGAAGAAAAATCTCTCTCACATTAGATGCTTCACATGTGATGAGAAAGGACACTATGCGAGTAACAGGAAGTGGTGAATCCTCCTACAAGTGAAACTTGGGGATGACTATCAATACCCAATAAAAGGAAGTGGTGAAGCCTCCTACAAGTTAGACTCTGGGAAGTCTTTGAAGATGAAATATGTTATATATGTATGTGGACTTAAGAAGAATCTTCTCTCCCTTTCATCTTTGGATGCAAAGGGGGTGAGATTTGCATTTGTGGATGGCCAAGTACTTATGTGGCCAAAAGGTAAGATCATAGATGATGCCGTCGTGATTGGAGAGCAAGAGGGAGGATTGTACAAATTGAAGGGACAACCTGAACAAGCCATGGTACATGAATCTATGGAGCCAAGTGAACTTTGGCACAGAAGGCTTACACATGTGCACTATAGAGCACTACCAATTGCAAGCAAAGAAGTAGAAGGTCTGCCTGAAATCCAGTTAAATAATGAACGTGTTTGCAAAGGATGTGCAAAAGGAAAGAACACAAAGAAGGAATTTCCAAGCAGTGAAAGCAAGGCAAAAGGAATCTTGGAAACTATCCACTCCGATGTATGCGGTCCGATGTCATCCAGTTCTCTAAGTGGGTATGTATATTATGTTTCTTTCATTAATGATTTCTCTAGGATGAATTGGATTTATTTCTTGAAGAACAAAGATGAAGTATTCATCAAATTCAAGGAATTCAAAGCCTTTATAGAAAACCACATTGAAAACAAGATCAAGACTTTTAGATTCGACAATGGTGGAGAATTCACTTCAGCAGACTTCAAGTAGTTATGCAGTGATTCAAGCATTAAGAGGGAGTTGACCACTCCTTACAATCCAAAACAAAATGGAGTTGTAGAATAGAAGAATAGAGCTATCATGAAAGCATCATGGGAAATGCTTCATGACAAAGATTTTCCTATGCATCTATGGGCAGAAGCAGCAAGGACATCTATATATGTACAGAACAAAACACCACACATGGTACTTGACAAAAAGACACCAGAAGTTAGCCATATCAGGATATTTGGTTGTCCAGTATACACACATGTTCCAAAAGAAAAGAGGACAAAGCTAGATCCTTTAGGGAAGAAGGGTATATTCGTGGGTTACAGTGAAAATTTGAAAGCATACAGAATCTACTTTCCAGTGTTCAAGAAGATTGACATCTGCAGGGATGTGAATTTTGATGAAGAATCAACATACATCAAATGGAGGAAGCCACCTGTTGAAGACAATGAAGAACCAAGAATACCTAGAATACAAGACACCACCATGAACGAAGCAATTCCATAAGAGGATTGTGAGATAGCATATCCACAATAGCCTATAGATCAACCCCGTGAGAAGAACACCCACAAAAGGAAACCAACATGGGAAGGAGAGCTCATCCAAGATGCAGAGAGGTATGGTGTTACAAAAGAGGAACACAGAGAAAGAAAAAGGACAAGGTCACACACCAGCTATGTAGCCTTACAATGTGACATAATGAACAAAGAACCTTCCAGTTATGAAGAAGCGGCAGAAAAGAAAGAATGGAAGGAGGCCATGGTCGAGGAATACCAGTTGATCATGAAGAATGATGTTTGGGATGTGGTCCCAAGACCAGAAGGGAAGTCTGTTGTGACTTCCAAGTGGATCTACAAAATCAAGCATGTTGCAGATGGCAGCATAAAGAAATACAAAGCAAGGTTTGTGGCTCGCGGATTCTCCCAGAAAGAAGTGATAGATTATGAAGAAACTTTTGCACCTGTAGCTAGATACACCTCGATCAGAACAGTACTTGCTCTGGTTGCAGTGATGAAGTGGAAGATACACAAGATGGATGTCAAGACAACTTTCTTGAATGGTGTAGTCGAAGATGAAGTGTATGTGGATTAGCCACTCGGATTTGAGACACATGACAGGGAGTCACATGTGTGCAAGTTAAAGAAAGCCTTGTACGGTTTGAAACAAGCACCCAGGACATGGTACGGCAGGATTGACAACTTCCTGACTAGTTTGGGCTTTACCAAGTGTAAAGCGAATTCCAATCTTTACTACAAGGTTGAGGAAGGAAATCCAGTGATACTCCTACTATATGTAGATGACCTATTTGTGACAGCTGAGATTGGGTTGATTGCTGATACGAAGAGGAAGCTTGCTGCCGAGTTTGAGATGAAGGACTTGGTTATGATGCATTACTTTCTAGGTATGGAGGTGTGGCAGAGTGTACATGGAATATTCCTTGGAAAAGGGAAGTATGCAATAGAGATCCTGAAGCAGTTCGGGATGATGAACTGCAAGGCCATGGCCACACCTATGGCATCAAACCTGAAGTTATTTACTGATGCTTCATCAGAGTCGGTTGATGCCACGATGTATCGTCAGATGATTGGGTCCTTGATGTACCTGACGAATATGAGACTAGATATTTGCTTTGCTGTGAACACTTTGAGCCAGTTCTTAACGGATCCTAGACATGTTCACTAGATTACTGTAAAGCATATTCTGAGGTACCTGAAGGGTACGGTTGATTATGGGCTCAAGTATGATGCGAATCAAAAGTTTAACCTGAAGGGTTATGTTGATTTACATTGGGAAGGAAGTGCTGCAGATAGGAAGAGCACTTCAAGGTGCTGCTTCAGTATGGGATCAGGTGTGATCTCTTGGTTTAGCAGGAAGAAATCCTACAGAGCACTGAGTACAACCAAAGAAGAGTATGTCGTAGCTTGTTCGGCTAGTTATGAGGAAATATGGCTAAGGAAGCTACTGTCTGATTTTTTTGATCTCCATTTGGATGCTAGTTGTATCTTTTGTGACAACTAGATTTGTGTGAAGTTGTCCGAGAACCCGGTGTTCCATGATAAGTGGAATCATATCGAGATCAAGTATCATTATATCAAGGATATGGTACAGAGAGGAGCAGTGAAGCTCCTGTATGTTACGATGGACGAGCAAATAGCAGATGTGTTGACCAAGCCACTGGCCAGGGTGAAGTTCGAGTACTTTAGAGAAAGGCTGGGTGTACTTCATATTGAATATACTTCCAGGAGGAAGTGATGGGACACATATGTAGGAGCCCTTCCAAGCATGGTGGTAGGAGGGTCCTCCCATGGTTGTGGATGTAAGTTCTAAGCATCCAGATGATGCTCCACTATGAACATCCGTATGATGTTCTGTATGATGATGATTAGTATGATCATGAGAATCCGCATGATGCTCAGTGCAAGGATGATCAGTATGATCATGAGTATCTGGATGATACTCCATGGCCATGGATATGTTGCAGGTTGTGCAATGGCATCTAATCACTCCCTGGGAGATCCTATAAGTTGAGCAGGAAACTCGTAATCAATCCTGGGAGATCCTATAGGTTGAGCACGAAGATCATAATTAGTCCTCGGATGCTCTTTCAAGGTTTTGATTGTTCACATGTAATCAGTCCTAGGAGATCCTATAGGTTGAGTAGAAAGCTCGTAATTAGTCCCGGGATGCTCTTTCGAGGTGTTGCTAGGTAGAATGTAATCAGTCATGGGAGATCCTATAGATTGATCAGGAACCTCGTAATCAATCCTGGGATGCTCTTTTTAGGTTTTGCTTGTTCGCATGTAATCAGTCTTGGGAGATCTTATAGGTTGAGCAGGAAGTTTGTAATCAGTTCTGGGATGCTCTTTCGAGGTTTTGCTTGGTCGCATGTAATCAGTCCTAGGAGATCTTATAGGTTGAGCAGTAAGCTCGTAATCAGTCCTGGGATGCTTTTTTCAGGTTTTACAGATGCAGATAATCAGTCCTGAGATTCCACTGGATGGGCCGCTCACAGAGATGATGAAGACCTAAATGGAGGCTAGGCCTACATCCAGCATGAAAAAGGGTTTGCTCTGTAGAACTTCCTATGATGAGAAGAATTGAGAGATTGCACCAGTGATCGAGATGATGAGTACAATAGCAGTGATGATGATGCTACATGATCCAGTGACGATGATCCAACTCCAGTATTGAAGACTTGTGCCTATATGTATTGATGACCTGTGTCAAGAGAATACCTTCCTAGTTAAGAGGGAGTGTTGATGTATTTGTAACTTCAGAAGATATTCACCTGTATATTGTATGTATTACATTTGTACTTTATTGTATCCCAAACGGAGATGTATTATTTTGTCGATTGGAAGTGTCGTCATTTGTATTTGCAAGCGTTGTTGGTGTCCATTTTGTCACCATTTTTTATCATCAAATGTACTATGAGTGGCGTTAATTGCACTATTTTTGTATAATAAATCACTCTTCTTACCATTCAGACTGTCAAATAGACTCAGGTATGCATTTATTTGAACATCATACAAATCATGAATAATTATCAACATTTTCTATGGTTTATTAACAATCATCTCATATTTCTAAACATGCTTGGCAGTTAGTTTTCGCTCTATAGGCTTCGGTCTTCAAACGGACCTTCATTCGGACTTGCTTTCATGCCAAAGATGCCAGTAGCATTCAACCAGTCATCCAACACTTCGTCCAGCCCGCGAGATTGTTGGTTGGCATATTCCTGGCCATTAAAGACAGAAACAAAAACATGGGTTTGGTTAGCAACATGGTGGTTATGGTTGGTGAGCCCCGGTTCTAGAAGATTCGCCTCCTTGCCCGCCAAGATTGACAACACACCATTTCCTCATGTCAACACTATATAAGAATCACTTCTCCGTCCATTTAGCTTGACAACACACGCTCATTCCCACATCAACGCTCCAGCAGCCCTATCCGTCCAGGCTCGACCTGCCAACACATGCTTCTGCCCACGGTTGAAGGAAACGAACATGCAGTTGTTCGCATCGGGTAGGATTGTAAGATCCCAGAAATAAAAAACATTAAAAAAAAATTCTTCTTGCTGCTAAAAGCCTAATTAGATGATGTATCATAAATTAACTTCAGTACTAGGATGTTGTATTGGAACTTGGTTTTGAAATAATGAGAACTTGTGATCTCTAAGAAAGATAGTTTCACTACTTGTGTTTTTCCTGCGGAAGCGATACTATAAGTCAGTTGATGTATATGTAATATTATGGCATGCTTATATATGCACCTAAGGTCCTTCTTTTACTTTCAAGATTTATATGTATGTTTGAGTTTGTAAAAATCTTAACTGACCAGAAAGGCATGACCAGAAACTCGTATTAACCGTATCGAGTTCGGAAAGCGGTCTTACTGATGTCTTCATCATGGATTCTCACCTAATGATATCCAGATCATAGGTCGATCTTTGAGAAGATTTTGGCTCCTCCGACTTGATCAAGCAAGTCATCAATTATAGGGAGTGGGTAATGGTTTTTGATGGTCAATTTGTTGAGTTGGAGGTAATTGATGCACATCCGCATCGTTCCATCCTTCTTCTTGACAAAGAGTATGGGTGCTCCCCAGGGAGACACACTAGGTCCGATATAACCCTTCTCTATTAAATATTGTAACTAAAGCTTGAGTTCCACCAATTTAGGCGGACTCATGCGGTAAGGTTCTTTGGACACTGGTACGGAACCAGGTGTTAACTCTATGGAGAAATGTAGGTCCCATTTGGGTGGTAGCTCAGATATTTCCTTGGGAAATACAGCCTTGAATTCCACAACGACTGGGAAGTCTTCTATCTTTTCTTCCCTATCAGTTTCTACGGTTCGAATGTTAACTGCAAAGAGTTTATAACCCTTCCTTACGCACTTATTTGCTTGTAAGGAAGATATCTATCTTACAGAAACTTTCTTAGGGATACCTTGAATGGTCTTTTGATCCCCATGGTTATCCATGCATAGTAGGGATTTGTTCAAATAGTCAAGTAGGGCATGATGTGCTTCTAACTTGTCCATGCTTATAAGTACATCGTAGGATCCTAGTGGTAGGATGTTTAAATCCACCCTAGTTGGGAAACCATTCAGATCTATCTCACAAGTTTAACTAGTTCGGAGACCTTACGTTTGGTACCAGTGGCTAGTTGTACTAGCCATGGTTTCTCGTGGTTCACTCTGTTTAACTTACAAGTATCAACTATATTAGGGGAGATGTAACTTCTGCATGCACCAGGGTCTATTAGAACTGAAATGGTTGTGTTTGAGATCTTACCCTCAATTTCAACCATAGTGGCTTGATGGTATGCTTGCCGGCCATCAAGTGCAGCATAGATTCTACGTGTCCTTGCCATTTCCCCTACTGTAGGGTCTGCTTGGACATTGTGTAACACTCCGTCTGATTTGTTGGGACAATCTCTGAAGTAATGTGGCCCTTGGCACTTCCAATAAGTAATGGTTGGTGGGGAAGCCTTTGCCCCTTTGTTGAAGGCTGGTCTGTTGGTATGTGGTGGGGGTGCATTTGGTCGTGCATGAGGTATTTTGAAGCCTCTATTGGGAGGGAAACTATTGTTTTGTTTCCGATAAGGTGGTGGTCTAAAACCTGGTCTGCGGTTGTCTGAAAAGGTTCTGAACCTTTCCCTGTTTTTGTTTATGTTATCATTCCTTGGCTGCCCATGTTCATAACAGAGACTTGCTTTGTGTAATGTCACATCTAAGGTTTTGGGCATGTCAAATTCAATATTTTCTCTGAAATTTGGTGGTAGACATCCCAAGAACTGTTGTATCTTGACTTTTTCGTCTTTGATGTATGGGACATAATGCATCATATCTCAGAATCTGTTTATGAATGCTTCGATGGTTAGAGAGCCCATTTTCAATTCATGGAATTCCTTGATCTTCTTGTCAAAGAATCTTTCAGACATAAATTTTTCTTGGAATACTCTCCTGAAAGCATCCGATGTTATGTCCCTCAACTCTTGCCCCTTGGTGTGTTTTAAATCCCTACACCATCTGGTTTCTTTACCATTTAAATTGTAAATGGCAAGTCAGGCTTGCATTTCACCAGAATAGTTGTGGACTTTTAAATACTTGTTCATTCCTAACAACCATTCCTCATCCTTTTCCCCGGTATTAATCTCTCTGTCATATGTTGGGGATTTTATTTTTCTGAATTCTCCCTGTAAACTGTCATCACTCTTCCTCCTTTTATTGCAAGGAGGTGGGGACCCATCATCGTCAGAAGAGTTCTTACTGTCCTTTTCCATTGATTCTGGTAGGTGTTCTCCTTGTTCCTCTCCTTTAGGACTGATAGATTTCTTTGTGTGACAATCTCTCACTTTAGAATTATTGGCTGAGAAAGTGGGCTATCCGTGGGGTTTTTACCCTCTTAAAGTCTGAAGCAAAGCTTCATTCATAGCTTGTTGTTCTCGCCTTTCCTGCATGTTGTCATCTCTGAAAATTTGGAATTTTGCCTGTAGATTCTGCATAGATTTCATTAAGTCTGAATTTAATTCCTCTCGTGGTGGAGAGTTCATATTCCCGTTTATGTTGTTGCCTTTTTCTGCATTCATTTTCAGACAGTGATTGTACCTGGATGTCATAACAATGTTAAGAACATAAAATTTTGTTAGTTCATATGCACATAAAATTAAAAAAAAAATATATTCCTGATTTTTGTGTATCTATAGCGAATGTTTGTAATGAGCCCATTAGGTCACTTAGTGTTGTAGCTGGGCTCTGATACCAATTGTAATATACCGAAAATAGTAAAAATAAAAATAAAAATATTCTCGTTGCTAAAAGCCTAATTAGATGATGTATCATAAATTAACTTCAGTACTCGGACGTTGTATTGGAACTTGGTTTTGAAATAATGAGAACTTGTGATCTCTAAGCAAGATAGTTTCACTACTTGTGTTTTTCCTACGGAAGCGATACTATAAGTTAGTTTGTGTATATGTAATCTTATGGCATGTTTATAATTGCACCTAAGGTCCTCTTTTACTTTCAAGATTTATATGTATGTTTGAGTTTGTAAAAAGCTTAACTGATATCTCCAGGCCTGATGGACTTGTTAAGGGGAGATTGAAATTACTTGGGGAAACTTTGATGTTGATAAATAGAACCCTGTCAGAGTTGTTGAGAGGTAAGGAATAAGCAATTGGGACTACCTGACTTACTTAGCAATTTTGCTAATACATGTGATGTTGGTGTGTTTGTGCAGGTACACAATAGGAGAAAATCCTTCCTAGCAAAACCATGACAGGATCCTAGAAGGTTGAGGTGTAGTGTTCTAAAAAAGGGAAGGGGAATTAACCCTTGGCATAAACGTTACCATACAAAACAATGTATAAAGGCATTCGTGACTCATACTATGGAGTATGGGTAAACATTTGGTTAGTAGTTTAGGTTTGCTGGAATATTAATGTTGCATGTGACAACCACGTGATTGTGGTGGCCAGATGGAAAAAACGAGGGTTTCGACCTGGGGTTTTACACCTACTTTCATTGTTCATCGTATCTCCTTGGTTTTGGACAATCCTTTGCTCATCTGGGTGGTTTGTGCCCTGACCTGAGCTACGCTCATGGTCAGTGCACCAGGCGGTTTCGTAGTATGGATGCTGGAGAGTGATTTCGATAGTGCTCATGTGATTTTATTGAACACATAGCATACTTTCCTTTCTGCGTGTATCTAGCATTTAATTATTTAACTCGGGATTTAATCTCATGGTGAATGTTTGCTTGGAAGGTAGTTGGTGGTGGTTCTCCTCTAGGTGGCTTACTAACTGATTACTAGCACTCTTGACTACGTTGGCAACGAGAGTTGTAAGTTCAGCTCTTACCAACCCTTGTCCCTTCCTCTCACATCTTTAGAGGGTGTGTTGTTTGTCATTGCTATGAGGAACTTCGTGAAGCCCTTTTTGGCTCACTGCATCTTGTTTGGAGTTCCTGAGGGGTCTCCTTTGGATGGACCGGTTAATGGATGTGTCTATTTTTAATGGGAATAACCTCGGAGGGTTTCTGGTTTTGAGGTATAAGTTTTGGCCATTCGGCTCTGTGAAGACTCTTAAGCTTTTGGGACGAGATATAATGCCCACATTGTATAATTGGGGGTTTTGAAAAGAAGTATCGATACCTGTGTTTTCTATTGAACATTGAACATGTGTTGATGATATGTAAAATGTTGGGCCTCTGCATTTTTCTATGTATGGTTCGTGTTCTTGTTTGACCTCTGTGTTTTTCCAATGGAATATGTATGGTTAATGTCTATTGATCTCTGCATTTCTATTGTGGTTCTAGCCTGAAGGAAATCGATTTGGTATTTTTAAATGAAAGGTTTAAGAGCGTAGCTTTGCGATATCCTATGTTTGTTTTCACCGGTGGTGTCTCTGTCTAACATCTAGATAGTTTATTGGCCTGGCGATTTGGGTTAATCCCTGTTAGTTTATTTATATGGGAAATGCCTATCATTTACTGGGTAGTAGATAGGTTTGTGACTTTAAATCGTCTTCTGCATTTATTTGAAAACTGTTAACGTAACCCTAGATGCTATGTACTCATTTTGTTTGAGAAATAAGCGTGTTTCTAAAAACTATGATTCGGGCGATTTCAATGTTAGCGAGGGTTGTGAATCGATAATGGGTATCGATCTCTTGATCTACGCCTTGTTGTGGTAAAATAGAATGCATTTAAATGATAATGTATCGATTTCGTTTGATGTGGATTCGACTCTTGTTTGGAATTGATGCCCGTCAAGGATTTGATGAAATGTGTAAAGTTTGATGAGATGTATAAACTTCGGGAAATTAGGGTAGAGAAATCGTATTGGTTAAGGGTCTGCTTGATTGTGCAAATAACAAAATAAATGACAACTAAAGAGTGGTTTAAACTTCTGGAAGCTAAAGGTAGAGGAAAACGTGTTGTATGCATACTGTATGTTTTTCCCTCTGGTAGGCAGATATTAGTTTGATGACCATGTACATCTAACTTCATAGGTAGTATTTTTGATATGAAATCGTTGGTGTTGGTAAGATTTAATATTGTCCTAAAGTTTCGCTACTATGGATTGCATTTGATAAGACTTGGCAAATTACAGTAATGTGATTTCTTTAAAAAGAAAAGCCTCCAATCGTTTCTGCAATTTTCTTTCTAAGTTTAAAAGAATGGTAGAAACTATAAAAAGGGGTTGACCCTACTTATATGTAAGTCTGGAAAATATAGTATAACTTTTCAGAATTAAAATGCAATTTAAACATAGATGTTGCAAGAGCTCAGTCATCAGTTTAAGTATCGATTTGGAATTCTAAAGTTGATCTGCTGACCTTGGTGTCTAGTACATGCTAGCTAGGCTAGCCCTACTAGACCTCTAGTTGGTTTTCGTTCAAACTCATGGTTATAGTGAAGATAAGAGTTCTATTTAAGGGAACGAAAATAATCCTACTGTGTAACCCCGTGAGCCCATGCCCTAAGGCCCTTGCTCTATGGAAGAGATAACATTATAAAGATTTGGGAAAAATACAGTACTATAAAATAAATCCTAATGTATGATTCCTAGCTTCTATTGTAAACTGAAATGATAATTGTAGTTCATACCTGTTTATATTGAAGCTTAATCCTCCTCTGCAATACCTACACACTCAAACAATAATTAATGAAGAAAGCGTATGGACTTGGCTGACCTATAGAATGATCTTTTAACTGGATAAATTTGGGACTACCATGTGCCTCCCAACCATGACCCTTAGACCATTCCTGGTCTTAACTGGATCCCTCGGATATGGTTCCAACATGCAATGAGAGAAGTAGAGGCCCTGGGTTCAACTGTTGGACTAGATCTGCTTATGAATGTGGGACTACTTCAGTTCTTGTAGCAAAATTCTCCTTTACTCTCCTTAGAGAATGATAATGAAAGGATGATGATCCCTCTCTTGGGATCTACCCTTTTTTATATAGGGGATTCTTGGAATATAGCCATTTGAATAATTATTTAGTTTCTTTAATTAAATTAATATTTTTAAAAGATATTTTTACTAAATATCTAGTCCTTGTTAAACTAGGACTTTTATTTGTTTTAACTAGAAGTGACTTTAAATTACTTCTTACATAATAATCAAACTAGTAGTTATATATTATACCTAATATTAACAATACTATTTAATAATACATATTAATAGTATGATAATGTGATAGCCATATATGCATAAACTTTATGAAATATATATATTTTATAAATAAATAATAATAACATTATTATTAATACTTTTAATAATAATATTAACTTTGAGACCTTTATGCAAGTCATGCACATAAGACTATTCTTAGTCATTTCATACTTAAGTTATTGTAATTTTCTTTTATTTAATTATGTATCTCTCATGATACTTCTCTTTTAAAATTAAGGACAAGGTCGAACTCTTTGGATGGTCTTTTGGTAGGCTTGGATAGGCACCTCTAGGTATCTCCCTTAAATGTCGGATTCCCTCGTTTAACATGGTAGTTCCCGCAGTACTTGATGATAGATAGAAAATGATTCGTTTAACCAAATTAAATAAATGTGATGAAAATAGAAGTGCTATTCAAAGTCTTCCTGACTCAACACTTTTGGGACTTAGTAACCCCGAGTGCTCTTCAGAGCTTTTAACTCAACATTTTCACATGGGCATTATGCTAGTGCAATTCCAGAGCCTCCTGCTCAACACTAGTGCTAGAATGTGGTTGTGAGGCACATCTAGAATATTCAAGTGGCCTCGGATCCGGCATTTATTTATCAATCTTGGAGTGCTCAAGGGCTCCCACCCAACACTCAATGTACATCGGGGCTTACGCCTAGTAGATAATAAACTCCTCTAGGTACATCGGGGCTTATGCCCAGTATGTAGGTCATCCGTGTGTTCCTGAGTCCACGCTCAACACGCCATATAAGTCAATCATGTAAATCATAACTCTGCACAGTATATAACAAAAGGTCATCTCAATATATTGGGGTTTTGTACCCAATTCTCATAACAAAACATAATCAATCCATTAGGTCTTTCTTGCCCAACATATAACAATAATAAAGTCAGTCAGGGTCCATGCCCAATATGTCAGTCTATAAAAGAATAAATCATGTGCACTAGGGCTTATGCCCAATAATCAAAACAAATCATATGTGTTGGGGCTTTAAGCCCAATATATAACATCAGAAATAGTTAGTCAAAATTTAGGATATTACAAGGATTGATGCCATGAAAGCATGCAGGCGGCCTCTGCATTGTCATGAATCATGAGGCAGTCGTTTGATAGTCTTAAGGACTCCTATTTTTAGAGAGGTCGACTACTTCGACCTTCTCTCCCATTGTAAAACTATAAATAGATGCCTCATATGGAGAAACGATGATCGTCAGATAGCATATAGAACATACAAAAGATAGCAGTAGTAGTTGCATAAACGTTGTGTAATTTTTCTTAGTTAATGGAAGCTCCTGAATTTTACTGTTGATGCTCTGTTGTTGGTGACTAAGTTGATTTAGTTTCCATCTCTGATTGCTAGGAAGGTCCCCTCATCAACTGGAGGTTTTATTTATGTTTTTCTGTATTTTCTTTTCTGCAAATAGCTAGTTCATTTTCTAGTGTATGTAATTAATTATGTTTTTTCTATATATGTCATTTTTTTATTTTCTCTGTAATCTGTATCTTGCTCCTAACTTAATTTACTTTTCCATAATTGATAATGGTCAACCAAGCATAGTGTTTATAATTTGCCTTCATCCTTTCGCAATTAGATAGTTTGTTTTCAGTCTTTTGTAATTAGATAGAGTTTAGTTAGTTGTCATTTCAGGTTTTTAATTAGAATTATCTCTGTTAGTTTCTTTCCTGTAGCTGTAGGTTAGTTTTATTCATGTCTTAGTTTTGTTTGATTAAGCCATAGAACTAGTTTATTTCTTTAATGATTATAATAGGTTATCCCTTGCTATCTTAGCTTCTCAACAGTCTTCTCACTGAAGATCATATGCATCAGCCAGTTGGTACTTAAAATCATCCAAACTATTTCTTTTCTTAGTTTAAATCGTTTTCCTCCATCCTGATTGTCATTCGGATAGTCATCCGGATCGTTATTCAGACCTTCATCTTTTCTGCATTGTTTTTATGCTTATTTAGAATTCAGTTTCCTAGGCTTTTTAAATGTAATCTTTCTTGCTTTTAATTAGCAGTTTTAGATGTAATTAAAATCTTGTTTCCCATTACATAGAGTTTTAATTAAGTTTTGTCATCATTCTTAGTTTTCACTTTATCTTCCTTAACTTTGTTTTAACTATTTTCTGAGTTATGTCTTTCATATTAGATTTGCCAATATATTACTGTTCTATAATTTATCAGTTTTCATTCTTAGTATAGTTTACTACATGTTCTTAAGGTTTATTTCGAATTAAAGTTAATAATTTCCTTCTCCAAGTTATCTGAATTTCGATAGTTTCTTTGATTAGCATAGGATCAGTTTTTCCATCCTTATTAATGAAGATGTTCATGAAATAGAGTTTGATTCAAAAATAAATATCTTTATCAAGTTTTCTACTTGCTTCTATATAAAATATCTTTATCGAGTTTTCTACTTGCTTCCAAATCAAATTCAGTTTAGATAAATATCTTTATTAAGTTTTCTACTTGCTTCTAGATTTCATTAGTTTCATACCATTTTGCTTATGGATAGAAGATAGGTCATAATGTTTAAAGTTAATTGTAATTGTTCTCTTTGTAGTTTACATCTCTTTGTCGAAATTAGGTTAGATTTACTTCCATTTTGTTTTGTTGTTACGTTTGAAAGTCATTACGATTCATTCACTCCAGTTCCTATTACATTTGACATACAACATCAAGGAGAATGTAATTAGATGCTTTAGTGTAATTTTGAAGTATTAACTGAATGCATAAGTAGTTATTGAATTCATTAAATAGTTTGTAGTTTTTGTCTTAAATCAAGTTTTCATAACAGGTAGTTCACTTCTTGATAAGTATTTGTTCTTTTTCCATTGTTTAATCATAGAGTAGAGTAGTATAACTTGATACTATTTTGATCTGTTGGTTTAACTTGGTTTAATTAGTTCCTTTGTTGTTTTTCTGAAGTTTCACTCGGTTTTTCATTTTGAAAGATCTTTCGATCTTTTCTTTATTAAACATTTCTAAGGTCTGACAAGCCGAAACTTAGGTTACATTCTACCTCGGCATATATTGTGCCACAACTCTAAGATTACCAACCATGGTCGATAATTAAATATTTTGGTGATTCTTTAAGACAATACACACACCTGAACAAGTGTCGCAAGTTACATTGTAAGTGTCGTAACTTATATTTGATGGGTTATTAGACCACCTTAGTGGGGTCAGCCCTGTATGAGTTAAGTGGAAGGGTTATTACACTCCCTTAGGGAGTCGACCCATTTGGGGTAAAAGGAAGGTCAAGTTAAAGTATAAATAGAGTGGTTGCACCACTCTATTTTCTCATTCACTCACTCATCCAACTCGCATAATTGAGAGAGAGGAGTGCGCACAAGTGGAGGAGGAGTAGCTGATGAAGACATCTATCTTTTGGGGTTTGATCTTTGTGATCTTTGTATTGGTGCTTATTCTATCGATGAGGAAGTTGCAGGGTTTTTCACCTTCTTGGTTTTCCTCGAGGAAACATTGTGTCTCTTGTATCTATGATTGTTATGATGTGCATGCTATTCTCTTAGTAGGATCCTGGATAATATTTGAATGAAATTATTGAAAATCGAACAAATTTAGGGTATGTTATCTTGGTTTAGGATAATCTACAGTGGGAAGAATTATGGTAGTTTAAATTAAGGATAGGGCGAGTTAGGGTAAATTAGTCTAGGTTAGGTAGAATATGGTGAAGGAGGGTAGATTAGGATAGGATCGCTAAGCTAGGGTAGAGTTAAGGTATTCTATGGTAGTCTAGTGTAATCTATATCAAGGTGCAGTTATCTAGGATAGAATAGATTATTATAGGGTAGTATAAGTTGTTTTAAGTTAGTGTATGATAGGGTGCATTAGGGTAGGAAATGATATGATAGGGTTTTCTATTCTAGGTTATGTTACAACAACGTATGTAGAATATGGTACATAGGATAGGTTGAGTTAGGGTATTTGTGAGCTAGGTGGGGAAAATTCAAATAAGATAGGTTAGTTTAGTGTAATCTAAGGTAAGGTATACTACGGTATGCTAGTCAATAGAAGGGTATTGTATATCAAGGTTGGGATAAGTTAAGTAAGTTTAGGTAGGGTAGGACTAGGATCATGGTTAGGATTTAATCTTATGCTTATGGAATTATGCCCAACATCGGATTAGAATATCTAGGTTAGGCTAGGTCAGATTAGAATAAGTAAACATAGCTAGGGTAACCTAGTCTAGAATGGAGTAGATTAGACTAGCTAGTCTAGGTTAGGGTAGGGTAGTCCAATCTAAGCTAAGGATATGTAGAAAATAAATACATAAGGAATTTTAGATTGGGGAACATGTGTTTATGGAAATTAGATTGAGAAGAATATCATTGAAAATGGTAACATGTTCAAAGCTAACAACTAGTTTTGTTGACCATTTCAAGTTTGGGAAAGGACATGGCCAGTGGCCTATGAGAGTGCACTACCTTCTAATGTTAAAATTAAGGATTTGTTTCGTGATTCTCTACTTAAAAATTATGTGCATGGTCCTAACCTAAAGGAGAGTTCCAGCTAGAACCCTAGTGCATCCTAGATAGGAGAGAGACATTGCTTTGGAATGAATCCATGTCTCATGTAAATGTGCAATGTAAAAACTATGAAACTAAGGAGGATACATTAGATATGGAATATTCCATGAGCATGTCCTAGCCACATTTGTTCAAATATAGTCCTATCCAAATCTGTGCTAGGATACCCTATCAACATTTGTCCAAAGGAATGACAAGTGTTGTGTACGTTGGAAAAGGAACGATTAGCAGAGATAGGAAATGAGGATTTGGAATACTGCTATGATCACCCATGAGAGAGATTTTTTTAAGTACAACCAAGAGATTTGTTAGAAACCTCTACTTACAATGGTGTGCTTTAGCTCGAGGGTAGCTAACAATATAATACTTAGTAGGCCTATGCTTGGGAGGTCCATGTGTGCAATATCCCAAGAAAATACTATTTTTATTTTACATGTATTGTTCTTACAGACTTATTTGTTGTTGCCAGGTGTTGAGTTAAATGAACTCAACTGAGCACCTAAACTATTTATTTGGGTGGTTGATCAAGTGAGATCTGAATAACACCCAAATTATTAAAAGAATATTGAGCAAGTGAGCTTTGGAACATCTAGACTATTTAACTATTGTTGAGCATGAGCTCTAGAGCACCAGGACAATTGACTTCATAGTATTGAGAAAGCTCTCGAGCACTATTAGTTGAGTGAGTGTTGAGCAGTAATGCTCTGGAGCACTTAGACTCATGATGATTAACCGATGTTGAGTTGAGAGCTCTGGAGCATCAGTAATCCATTGAATTTTTTTATTTAAACTCAATTATTATTATTACTTTATTCTTTCTAGCTAATTGGGACTACCACTCAAAGAGGGACCGAGCATGCAAGAGTTTAGAATAGTCCAGTAGATGATAACTAAAGATCAACTAGATGTTAGGTGAGTAAAATTCCTATTTTAATAAATAAAGATAAAAATAAATTGTGAGAATTAAAATAAACTGAATTATCAATTAAAGATAAAAACAAAACAGTCAGTGTGTCTAACAACTAAATTGAGTGTTTTAAATCTAAATACTAGAATACTTTCATCATAAAATATTATAAATAGCATAGAGAGGAACATTACAAGGGGCAAGTGTTTCCAAGTTCACTGGAGGGTTCAGGCGTGAGTCTTGAGCACTCAGAACACCAGATTGTCTGATATTTGGCTGTGAAAGAGGACTGTGGGAAATTAAGGGAAGTAATGTTATAAGGATTCACACAAAGGGATGGTAAAGGAACCTTGTGACTACTCTGTTGTTAGTAAAGAAGATAGTGAATTCTACCTAGGCCTTCTAGTTCTTGTCATGCTCGGTTCGGATTGGGGGTTCCTATTGAACAAACCAGGAATGGTTTGAGGTCTACGGTTGGGTGGAACATGGGAGTTACCAAGTTAGTCATATAGCAATAAAGGAATGATAACTATCTGCAGTTTTTATTATTATGTCTTAGCAATTATATGTTATAGATATGAATTATTTCTTGTATCATATACTGTTCATACAAGATTCCATGATAAAAGTAAACATGTTAAATTCTGTTCTGAAGTCCTTCAGTAGGTTAATTCCATTTTGAATTAAAAATTGTAAGAATTAGTGTCATCCAATTATTTATCATGCAATTTTAATTTACGTATTTCTATAATTAAATATAGAACCATTGGCAGAAGTATTTAGCCATGATTATGGGTTATCTTTTAAAAACATCTGATCAAATATTATTAAGGAGAAAGCTCCTATTATTTCCCACACAGAGAGAGAATCCCATAAATAGGATTCTGGGACGGAGTACCTAAACTCTGATACGGTTATTAATATATATTTATAAATTATATATATTAAAAATAGAGCATTAAACTTTAATCCAAAACTCCTTTAAAACATAATCCATCATATATAAACATCAAAACGAATATCAAACCATATAAATATTACTATCAATACCTTCATATTACGTTCTTTCTCTTCACATTATATTTACTAAATAGAATTTATAAACATTTTGTCAAATCAAGCATAATGCAAAACGAAATCGAAACCTCCAATATTTAAGTCAAATTACACACAGTCAAAACAGGGTCATGCTTTAGCGTAGATCTGGGATCGAATCCCATTAATTTTACCTCATACAGTCAGCACAAGGTCATGCTTAGCGTAGATATTGAATCAAATCCCATTAATTTTACACCACACACAGTCAAAACAAGATCACGCCTAGTGTAGATCAGGGATTGAATCCTTTTCCCTTCTCATAAACACAGTCAAGGATCACGCCCAACATAGATCAGGGATCAAATTCCCGTAAGAGTCAATTCCCAACACCCCCACACACCAGTGAGGTCACGTAGAAGTGAATGATGAGGGATCCATTCCCTTAAACAAAGAACTAGATTCATATTTAATATAGGGTCTTACTCGTGCGTAGACCAAGATTGAAATATAGAACCAGACCCAAAATTATAAACGAAAACACAGTGAGCATTCCAGCACTCATTTATCAACCGAAGGAATACAATTAAATCACCTCAAACATCAAACATAGCTACCAAGGAATAGAGGATATCAACCCAAAAAAAACGACAACGTTTAGATACCAAAACAAATCACATATCATGAAATATCATTCTTATATTACAGATGAAGTATAGCTATTACATGCACAAACTATCATTTAGACACAGACCCAAAGTCCTGAAGCATTCACTTCTCAAAATGACTGAATAGAATAGTTATAAAAATGCCCCGAAGGCTTAGACATTGAAATGAAACCCTCAAATTTAATTTTGGGTACAAGAACATTACAGGCAGAGAAAAGAACAAATTATGCCCAAATAAAAACATATAAGGCTCACTATATGTCTCCTTGTCCCTCCAAAGGCGCAACCAACCAAAACATCAAACCCAAATCGATAGTCCATAAGTATCCCTTGGAAGGAGTGGTCCATCATGGGCCATGGGATTACCTGATACTTGTGCATCATACCAACCAACTGCTCTGCTAGTCGCCTCCAGTATTGAACCCAGCAATTCCCCACCTTGCACAAAGAAACAAAAACTAGAGGTCAACTACAAATTGAGGGGACAAGCTCCCATATAACAATTATCTATAGTATAACTTAAACCTGGAATGGAAAAGAAATGAATTCATTACCTAATAGTTTCCACACTGCATTCTCCCACCTCCAATGCGTTATTCTCAGGCCAAGAGTGTAGCTTTATTCATGTGCAGGTAGCTTCCAGAGAAGAGGCAAGGAGGGATCCTCTATTCCTCCTCTCCAACAACAAAATCGCCCAAACACAAACAACAACCAATATTATGATTTTTGCCTTGGTAAAACCCTCCCCTTGCTTGTATTGAATGTGACTACCAACATGGATCCTATACACATGGCCATCACATGGGCTTCATTAAATGCCCAACCACCTCCACTATTCATTAAATCTTTCACTCAAATTCTATAGTGAGATCCATAGGATTGGAACATATACGCTTATGTATAGTGTTATGGCCCTTGTATTATGTTAGGCTTGCTCATTTCCTTAGGACTTTGGTCCATCCTCCCTTTACATTTTTAACAAATTCAAAACATAGGGGTTGTCCCCATTGAACTAGACTTAGCATGAAATTATACCTAGATACCTGTAGAAATGATAGATGTATGAATTAGCTTACATATAATCTAAGTAAAATCCAGGAAAGTAATGGATCCAAGATCCATCCACATAAACATTTGAATATCATTTATTCAATTATGTTTAAGTAAAGCAAACAAATATTGATCAAAGCAAATCCCTGACGATAGGATTTAGGTCATAAACCAAATTCAATAATCAAGTATAAATTCTCTAATAAATGAATTTAAGTGATATATATATCAGTGCAGACTCCGTCGAGGTCAAGGAAAATCAATCTAACCAGTACTATGTAGTAATATCAACGAAGCAACCAAGCAACCATAATGCAAGCAAGCAAGCTAACAGCATTTAATCAGTGGTGAATTTAATTTTAAAATAATCATATGTTTTACATCTATTAGGACCCTACATATAATAAAAAAAATTAAGATGTATTTTTTAGGGACATTACAAGTGGTATCGGAGCCCATATTCAAAAACACGAGGCCTGTGAGCCTACACCACTTAAACCACTGCAAAATCATGAATGAGGAAACTAATAAAAACTTATTTTCCTGCACATTGAATACTTCTTCAGGACAAGACAAACATCATGAATACCAAGAGAGAAGACAGTCAGCATGGGAACTTGAACTCACCACCTCAGGAAGAGGAACTGATAGTAGAATTGAATGACAGTCTTGAGACAATCAAAGCTTCTGACTTTCTAAAAATAGTACAGAGCCTGCAAGCAGAATTATGAAGTTTCGAGGATGACAAATTAAACGAGAAATGAGAAAAGCATGAGATAAATGAGGCATTACTACAAACCTTAACCGAAAAGAGAAATCATAGGAAGACAACACACTCATCAAATAGAGCTATGAATAAACAACAAAACGAAGAAAGGGGTAGTAGCCCAGAGCTTAAGAAACATGAGGAGTCGCCAAACCACTTTGACTCATACAACACCTTGGGCCATGACTATGGCAATTCTTCATATCCTTATGTATTTTCCCCTCATAAGAAGAAACACAAGAAAGATGACAACTTGCAGGGAGAGTTCAGGAAAATCAAGGCTCCAACCTTCGAAGGAGACTTAGATTCAGAAGAGAAAGACGAAGAATGGTTGTTGGGAATGAACAAATACTTCCAGGTACATGAGTATTCTAGACACATGAAGGCCCATTTGGCAATATACAACTTGGATGTCAAAGCTGCCAGATGGTGGCAAGATTTGAGACACACTAAGAAGATAAAGAAGACAAAAATCAAGTGGAAGACCTTTATAAAAATATTTCAAGAGAAATACATGTCATAAAGATTTTTCGATAAGAAAATAAAGGAATTCCACGAACTGCAACAAAATTCCCTTACCATGGATGTATTAATCAACATATTCCTGGAACTTTTACAATATGTACCCTACGTAAGAGATGAGAAATTAAAAATACAATAGTTCCTAGGGTGCCTTCCAATGTTCTATAGAGACAAAACTGAATTTGAGGCACCCAAGACCTTAGATGTGGCCTTATACAAGGCTAGGCTCTGCTATGAGCGCAACTAGAATCGAACTGAGAACATAAATAAGAAGAAGGAAAACAATAGAACCTCGTTTGAAAACCGAAGGCGGGGATTTAGACCACCTCCCTACCGAAGACAAAACAACAGTTTTCCATCTAACCAAAACTTCAACAAATTCAGGACAGAGTCAAATATGACATCAGATAGTGTTAATAAACCAACAATGGATAGAGGGACTAGGACAGCCCCCATGCCAGGAAGATGTTGGGGATGCCAAGGATCGCATTACTACAGGGATTGCCCAAATAAAGACACCGGAGTTCTAAATAGCTTGTAGGAGGAAGCAATAGTGGAATACATGGCACAAACACCTAGAATATGTGCTTCCCTAGAGGGCAGACAAGCAGAACATCAATCCACCATGGTCGAAATAGAAGGTAAAACCTCAAACACACATGTTTCCATTTTGATTGACCCAGGGCCTTGTCGTAGTTATGTTTCCCCTAAAGTTGTTGAAAGTAGAAAATCAAACAAAGAAAAGTATAGTAAACCATGGATGGTACAATTAGCCAAGGGAAAGAAAAGGAAGATTTCAGAACTTGTTAAAAATTGCTAGATTGATATGAATGGTTGTCAAACTGGGGCAGACTTAAACATTTTACCTTTAGGTGCATACAACCTACTAGTGGTATGGAATGGTTAGAAAAAAACCATGTCATGCTTGATTGTCTAAACAAAAATTTCACATGCACGGATAAACAAGGAAATCAGAGAAAGGTACAGGGTATACCCAAGAAAGTCTCTATCAGGAAAATATCATCCTTACAAGTCAAAAAGTATGTAAGAAAGGGATGCAAACTTTATGCAATCAACATTCACAATTTAGAAGACGAAAGAGAACAATAGATTGAGTATTTTCGTGTCCTAGAGGAGTACAGAGATGTATTTATAGAGGATATATTGGGATTACCACCAAAGAGAGACTTAGATATATCCATAGAACTAGTGCTTCGCGGGTACCAGTTTCAAAATCCCCTTACCGCATGAGTACCCCTGAGTTGGTAGAATTAAAACTACAACTACAAGAATTGATAGAGAAAGGATACATCAGACCTAGTGTGTCCCCATGGGGAGCACCTATACTTTTTGTGAAAAATAAATATGGTACTATGCAGATGTGCATCGACTATCGACATCTTAAAAAACTAACTATAAAGAACAGGTATCCACTCCCTAGAATAGATGACCTATTTGATCAGGTCGGGGAGCAAGAGTATTCTCCAAAATTGACATACGATCCAGATACCATCATGTGAGGATCCAAAATGAAGATATGAAAAATACCGCTTTTAGAACCCGGTATGGCCACTACGAGTTTGTAGTAATGCCCTTCGGGCTAACTAATGCACCAACAAACTTCATGTGCATGATGAACAAAATTTTTAGTAATTATTTGGACAAATTTGTACTAGTGTTCATAGATGATATACTAATCTATTCTAAGATTGAGGAAGAACATCTCTGGATTGTGCTACAAGTCCTACGAGAACACCAACTATATGCTAAATTTAGTAAGTGGTACTTTTATAAACCCCAAATATAGTATCTAGGCCATATCATCTCGGAGAAGGGTATTGTCGTAGATCCAAATAGATCAAGGCTATTGAAGAATGGCCTACACCCACATGTGTCACAGACATCAGATTATTATTAGGATTAGCAGGTTAGTATAGAAAGTTCATTGAGAAATTCTTTAGGATTGCATGCCCTATGACATCCTTGTATAAAAAGGAAAGCAAATTCTTATGGAAAACTAAATGCAAAGAGAGGTTTCAGAAATTAAAACAGCTATTAACTACTGCACCCATACTAAGGATTGTGGATCCTGATGGATATTTTGTTGTTTGCACTAAAGCAAGCAAGGAAGGAATCGAGGGAGTCCTTATGCAAAATGACTCTGATCTGTTACGAATCACAAAAAATGAAGGAAAACAAGAAGAACTATCCAAAACATGACCTTGAGTTAGCTTCTATCATCCATGCCTTGAAAATGTCGAGGCACTTCCTCATGGGAAATAAATTTATCCTCAAATATGACAACATGAGTTTAAAATACCTTTTTGATCAGCCATACTTAAATGCTAGGCAGGCTAGGTGGCTCTCCTTCCTCAGTGAGTATAATTTTGAGCTAAAGCACATAAAAGGAAAAGACAATAAAATTGTGGATGCTTTAAGTCGTAGAATTCACCTACTATATGAGGTAACGGTAAGCCAAACAAGTTCTGATTTGCATGAAAAAATAAGGACAACAAGTAAAAACGACCGTTTCTATATTGAAATTCTCCAGAAAATACAAGAAAATAGATTATTTATACATCATAAAGATTATAAAATAGACGGGTCAGGGATGCTTTGGTCTAAAGATAAACTTTATGTCCCCAAAAGTGGAATCATCAGATCTGATATATTGAATGATTTCCATCATAAACCCTATTTTGGACACCAGGGATACTAGAAAATGATATCAGTTGTAAAGAAACACTTTTTTTTGGCCAAAATAAAAAGCATACATAGCACTATTTATTACCAAATGTCAAGAGTGTCGACTAGTTAAAGTTGAGCACTAACACCCCACAGGGTTACTTCAACCTTTACCCATTCCAGAATGGAAATGGGAAGTAATTGGCATGGATTTCATCACAGGCCTACCAAAAATAAAGAAACATAATGACTCAATCATGGTAGTAGTGGACAAACTATCCAAAGTTGGACACTTTATTCTGGTAAAGTCTACCTATAAAGTTGTTAACGTCGCATACATTTTCTTAGAAGAGATTTTTCAACTACATGGGATACCTAAAGCCATCATCTCATATAGAGATACAAAATTCACGAGTAACTTTTGGAGATCATTATTTTCTGGATTGGAAACACAATTAAAATTTAGCACTGCTTATCATCCGCAGATGGATGGACAAACAGAACGTGTGAATCAAATACTAGAGAATATGCTTCGAATGTATGTAATCAATAATCTTTCCCAATGGGAAAAATATTTACATCTTGCATAGTTTGTGTACAACAATGGTTATCAGACCTCGGCCAAAATGAGCCCATTCGAAATACTCTACAGAAGAAAATGCAGAAAACCGGTAACTTGGGACAACCCAGTGGATTTGCTTATGTTGGGGCTGGATCTATTAAAAGATTTGGAATAATTGGCTACCAAAGTACATTATAATCTGAAGGAAGCACAAGACCGATGGAAAAGATATGCCGACAGAAAAATAAAATACAAAGAGTATAAAATCAGAGAACATGTTTACCTACAAGTAAAAGCAAAAAGGACCTCATTGAGCTTGGGAAAATGCGGGAAACTAGCTCCCATATTTTGTGGTCCATTTGAGATATTAGCCAAGAAAGGCCCGATGGCCTATGAGCAAGCGTTGCATGTGCATGTAAAGTTTCACAATGTTTTTCATGGATCATTACTTAAGAAATATGTTTATGATACTGAACATGTAGTTGATTGGTCATTGTTACAGGTATAACTAGAAGGGTAGTTTGTGCCGGAACACCTTAATATATTGGACAAGAGAGAGGTAACACTCAGAAGACGAACCATTAACCAACTGAAAGTGAAATAGAAGCATTTCGTTCCTGAAGAGGTGACATGGGAGAATGAGATCGCAATGAAATAGGCCTACCCCTCCTTATTTCAGGGTTTCATTTCAAGTCCCTAACACTAGGACGGTGTTGTTCTAAGCAGGGAGGGATGTAATATCCCAACAAAAGACTATTTTTATTTTAAATTTATTGTTCTTACAAACTTATTTTTTGTTTAAAGGTGTTGAGTTAAATGAAATTTGGAGCACCTAAACTGTTTATTCGGGTGTTGAGCAAGTGAGCTATGAATAGCACCTAAATTATTGAAGGAATGTTGATCAAGTGAGCTCTAGAACATCTGGACTATTTAGCTGGTTTTGACCATGAGCTCTGGAGCACCAAGACCATTGACTGAATAGTGTTGAGCAATTAAGCTCTGGAGCACTATTAGTTGAATGAGTGTTGAGAAGTAATGCTCTAGAGCAATTAGACTCATGATGATTAATTGATGTTGAGCTAGGAGCTCTGGAGCATCAGTAATCCATTGAATGTTTTTATTTAAAATCAATTATTATTAGTACTTTATTCTTTCTAATTGACTGGGAATGCCACTCAAAGAGGGATTGAGCATGCAAGAGTTTAGAATGGTCAAGTAGTTGATAACTAAAGATCAACTAGATGTTGGGTGAGTAAAAGTCCTATTTTAATAAATAAAGATAAAAATAAATTGTGAGAATTAAAATAAACTGAATTACTAATTAAAGATAAAAATAGAACATTTAGTGTGTCTAACAAATAAACCGAGTGATTTAAACCTAAACCCTAGAATCATTTTCTCATAAGATCTTATAAGTAGCAGAGAGATGAACATTGCAAGGGGAAAGTGTTTCCAAGTTCACTGGAGGGTTCAGCCGTGAGTCTTGAGTGCTTAGGGCACTAGATTGTCTGGTATTTGGTGTTTCCTAGAAAGAGGACTATGCAAAATTAAGGGAAGTTATGTTATGAAGATTCACACAAAGGGTTGGTAAACAGACCTTATTACTACTCTTTTGTTAGTAAAGAAGATAATTAATTCTACCCTAGGCATTCTAGTTCTTTTCATGCTCATTTCGGCTCGGGCGTGACCTGTTGAACACACGAGGAACAGTTTGAGGTCTACGGTTGGGTGGACGTGGCAGTTACCAAGTGAGTTGGATAGAAATAAAGGACTGACAAGTATCTTCAATTTTTATTATTATGTCTCAATAATTATATGTTATAGATATGAATTATTTATTGTATTATATATTATTCATACAAGATTCTATGATAAAAGTAAACATGTTAAATTCTATTCTAAAGTCCTTCAGTAGGTTAATTCCATTTTGAATTAAAATTTGTAAGATTTAGTGTCGTCCAATTATTTATAATGCAAATTTAATTTACAGATTTCGATAATTAAATATAGAATCATTGGCAGAAGTATTTAGCCATGATTATGGGTTATATTTTAAAAACATCTCATCAAAATATTATTAAGGAGAAAGCTCCTATTATCTCCCACACACAGAGAGAATCCCAGAAATAGGATTCTGGGATAGGGTCCCTAAAATCTGATAGGGTTATTAATATATATATTTATAAATTATATATATTAAAACCAAAGCATTAAAATTTAATCCAAAACTCCTTTCAAACATCATCCATCATATATAAACATCAAAACGAATACGAAACCATATAAATATTACTATCAATACCTTCATATTATATTCTTTCTCTTCACATTATATTTACTAAATATAATTTATTAACATTTTGTCAAATCATGCATACTACAAAACGAAATAAAAAACTCCACGATTTAAGTGAAATTACACACAGTCAAAACAAGGTCTCACTTTAGCGTAGATCTGGGATCGAATCCCATTAATTTTACACCATACATAGTCAACACAAGGTCACGCTTAGCATAGATATGCAATCAAATCCCATTAATTTCACACCACACACAGTCAAAACAAGATCACGCCCAATGTAGATTAGGGATCAAATCCCTTTTCCTTCTCATTCACACAGTCAAGGATCACACCCAACATAGATAAGGGATCAAATCCCATTAATTGCTTAACACACACATTCAAAAGGTCATGCTTCCAGTGTAGGTCGGGGATCAAATTCTCAAAAGGGTCAATTCCCAACACCCCTACACACCAGTGAGGTCACGCAGAAGTGAATGATCAGGGATCCATTCCCTTAAACAAAGAACTGGCTTCAAATTTAAAATAGGGTCTTACTCATGCGCAGAATAGGATTGAAATATAGAACCAGACCAAAAATTATAATAGAAGTGACTGACCAGGGATCCATTCCCTGAAACAAATAACTAGCTTCAAATTTAAAATAGGGTCTTACTCATGCGCTAAAAATGATTGAAATATAGAACCAGACCCAAAATTATAATTAGACATGTAATTCCTTCAAGGTAAGAGTTCTTCTTCAATGACTAAGCTCATTCTTTCCTTCAAGGTAAGAGTTCTCCCTATCATTCATATTAATCCTATAAATGTATGTAACACAATCATACTTTCCTTTATTCAAAATATGTCATCTAAGTATAACTTAATGATTTATCTCATGGATCAACTAAACTCAAACATGTCACCACTACAACGATTACAAACCATAAAACATGCCCTCAATGCATGCGAATGCAACATACAAACTTGACCATCAATATAACATTTTCTCATAAATGCAACTAATTAACAGGACAAGTCATGATGAACTATATATACCTTCATAATTTAATTTAATGTTTACAAGAAAAGGTTTTCGCATTCCCAAACTTCTGCATTGTGGAATGCGCGTTGTAGAACCTTCATATTAAAAGCTTGAGTTTCAACCATTTCTGCAACACCGACTTCTGCAATTGCAGATTGCAGGTTGCAGAACCCATATTTACAAGGGTTGAGTTTCAACCATTCCACAATCCCGAATTCCGCATTGCGGATTGCGGGTTGCGGAACGCTTATTTACAACGTTTGATTTTCAACAGATCTGTAATCCTGACTTTCGCATTGTGGATTGCATGTTGTGGAACCCATATTTACAAGGGTTGAGTTTCAACCATTCTACAATCCCGACTTACACATTATGGATTGCGGGTTGCGGAACCGATATTTACAAGCTGAATTTTTAGCACTCCCGTAATCTGACTTCTACATTGCAGATTGCATATTGCGGATTGCGGGGCCTTCAATTTACAAGGTGATTTTGTAGCACTCCCACAATCCTACTTCCGCATTGCGGATTGCGGATTGTGGGGTGTTCAATTTACAAGGGGGGTTTTTAATAGTTTCTGAACTATGGGAATTGTGGATCTTAGTGGATTTTCCACCATGAAACATTCAACCGATTTCATGGACTTAGATCTGTTTCACTCCTTTTGGATGAAGACTTAACAAGGCTTAAAGTAATTAATATATATCAACATTTAGCAGAGTTCAATTTCAGATATAATATCATAAGTATCAACATTTTATGGTTATTTTCCTAACATGGTACTGATAAAAAAAACATCGCATACAATGACAATTTTATGTTTCATTTTCTGAGTACAGTACTAGTTCTATTACAACGGGGATCTACAGATCTTTTGTAAATATAATGCACTATACGAGAAGTTCTTAACCTTATACATTTTACCGATGACAATTCAATTGAACAATAGAATAATAGATCCATCTGCAACTCTAAGTAATTTCAGTGAATCCTACGAAATTTCAAATAACCATGGAACATAGTAATAAACTGGATGTCGAATGTGTTAGAAATAGTAATTACTTCTGTTATCTTAGCTTTAGATTTATCTTTTACTTTAGTTCCTATTTAGAAGTTCAGTTAATAAAACATGCAACAACATGCTTTGCATGCATGCAAAATCTAGGTTAGATGTTTTAGGGTTTCCATAAGTATTTAAATACACATTCAGATTTGGTTTGCAATGCATTAGTTGATCTTCCGTTCATCAATAAAGATTGAAGAGCTGTAGCTCATTCTGCATAATATTTGTGTTTATTTCTACCTCCAACCTTTATTTTGGTATCATACTGTTGGAAGAAGATCGATTGATCGGAGCAAGGGAGAAGCCAAAGCCGTAGCTTTGAAGAAATTTGCAAAAAAAATACTTTGTAGAAATTTTCGCGCCCCTCCCCTGCATAGAGGCGTGAAAATATTTGGAAAAATTTCAAAATAAAAATATATGAAAATTTTCCCGCCATCACTATAGGACAAAGCGCGAAATTTCTCCATATTTTCGCGCTCCAAGCTTAAGAAGACCCACGAAAATTATTTCATGAATTTTTTTTTTGCTTTCACGACTTACTTTTTATGAGTTACTTCAAGTATTTTTCATTTTTAAGGAAGTGAAGAGGAGTTATTATTAAAAAAAAGGAAGGAGATTGTTTTAAAAAAAAAATTCAGTGAAACACTCTGCAACATCTATGACTTCTAGTAGCAACAATCAGTCTCATATTTCTCCTCTTACAGGGAAGAAGGACAATGATGTATGGGCCACAAGGATGGTGGTTTATCTCAGATCAGAAGATGTGTGGGAATATGTCATGAATGGCTATTCCGAACCAGTAGATGATGCATCTTATCAAGCCATATCAAACGAAGAAAAGGATATCCCGCAAATTCACAGGAAGAAGGATGAAAAGGCACTGCGTCACATAATGAACACTTCGGATAACAACGTATTTCCAAAGATATCGGCTTCATTACATGCCAAAGCAGCATGGGAGACCTTGGAAACCAGTTATCAAGGTGCTGGTAAGGTACAAACAACTAAACTCCAAAACCTAAGAAGAGATTTTGAAGATCAGAAGATGAAAGAATCAGAATCAGTAGATTCTTTCATGACCCAAGTCATGGGGATTGTTAATCAGCTGAATACCTATGGTGAAAAGATCGAATATCAAAGGGTGGTTCAAATGGTTCTGAGATCCCTACCCCGCAAATTTGATCCGAAAGTTGCAGCGATTGAAGAAGCAAAGGATCTTAGTACTCTCTCTATAGACGAGTTGACCGTATCGCTACTATCATATGAATCCAGAATCAATAGGAATGAAGAGTCCTCTCTGGAGAGTCATTTCAAAGCACAAGTATCATTGTCAAAAGGTAGAGGAAGAGGAAGAGGTAGAGGAGGATCAAGAGGAAGAGGCATAGGAGGCCGAAGTAATGGCAAGGAAGATTAAGATCACGATCATAACCATGAAGGAGAGAACTACGACAAAAAAAGGTCAGATAATTATAATATTAAGTGTTATTATTGCAATAAATTTGGCCATTATGCTCATGAAAAAATTTTGATCAGGAAAAACATAATGCTAATGTAACTAATACCTCTGAGAATAAAGAAGATATGTTATTTCTTACATGTCATGTTGTACGTGAAATCCCAAAGGGACTTTGTATTTTAGATAGTGGCTGCAGTAACCATATGACAGGTGATAGAGGTCTAATTGCAGACCTAGATTTATTAGTGAAGACAGAGGTCAAAGTCGGCACTGATGAAGTAGTTCCAGTTCTTGGAAAAGAAGTGGTCAACATTCTGACCAAACAAGGCCAACAAAAGACAATCACAAATTTATATTATGCTCCAGGATTGAAGCATAATCTTCTTAACATTGGGAAACTTACTGAAAAGAAATACAAACTTATCTTTGATGGATCGGACTGTGAAATCTATGACAAACCCCCAAATAGACAGTTCATCATCAAAGTACAAGTGACTAGGAATAGGATGTATCCACTAGTCATGAATTGCAGTAGCAAGGTAATCTCTTTTGCTCAAAAATCCACATTCATGGATGATTATTGGTTATGGCATTTCAGATATGGACATCTTCACTTTGGTGGTCTCAAGTTGTTGCAATAGAAAGAGATGGTAAAAAGATTACCCCATATGAAGGAGCCAACAAACAGTTGTGAGTGTTGCATCATTGCAAAGAAGCATAGGGATAGCTTTCCTAAAGGTATGTCTCAAAGGGCACATGCACCTCTAGAACTTATTCATACTGATCTGTGTGGTCCAATGCAGAAACAGTCAATTGGTGGAAGCTATTATTTTCTTACATTTTTTTATAATTTCAGTAGAAAAACATGGGTGTATTTCCTTTGTAAGAAGTCTAGAACTTTTGGCAAGTTCAAGGAATTTAAGGCTCTGGTTGAAAAATAGAGTGGTTATCAACTCAAAGTATTGAGATCAGGTGGAGGGGGAGAGTATGAATCAAAGGAATTTCATGATACTGCAAATATCATGGAATCAAGAGGAAATTCACTACAAGATATACACCTCAACATAACAATGTTGCAGAAAGAAAGAACAGAACCATCATGAATATGGTAAGGAGCATGTTGAAAGGAAGAAACTTGTCCCATGATTTTTGGGGAGATGCAGTGGCTTGTGTTGTTCACGTGATAAATAGATCTCCCAACAAAATTGTGAATAACAAAGTACCAGAGGAAGCATGTACAGGTATGAGTTGTAATATTTCTCATTTCATAATATTTGGTTGCGTTGCTTATGCTCATGTTCCTAAACAACTAAGAAAAAAGCTAGATGACAGGAATGAGAAATGTATCTTTCTTGGATACGGTGAAGAATATAAAGCCTACAAACTGTATAACCCTATTACGAAAAAGGTTATCTTCAGTAGAGATGTGTTGTTCAAGGAGGAAGAGTCATGGAATGGAACCATAGACAAGGTTGTGGGAGTTGCAATACCCCAACAAGAAGATGAAGAAGAAGAGGAGCTGATTGGAAAACAGGGTCGAGTAGCATCTTCACCGGTAGCAAATACTCCAGCAAGAACACCTAGAAACTTAGTTTGACGTGAAGCATCAAGTCCGCAATCAGGTAATGAATATGATAACAGTAATAGAAAGACTAGAATATTGGAAGATATTTATGATGAATTGGATGCAAATACCAATTATGCTTTTATTGCTAGTGAACATGTGTGTTATGAAGACGCAGTAAAAGAAGAGCATTGGGTAAAATCTATGGACGAAGAGATAGATTCCATTGATAGAAATGGTACATGGGATCTAGTTGACCTACCAAAAAATAAGAAACCCATTGGTGTGAAGTGGGTCTATAAGACCAAACTCAATGAAAAAGCTGATATTGATAGGTACAAGGCAAGTTTAGTAACAAAAGGTTTCTCGTAACAACCAGGAATTTATTTTGGAGACAATTTTGCACCAGTGGCAATATTGGACATAGTAAGAGCAATCCTATCAATAGCATACCAAAATAGATGTAAAGTGTATCAGATGGATGTCAAGTCGACATTCTTGAATGGAATTCTTGAAGAATAAATTTATGTGGAGCAACTACATGGGTATGAAATCAAAGAACATGAAGAGAAAGTTTACAAGTTGAAGAAAGCTCTATATGGGCTCAAGCAAGCTCCAAGAGCTTGGTACAGCAGAATTGATTCTTATATGATCAAAAATGGTTTTAGCAGAAGCAGCAGCGAACCAACACTTTACACAAAGGTAAATTAACAAGGACATATTTTGATAGTTTGTTTGTATGTTGATGATATGATTTTTACAGGTGAACTACCAGTAGATGAGTTCAAGGAAGCTATGAAGAAAGAGTTCGAGATGACAAACCTTGGATTAATGAAGTTCTTTCTTGGCTTAGAAGTAGAGCAATTAGAAAAAGTTATATTTATTTCTCAAAGTAAATATGATAATGAAGTTCTTAAGTGATTCAGAATGCTTAATTGCAAACTGACACCTACACCAGTGGAAACAAGTACACAGTTGAGCAAATAAGATGAAATTCCCGAAGTAGATCCAACATTGTTTAAGTGACTTGTAGGAAGTCTCATGTATCTCATAGCTACGAGACCGGATATTATGTATGCTGCCAGCTTGATTTCCAGGTTCATGGAGTTTCCCAAAGAATCGCATTGGCAAGTTGGAAAAATGATCTTACGATATGTTGCAGGGACTTCAAGCTATGGAATTTTATACTCAAGCACTGAGTATGATGTTTTGACAAGTTTCATTGACAGTGATTTTTCAGGAATTTTGGATGACATGAACAACACTTCCGGTCATGTTTTTCATCTTGGATCAGGGTTGATTTCATGGGTATCCAAGAACCATCCCATTGTGACACTTTCATCAGTAGAAGCAGAGTATGTAGCAGCAACATCAACAACATGTCAAGCAGTATGGTTATGCAGAGTTTTAGAAGGTCTCCAATAGAAACAAGAAAGACCAACAACAATCTATTGTGACAACAATTCAGCAATCGCTCTATCCAAGATCCATGTTTTTCACCAAAAAAAAAGCACATTGATACCAGATATCACTTCGTAAGAGAACTTGTGAACCATGGTGAAGTTCATGTTAAGCATTGTAAATCGATTGACCAATTGACTAACATATTCAGAAAGCCATTGGAAAAAAAAAATTGAAACCCATAGAGATAATTTAGGCATTGTAAAAGCTGCAGTAGTCATTAAGAGGGAGTGTTAGAAATAGTAATTACTTATGTTAGCTTAGCTTTAGCTTTATATTTTACTTTAGTTCCTATTTAGAAGTTCATTTAATACAACATGAAACAGCATGATTTACATGCATGCAAAATCTAGGTTAGACTTTTTAGGGTTTCCATAAGTATATAAATACACATTCATATTTTCTTTGTAATGCATTAGTTGATCTTCTGTTTATCAATAAAGATTGAAGAGTCGTAGCTCATTCTGCATAATATTTGTATTTATTTCTGCCTCCAACCTTTAGAATGAGGTAGGAACAACCATGCTCCTCCCAACCGTAGATATAGAGTTGTCTCCTGAAACACTCTAATCACCCCCGAGCCAAATCGTGCATCCCAAGAGTGGAAACGGGTTAACCTCTGTCAAGTTTTAGTTCACTTTTTTCCTAAAACAAGGTGCTCACGCAACAAATCATTTTTCCTAACACCATTGTGATCACACAACAAATCATTTTTCCTAACACCACTGGTCTCACACAACAAATCATTTCATCTCCACGACATACTAAGAAGCGTCGTGCCTCACTCATATGTCGTTTTATTATTTATTTCCTAAGTCTTTTGCAAATAGTTGATTTCATTCTGAATCTTGTGACTGTTACGATCCCTACTCTTAAGGGAGTGCGTCTAGTGCCAGTAATGCACTATTGACACTTTCTTGAGGTTAAATATTCTTGTCCCCCACCCTTGAGATGCACGATTTCCTCTTTCAGCGTGGTTGTCCTGACCAAATTCATTTTTTTTTTTAATTCAAAAACATTTTTCTTACATCTGTCCATATGCAGACTCTTGGGAGTTTTCAAAACTAACCAAAATCAATCCTTAACAAAATAGTTGTTGTCTAATAACTTAATCAAATAATCACATCAGCAAAATCAAATTGTTTCATTTGGGGATATTACAACTTCTATTCTATCCTTCATACCATTGCATTGGTTTTCCTCGGAGGTTTCTTATCCAAAAGATATTTATACAAAATATTAATGTAAAACATAATGAAGCATTGTAATTGTAACTTGTATATGTAAGTACTTGTGGATGGAGAGAGGACTAAAATTGACTCAACTAGGGATTTCAAAAAATTCATTTTATACAAAAGCTAAAAAAAAAATAATAAAAGGAAGGTTAGAAAATAGTTTTTATAAGCTTAGCAAGTATCTATTCACAAAGCTTAGTATCTCTCTATTCACTCTATTGGAAAGCTTAGGGAAAACCAAGGGTGGTCATGTGAAACCGACATCCCACTCAAGATTGGTCGTTATTTAGGAAACCCTCGGTACCCTCGACCAGAATATATAATAAGGACCTTTAAGGGTCCTTGAGGAGGCAACAGTTAGTCAATTGTTTTATAATATGAATAGAAAGAAATAAAAATTCTTTTAAAAAAAATATTTCCATGCTTATCTCAAAACATGAACTATTCATCTTACTATAGTAAAAAGCCTACTAAGCTACTTATTCCTTCCTATTGAAATAGTTTAGAAATATTTTAATTAATAATTACATAGAGTTTAGAAATACTCGGTTAATTTTTCATATGGAGACCCTCATGTCATGTAAATGGGCAGGTAATTTAAGTAGGATGTGATATTTAAAGGAAACGCATGAGTTTTGACATGAAAAGACATTTTAAAAAGAATAAAATAACTGTATTTGGCCATTCAGAAGTAATGGATAGCCATTCTATGCCTGATTCCATATACAAAGGAGTGGCACAAGGAAGTACTAAGTATTAATACCATCTCTCATGTGTCTTACACACTTTCTTCATTTGCTTCTATGTTCCACAGGCTTTATTGGTTTGTAATATTTTTACCTATAGACTAGAAGAACTAAGGAATACCAATTGGTTAGTTGTGTTTGACATACTGATTAAGAACTAAGAAGGAAGACTAGTGAGTGAAGTAGACATTCACTTTGCTTCGTGGCATGATGGAAGAAATTGCTCAACCCATAGGCAAATTTGAAAGGCGTCCACTTTGGGCTTGCATCGTCTAGAGAAATTGTAAGTAGGATGAAATAAATAGATAAGAATAATGGGTAATAGGGTCATTGTCTACAACAATCCTGACACAAATAATCTATGTGAACTCCATTAAAGCTCTTTTTCATACTAATTCACTCAGAAACCACCTTTGAACTCTGCATATAGAGAATGTATATGTATGTATTTTAGGTTTAAAAAAAATACCTCTTGTTTCTCCTTGTTTTTGTTGTTGGAAGAGCCACAAACATGAACCTTGTTTCTACTTGCTTTTGCTATTAGCATATTCATAGGGAGCAGAGACGTAATGACGAGCCTTAGAAATGTCCCCAGCTATACCAACAAAATTTCATCATCTTGAACTGATTTAGGAAATGATCGACATGGTCATTGAAGCCCTACCTCAATGTTTTACTTATTTTATATTAATTTCTTTTTCAGTTTAAATAATTACTTTAAACCCCAAAAGGCCATAATTTTTACTCCCTTTCCTTTTTTACGTATTTTCAGTTAAATTGTTTTTAAGTTTAAATGATTACTTTAAAGCCCAAAATCCCATAATCTGTACTCCCGTGCCTACTACATGGACACCTTGGTGGTCCTCCCCTTTGGATATATAAGTTTTACACCCATGCATGCTGCTACAGTGGATACACAGGTGGTCCTCACCTTTGGATATATATCATGTTCATAGTGATTAGAACATATTTTGTATATATCATATTAAAACTGATTATAGGCTCAAGGCCATCCTATCTTTGTTTTTCTAGTGTGAGAGACTCAATACAACTCTAGTATATTTTTTTTGGAACCATGACAACTCTGTTTTTTCCATTCTGTAACATCATCTTTTAGGGACCGGCACATCACCTTTTAAGGACCAACAACATTCTAAAATATTTTTAATACATGCTCCCTCAGTAAGATGAACATTTACTATGTAATGTAATATTCATGTATATTAATTTAATTAAAGCTATAAATTTATTTTTAAAGAAAAAACATGTTGGAGAATATGTACAAAACATAAAATAATAAATACCAAATAAATTACCACATCTTGCTTGAAAGATAATTATATAAGCCACTTCTGATACAAAGGAATATCTACAAAACAGAGAAAAGAAAATACTATCATATTAACCCCGTCCTCTTATTAATATATTTAGACAAGCCCCTTGTGTGACTTGAGAAAGTATATAAAACATAAAATAGAATACTTGAAAGATTAACGACATCTTGTTATATATCACAGTGTAACATCTTGCTTGTTATCTTGTAATATGACCTAGGTATTTGAAAAGTTGAGATCCTTGTTCAACTTTATAGCTTAGCACAATCAATAAACATGAGAACATAGATACTGCCTCGTGTATGCCTTATTCCATGTCCCCCGCTGCTTCGTCACCTTAATCAATGCCAATAGGATTATGTGAAATGGAAATAAATGTCGTGTTTCTTATGATATTTTAAAAAAAACATGGCACACTATTTTCAAAAACTGAGGCATACATTAAGGTTTATGAAGTTGAAGAAGGAAAAACAAAAATAGAACGAAAAACAAAAGTGTGCAAATAAAAAACTAGTCTGACCCTCACAAATTTCAGACCTGTACATTGATGTTTTTCAATGACCACCATAACCATTTCAAAACCTATAAATTGCATCTCTAAATGTTACCATCTTCCCAAAACCCATAAGTTGCATCTCTAAATGTTGCCACATTTCAAATAATTGTTTACCCTATTGATAATTGATGCTCTGCAGTTGATTGATGTTGTACATTATCCATCATTGCTAATGTCTATTTTATTTTTAGTTTGCATGAGTTTATGAAATAGTTGATTGTTGTTGTACAGTATCAATCATAGCTCATGTCTATTTTATTTTTAGTTTGCATGAGTTTATGAAATAATTAGGAGCAATCTTCATTGCATGTTCATGCATGTGAAGAATATAATAAATCTACAAATAGATTTAATTTGTGCTAATACATGTAAATATTAAATGCTTTTATTAGTCTTCTATGTAATGTAATCATCATATAAGTGTGTATTTATCCAACCTGTTGATCAAGAAAGAAATAATAGAAAATTTAGTTGACTGCGCTGCATAAAAGTTGTGTGTTTATGTGTTGTGTTGTTTTGTTTATGTTGTTTCAAGTTTTTCTCTTTCATAATCTTCATTTAATATCAGAGCTTTTAATGCTTTCTTTATTGCCATACAATGCATTCTTCACTTGTAGACTTGATGTATGTTTCCTTCTACTTCAAAACCTTGTGGCTATTCCACAGATTCCCTCTTCTAAGTACTCATTCAAGAAGGCTCTTTTCACATCCATGTGTTGAATGATCTATTTCTTTTGAGTAGCCATGAAAAGGGAAATTAATAGTCTGATAGTCTCTCGTCTTGCTATAGGCACAAATGTCTCTTCATAATCAATCCCATACATCTGTGTGAATCCCTTAGCAACTAATCATGCCTTGTGTCTTTCAAGGGTCCCATCATTGATATATTTTGTCTTGTAGAGCCATTTAGTACCAATTTTTTTCCTTGTCATGTGGAAGATATGTAATCTTCCAACTATCATTCCTATGAATTGCATCTGTCTCTTCTTGCATAGCTTACATCCAAACCTCATTAGTAGATGCTTCTTCAAAACTTAATGGTTCAAAATAAGATCGTGAAAATAAAACAAAATTTACAATCTCACCTCTTGGATTTTCTTTATGTGGAAGACTTGTACTTCTGTGGTAAATTTCATTGAAGCTTCTTACCTTCCTCATAGGACTTGGACTTGAATATGGAGAACTAGATGAGGGGTTAGTTGGTGGATTTGTAGCATTTGGAAATGAAACATTAGTTGGTTTCTGATGATTAATATAATCAATAATATCACAATTCAAACCATATTTTGAATTCTCAACATGGTCTTTTTTATGACCATAAAATCTGGGCTTTCATCAAAAATCACATCTCTTGACACAACAATGTTATTGGTGAGAAGATTATACACCCCATAAGCCTTATTTTGCTCACTATATCCAACAAAAAAGCATGATTCACTTTTTGGATGTAACTTTTATCTCTTTTGATCAATTACATGAACATAGGCTAAACAACAAAAACTTTGAAATGTTTCACATTAGGATCTTTCGCATACCACGATTCATAAGGAGTCATCATGTCAAGTGCACTAGTGGGACTTTGATTGAGAATGTACACTCATGTAGAAACTCCATCACCGCAAAAAGAATTACTTAATTCCTTGGTCTGTAGCATACTTCTTTCCATTTCCACCATTGTATGATTCTTCTCTTAGATACCCCATTTTGTTGAGGTGTGTAAACATTGGTATGTTTTCTTTTAATGCCTCTCATATCACAAAAATTCTAAAAACCTCTTGAAAAAAATTCTCCTCCACCATCAGCCCATAACACATTATTTTGTAACCAATTCACCCTTGCTATTCAAAATATTAACCCAACAAATTCGGGAGTAATCATCAATCAGAGTAATGAAATATGATGACTTACCCAAACTCTTTGTCTACATAGACAAATACTAGAATGAACTAGTTGAAGTGGATAATGGGCCCTCCATGCCTTTCCTTTTGAAAATTTATGTCTTGCATGTTTTCCTTTAGCACATCATTCACAAGCCTCCTTGTGCTCTTCATCACAAGCCTCCTTATGCTCTTCAACCTTTGGAAAACCATAAACATTTTTTTTTTACGTTAGAAGCTTCAAACTATGAAAATTCAACTGCCCATATCTGAGATGCCACAACCAACTTTTGTTTTCATATACCATAATAGCAAGATTCATGCTATGTTGTCCAAAATTCAATGGGAACATCCAATTATTTGACATACGAACAATTGTAACCACCGTATTTCCTTGACTCTTATCATAAATTGTGCATTGTGTATTGCCAAACACTACTTTATAAATTATTTTCGAATAACTGTCCAAGACTTATGTGGAGTGTAATAAACATATTTAACATTTTTCATACCTTCTTTAATATGGACTTCCATATCTCTTTTACAGAAACCTATAAACATTTTTCATCACCAATTTTGATTTAACCTATGGAACCTTCATCCATTGTAGAGAAGAGATTGTAATTTCATGTTATGTGGTTAGAACAACCATGAGATTTTGAAGTACAAGGAAAATAACATAAAGTCTACAAGTTGAAGAAGGCGTTGTATGGCCTAAAGCAAGCACCAAGAGCTTGGTATGTTAGGATTGATGGATATTTTCATGAGAATGGCTTCAACATAAGTAGAAGTAAGAGTGAACCTACTGTTTACTACAAACAAGAAGAAGGTAATAATATTCTTATTGTTAGTTTATATGTTGGTGATTTGTTTCATATGGGTAGCAATACTAAGATGAAGGATGTGTTAACACCCAAAATGACCCCCTAGGTTGTGGGAGAGGGAAAGCTAGGGTAACCACTAACCAATCTTTAGACTTAAGCTACTTACCCAGCTTAGTCTGAGAGGGCTCACTCTACAAACATATGAAAGACTGGAATAATCAAAGGTGTCAACAATGAAAACATACACCAGCATTCACATCAAGGATATTCAATTACAACAATACAAAAGATATGCTTTCTATTGGAAAACAAATGATTTAAACGTCGTCGGCTGAAACATATGAATCGCTCTTTTGGGCAATGGAGTCACGTCAGACAAAACTCAGGAAAAACTTATTCATAAGGGATTCACAAATGCATTAACACAGGGGCGAGATAATAAACAACTCATAATAGAAGTGAATTTAATTGATGAGACAGAGGAGTAAGAAACAACCCATTGATGTAAGGCATATAATAATGGATCCTACATCAACTTTAGCAGAGAAAATAATGGTGAAATACTTGGAAAAGATAAGCAGAGCATACTTTCACGAATTCTACTTAACTATCACACTACTCCAAGCATTGAAGAATGTCACAAAATGGAAATAACAATGAGGGATACATAATTAACATAGAAGAGGAAAAAAATACTACAAGAACAGTTACACAAGAATCCCTGTAAACATTAGCTCGGCTCTGCAATTTCTATTCAAAATATAACTCGGAAATGTCTTACAGAACAATACAAAATTCCCATAAAGGTTTTCAACAAGATTTTTCAACCCTTCTGTCTATAATTACAATGAGTTTATAGAGGCCCCTAGAGCTCTAGGCTCGGCTCTCTTCTGAATGGAAAACAGTTGTAATTACTTGACAGCTAACTAAGGCATTTCGCCGTTACAACTTAAAAACAAACACACGCGGTATAGGCCTAACCGCTTTATTACATTCACTGGATTATTTTGCTATAAGACTAACTACTTTAACATAAGCAAAACAGAAAATTGACAGCTCCAGCTTTGCGGCCTCCATTGCTCGTCGTTCCCTTAGTTGATGTCTTGGAGCCTTTAATTTGCCATTTTCAATGCTGGCTCTCCAAATATGGGCTTGCAGGTCATTTGTGTCTCTTCAAAACTTGGAAACTAGGAGTACACTTGTATAGCCAAGAAAACTGAATTGCCGGGTAGTGGGATGAAAAGGACGTAAGAATGTCATCACCTTATTTCTGAGCTCTCACATGATCGTACCAGTTGAGGAAATCACCCCCATCGAAGGGAACATTTGTTCGGGTTTCCTTTGATGGGGAAATAGGGAGCACCTCTTCAGTAGGGACGATCTAGTCCTGGATTACATCTTCATCCTGGGGGATTTTATCCTCCTCTTCCTTGTGGGCTTCTCCTCCTTTCTGTTGCAGCAAATTCCAACACCCATGTTGTGTCTCGGGCTCTTCCGACTCTCTGGAAGAACCGTCTTCCACTTGGTCAGAAACCATAAGAGGTGGGAGAGTATACTCCTCTACTATCTCAGACAACACATGTTCTGGTGCAAATATTATCTCGGTCCCTTGATCTCTCTCCATGTCTATGATACTGCCTTCCAAAAATAACCAAACATATGAACTCACCACCCTTTGGAATTCGACGTAAGCTGCAGGCCCAGAGAATCAGGTTTATAATGACCAATAAAGACAACATCTGCATGAGAATTATGTTGTCATGATTCTCTAACTTATACCTTCCAAATGATTTATCATGATGACTGAGGATAGGACTGATGCAATGCATGTTCGACGATGCATTTTGGATCACACAGAAAGGACCCCTGACGGCACTGAGGTGTCTTAGCCCATGTGGCCATCATTAACCTCTGGAGGAGATATCCTTTTCTTGTGTGGGAACTGGTTATCGGATCAGGACTGTAGCTTTTTTGCTTCCGTTGCTTCCCATTTTGCCGTACATAGTTCCAAATTTGACTGTTGGATGGAACGTCCCTGCCAACCACGACAATTTTGGGCTTGGTTAACCTACGAGAAATGAAAATCATCGCCACTATCTGGGACCCTTGATCCATTCCTAATAGATCTGAGCTGTTGCAAAGACCGCAACATTTAATCCACCTGCGGTGATCTTGAACACGACCTTTCTCCGCATATATTGGATTGGTGCTACCCTTTCCTCACCGTAGATCTAGGTTCCCATCATTCTACACCATTGATTTGCCGTGGACTTTGGCCACAGGTTAACACCTTCTCCGCTTTTGCAATATTTATGTTTATTTTCTTTCCCCAAAGACTCAAGGCCATGGATCTCTTGGGGTGACTTACTCTGTGTCGTTCCCTTACACCTCTTTCTGCTGCTAGCCTATTTTCCTACGTTTAGTCCCCCAATTTCCCTGGAAGACTGGATCTTTGAATACTCCTTCTCCCTTTACAAAATATTTTCTCTAAGGTTTAGCACAATTCTGGTGCTAACAGGATGAATTCAAATTTTCTATGATGAGTGAGTTTGTGTAACAAACCCACTTACCCAAGTTGGTAAAAAAAAAATAAAAAACTTGTAAATTGTTCTTGTAACATAAAAGGACTCCACAATACTTAATCCATCCAGTAGATAACAATGTAAGTAGGATAACACATTAGTTAATTTGAAATGTTAACATGTATAACTTGTACCTCTTTTGGAATTCTTACCCAATCATGATTAACTCAATTGTATGTGACATAAAGTAACTACATTTATGAGATCTTTACATGTACCACATAATAGTCGAAATCATCCCTTACAATTAAATCACTTCACAAAAACATGTTGTTAATACATTAACAATAAAATCATTCAAATCATTCAGATCATACATAAGAAAATCATTCAATCATACATAAGAAAAAGACATGAAGAGACACATGTACACTTGGTTCACCCAGCTCTCTGGGCTACATCCACAAGGAAGGTTGCATCAAATTTTATTCATCAAATGGGGATTACAATGTACAACACACTTGTCATCTTTCTTTCCACATTCTCATCCCGCTCTCCAAGGGAGCACAAACATAGGTCCCCAGCGGTACAACTAGCATAGTATCACCATCCTATTGATGATTGTCATTAAAACTTAGGATAGATATATATTAATTTAAAAGAACTATATTATCATTTCACTCGAATTGAATCATATGATTACACTTCCTAGACATGCAAATCCAAGCCCAAGGTTTATACCACCGACTAGATAAGTGTCAAGATAACATATAATCAACCTCATTGATAACCTCATACTATAATATTCAGGCCGGGATTGATTATCTAAACTCAACAATCTAGTTTCCGTCAAGATAAGGATCATCCTAAGACCACTTTCAATTTGGAAGTTCTCTTACTTACTCATATAATCAAAGACTATTTCTCCCCAATAAAGGTTCTCATAGTATAAATCCCGTTCAATAATTGTACTTACGGATTTCACTTCCTAAACTCACGCTTATGTATATATATTAAGTTTCCAAAAAAATAAGTGAAGAGAAGCTGGACATTACCATAGATCTTTTAAAAATCATGTACTACTCTACGACTCTTGATACATGGTTAATTAAACCAACGGAACTTAGATATGAACCTAAGCAATTAAAAACCAGAAGGCAATACATTTTTAACCACCCGGAATGGTCAGCTAAGATCGAGGAATCTATACGCTTGCAACTAAAATATAGGTTATAAAAAATGTAATTAAACCTGGAGGTACGTCCAAATCCCTGTGCAAATCTATATAGCACATATATAAGAAATACAAATGTAGAGGGTTGTATCCCCAGATCTTCTAAGCCATCCTTTTCCATGGGTCTTAGGGATCCTGAAGAAAACAAATTACAAATTTCATCAACAAAATGAAAGGCAAAGTTCCAAATGCGTTTTCATTCCCGCAACACGAAGATTAAGATTTCAGAATGCAATACCTATTCAAACAACAGCGATTGAGATCTCCGAGTGTCCTGAATATATTTCCACCCCAGACATTTAGATCTCTACAAAGGATAGAAAATAAAATCAAGCTACGTATACCTTAAAAGATGGAGATTATGGTTTTTCCAGCATAGTCTACATATATATCTTTTCCAATAGAAACATACATTCATGGATCTGGCCCTTAACGGCCGTCATACTCCTTTCTTCGTATACACAACTTGCATATGCATTTTATATATTATGTTATACATATATAAAAAGATTGGAAATAACATAATGCTGAACTACATTCCTAAAGAAAAAATCCATCCTCAGAGGTTAGCAATACTGAGCCAAGATCTAGACTGAGCCAACACCTGGATCTTCTCTACCAATAGCAATCAAATTCAACACGTGTATATAAGTAACTAAAACGCAGGTAGAGAAGCTATCCCATGGACCGCTTCCCAAATCACGATCTAACATAATGCAGGAAAAATCTACACACCGAGTACTAAGAGGGAGGACATGAACTCTTCCTTCAGGAACCTCCTAAATCAATATGACCCAACCATAAACCTTTTATGACCTGGATCAAGACATTCGGCTTTTCTTTCTTGCTATGCTAGAACATATATATAACCAAAATAAAATTTCTACCTAACACCCTGCAGAAAAAATATATGTATTCACAAAGTGCTAAGAAGGAGGACCCGCTATTCCAAGGTAAGCCCCTGCTCGTGTCGAAAAGACTTCATTTTATACACTCTTCCTTCTCACTCACTCTGCCCTCGGATACTAGGTGACAACTGGTTGTTTAACTAAGTTTTTCACTCCACGACAGAGACAATATGCGATAATCTCTCCCCGAGATTCTCCTCCACCGCTCGTTCAATTATAACTTTGTAGTTACACCTGGAGTGTGCCCTAGCCGTATGCTTAAATATATGCTTTTGCTTTTAACAATGAGTAATACCCATATATTCCGTGTATAAATAACTAAATCTATATATATTTCTAGTTATTTATTTTACTTAGTTTGTAAACTTTCACCTATATATGTAAACATATATATATATGTAAACATATATATATATATATATATTTTGACGTATAAATTCCCTCATCTAATGTAAGATATATTTTTCATTTGGCTTTTTATAATTATGTCTATATATTCTACAATGTCATGGTAGTTTCCAACGTTTCTCTTCTTATTTCTTAATAAGGTTATTATAATATAAAGCTCTTTTGGTTTGTTGGATAAAAGGAGGTATCCTCCTAATTTTAAAGGAAATAACCATGATTTATATATATATATATAAAATATATAATTATCTTCTCGATACTTACATATCTATAATTAAATAGATGGCCCCTTTTGTTATATAACTATACGAGTTATATACATTCTCATATATATATATATATATATATATATATATATAAAAGTAAATACATATATCTAATATGTTTACTTTTATATTTCTTTTAGGTGAATTCCTCCCTTAACTAATATATATATATAAATTTCTCAACCTCATATGCTTATGAATATTAACTAACTTTCGTGGCTTCCTATCCATCTCGTCTTTCCCCTGACTTTCTTCGAATTCTAGACGGAGCTAAGGTTACGTTGTTATCAGTTAGTCATGACATTCACCTCTTTCCCCATCTGGTGGGTTCTTGCCTCGTCATTAAGTTGTGTCTTAGTCACAGTTTCATGAGTCTATTTTACATTTTACAATTAAGGAAGTAAATAATACTTCTTACTAGGTTTACTGGTGGGGCCTTGGCCTTGAGCTCCTCACCATAAACCAATATACAATTTACAATTACATTTACAAAAATGATAACAATAGGGGTCAAATTGGAGGGATGTTACACACTCCTCCCCTTAAAAATAACACCGTCCTCGGTGTTCCATAGTTTGTCTTTTGTATCCTTTTACCCTCTTTTGCTTGCTTTATTATTCTGTTTTGGTCGTCTTCTCATTTTTTCGCTTTCCGTAAACTCTTATCGCTTATATCCTGTAACTTATACAGATCATACAAGATCTTCCAATGTTATTTAACATAACATAAGTATACAAAATTTCAAAACAATACATGTTCATCATTCTTCCTCTTCCTTGAGGGAATATTTTCTTACTCTAGCATTCATAACTCTCACACATAAAGACATCCATTAGTCTACAATACAAATCATTAATATTGTTCATATCATAACACAATATTTCAACAACACTTGGTTGATTATCAAACTCTCCCATGACTTTGGAATTTCAGCAGTTTCTCTGTTGTACATAGAACTCTTTCTCGAGTTATGTTATTTTGAAACTCAGCAAATCAAAATTTGCAACCAGAATACTCTCTATAAACTCAACACAATAATCAGACAATCTCGCTCTGCAACTCATTAGTTAGCATTCCCTTCATCGAATCTTCTTGTGTGCAAAACACAAGGAAAATTTAGTGAGCCTCCTACCCAATTCGATGGATTAAGTCTGCCTAGGTCTTTGGGTCAGTTTAACATTCAACGAGCCTCCTGCTCTGTTCCACTTCCATGGGGAACATGACCACATTTTTAGGGAAGTTTCCTCCTACAACTGCTAGTGAGTGAGTGCAAGATGTAGCCATTCTGCTTGAGCCCAGGAAATATTCTTTTCCCCTCAAACCTTCTCGTTTGAGTCCAGAAAATATTCTTTTCCCCTCAAACCTTCTCATTTGAGTCTAGGAAATATTCTTTTCCCCTCAAACCTTCTTGTTTGAGTCCAGTAAATATTCTTAGTAACGATCATTTATTTCTTGTAGGCCGCATGCAACATAATAGCAACAAAATATTAGCATATATTTACCTATAATATTCTTTGCATTTTCATGATTACACATCATCAATCATAAGTCTTACCACAAGTCGTGATTATAGATAAAAATGTCAAGTAAATCATTACTTACTTTTGAAATATTTAGCTCAACATATATCTATGAGTGCTTTTATAATCTACGTTCCTCCTTGATCATGACACCAGTCGCTGTTTAATATCACTTCCTGAAATGTGAGTATAAATAAAAATTTATTTGCTTCAATTGCTTAACAATTGAACACATTAGTTGCATAGCATTATACACCTGCTCGTTCAATTAACTTGTGCATCCTCTTCTCTTCATCGTGATGTAAACTCTTCAATATCCTTAATGTGAGTTTGCAGTCAAACCTACTTACAAACAAATATGTCAGTAGCGTATAGATTTATTTTCATCTAGGATTCATTATCTAAGGACTCTTTTCTCCTTAATATTTCCATACTCTTTCAAAAGATACCATAATTCAATAACAAGATTTAAGATTATTCTATTATAATCATACTTATACTTTTAACAAAATCTCTCTTCGTGATACACATCAACCTTTATTTAGAAGAATAATAAGATCGTTTGAACTCCTAGGTTTTAATACATGCAAATCCTTAAGGCACTTTTAGGTTTATCTTAAAAAGTTCTATTAAGAATCTTTATACGTGTACAATGAGATACAATAATCAATCTTAACTCTTAACAAAACAACATTCAAATGCATGAGTCACCTTATCAAATGAGTTTGTTCATATCTTTAAGCATCACTTTGTAACCCATGAACTAAGGTATGTTAAATTCATGTGACTATCAATTACTTAAGAGTAATAATTCCATACTATTGGATCCATGGAAAAAATGAAGAAAGTCAACAAAATTTTGCGATAAGTATACTTACCAAAATCTAAGTAGAATGATGTACATTCTATCTTCATCTATGAGGCTATATTTTCTGATATAGTATTCATGAAACTGTTGTCACAACAAAGCATTACCAACTACTATATATAACTATTAAAATTGAAGATGTTCAAGTGACTTCACTCAATCAAACCATATACAATGAACTTAATATTTCTTGTTCCCTTTTTTTTTTGTTTTCCTGCCTCTTCATAGACAAAAATAAATATATCAGTTTAAACATAGAGGAGCATGGTGGTTCAAAAACTGTTTTAAAAGAGTACTGAGACATCAACATTATAGAATAATATAACACTTGTAGACAAGTCAGTTTTTATGATTCAGTCCTAAAAGTACACATAACTTTTGAAATAGTGTTCACTCAAACAAGGTTTATTTGACTTTTATAAAACATAATAATCTTAGCTAAATCTTAGTAATATTGAAACTAATACTAATATTCATCCTCGTTTCATCCTCTAACCTAATGAATCTCATAGGTAGCGCGTTTAGAAAAAAATATAATACCAACAACTATAATGAGAATCTATTTGATACTGTTGTGAAATTTATGTTAACCTGCATGTTCATAATCCCTTGTTTATAAGGTGAAATTTAAACAAAATACCACTTTCCATAACAATATCGTTCAACCATGTGAGTAAGGAAAATCTTACGACAAAGGAAAGCAATGCTGAAAAATACTTATCTTTATTCCTTTTGGAGAGATTGAAGTTCAAGTTGGATGATATTAATCCCTCATTCATTTCAGTCCATGTATCCAAAACATAACAAGGCAACTTGATTGATTAGTTTATCAACCTTATTTCGTGTTCATCCCGTTAGGCCCGAGTGCTGTAACCTATAGGTCCGATACCATCTGTAACAAACCCACTTACCCAAGATTGTAAAAAAAATAAAAAACTTGTAAATTGTTCCTGTAACATAAAAGGACTCCACAATACTTAATTCATCCAATAGATAACAATGTAAGTAGGATAACACATTAGTTAATTTGAAATATTAACATGTATAACTTGTACCTCTTTTGGAATTCTTACCCAATCATGATGAACTCAATTGTATGTGACAGAAAGTAATTACATTTATGAGATCTTTACATGTACCACATAATAGTCGAAATCATCCCTTACAATTAAATCACTTCACAAAAACATGTCGTTAATATGTTAAAAATAAAATCATTCAAATAATTCAGATCATACATAACAAAAAGACATGAAGAGACACATGTACACATGGTTCACCAAGCTCTCTCGGCTATGTCCACAAGGAAGGTTGCATCAAATTTTATTCATCAAACGGGGATTACAATGTACAACAAACTTGTTGTCATCTTTCTTTCAACCTTGTCATCCCGCTCTCCAAAGGAGAACAAACATAGGTCCCCAGCGATACAACTGGCATAGTATCACCATCCTATAGATGATTGTCATTAAAACTCAGGATAGATATATAGTAATTTAAATGAACTATATTATCATTTCACTCGAATTGAATCATATGATTACACTTCCTAGACATGCAAATCCAAGCCCAAGGTTTATACCACCGACTAGATAAGTGTCAAGATAACATATAATCAACCTCATTGATAACGTCATACTATAGTATTCAGGCCGGGATCGATTATCTAAACTCAACAATCTAGATTTCCGTCGAGATAAGGATCATCCTAAGACCACTTTAAGTTCTCTTACTTACTCATATCATCAAAGACTATTTCTCCCCAATAAAGGTTCTCATAGTATAAATCCCGTTCAATAATTGTACTTACGGATTTCACTTCCTAAACTCACGCTTATGTATATATATTAAGTTTCCAAAAACATAAGTGAAGAGAAGCTAGACATTACCATAATCTTTTAAAAATCATGTACTACTCTACGACTCTTGATACATGGTTAATTAAACCAACGGAACTTAGACATGAACCTAAGCAATTAAAAACCAGAAGGCAATACATTTTTAACCAGCCGGAATGGTCAGATAAGATCCAGGAAGCTATACGCCTGCAACTAAAATATACGTTATCAGAAATGTAATTAACCTGGAGGTACTTCCAAATCCCTGCGCAAATCTATATAGCACATATATAAGAAATACAAATGTAGAGGGTTGTATCCCCAGATCTTTTAAGCCATCCTTTTCCATGGGTCTCAGGGATCTTGAAGAAAACAAATTACGAATTTCATCAACAAAATGAAAAGGCAGAGTTCCAAATGCTTTTTCATTCCCGCAACACGGAGATTAAGATTTCAGAATGCAATACCCATTCAAACAACAACGATTGAGCTCTCCGAGTGTCCTCAATATATTTCCACCCCAGACATTTAGATCTAGACAAAGGATTGAAAATAAAAGCAAGCTGCATATACCTTAAAAGATGGAGATTACAGTTTTTCCAAAATAATATATATATATATATATATATATATATATATATTTTTTTTTTTCAATAGAAACCTACATTCATGGATCTCGTCCTTGACGGCCATCATACTCCTTTATTCGTATACACAGCTTGCATATGTATTTTATATATTATGTTATATATATATCAAAAGATTGGAAATAACATAATGTTGAACTAGGTAACAAATGGTGTAACCGTCGGATACTAGGTAACAATCGGTTGTTTAACTAAGTGTTTTCACTCCACGACAGAGACAAAATGCCATAATCTCTCCCCAAGATTCTCCTCCACTACTCGTTCAATTATAACTTTGTAGTTACACCTGGAATGTGCCGTAGCCCTATGCTTAAATATATGCTTTTGCTTTTAACAATGAATAATACCCATATATTTCGTGTATAAATAACTAAATCTATATATATATATATAGTTATTTATTTTACTTAGTTTGTAAACTTTCACACATATATATATATATTCACGTATAAATTCCCTCATCTAATGTAAGATATATTTTTCATTTAGCCTTTTATAATTATGTCTATGGGAGATTTAAGCTTCATGCAATGTTTTCTAGAAATAGAGGTTTATCAACAAGTAAATAATTTTCATTTGAATCCTTATATCTTTCTTGATAATTGAAAGGATCACCAATAAGAATTTGAAAAAACATGTCAAGAAGAATAGTTTCAAAGAAAATTATTGAAAAACCATACCATAACCATTCCAATAGAAACTTTTACAAAGAATCCTTCAATCTTAACATTAAGAATCTATCCTATTCTAAGCATGAAAAGTCAATCCTAGTCCCCATTATCTTGCAGATTTAATTTTACCACTTGATTATCTAATTGGCACTTCTTTGATCTTTAAGACATAATCCCTTTTCACCGAGGGTTTAGAATCATTCATTTATTTCTAGACAATCAATCATAACACACCATAAATGATCTCATGATATTTTGAAATCCAACAATATAACAAAAATTAGTTTTCTCAATACCAATTTCACATTACATCTCTCATAACAAGATATGAAAGGATATGCTAGGTATGCTGAATAATTGGAATAGTATGCTATTGAAGAATTAGATATACTGAAAAATCAATAACATATCACTCTTATCATCACCATCAAATTCAAGACAAAGGAATAACTTATGTAATATCGTGATCTCGAACCTATTACCAAGATGAATACATACCCAAAAAAAACACGTCTCTCCGTTTCCTCACACCTGTCTCTCCATTTCCTCACGGCGTATGTCCCCCGTGTTGATTTTGTTGGTAAAATAACTTGTTGCAAGACCATATTTAAAAAAAACAAATATTTTTAAAAATATTTAAGTGCACATAATTTTAAAACTCAATGTTTATATTAGGTATTTAGCTATTATAGTTGTCATACCTCGGTGATGTTTTTAATATTTTTTTGTTGATTTCATTATGTTTATTTTTTTACCAGCGTTACCATTTTTAAAATAATATTTATTTTTAAAATTTTAATATATTTTAAAATTATGAAAAATATTTTTTAATTTTCAAATATTTAATTTAATATTAATATTTTTATACCTATTAATAAACTATAATAAAAATATATTTGTAAAAAACAAAACAAATTGAAAGTCAGTCAGAGAACTTTGACCGCTAACGGATTACTATAGACGCTGTCTTCCTCAGGTGCAAGGCTGAGAGATTTAAATAATTTAATATCAGATGTCTAGGCAAGCATCGACATCAAAAAAGTAGGGATGGGATAATGCGTTCCTCGCTGAAATTCTTCTGGAAGGTACATGTTGAAACATTTTCTGCATAGAAGAAATTTTATTAAAATTTAGATCAGCATTTGTAAAAGAAGATATATTTATTTAATGTAAATACAAAAATGGCAATCACATTTATTTAACCCTAAATAAGTAAAAACAATAATGCCGTCGTGAATCTGAAAGGAGAGTGTCTTACTGATAACAAGTCCAAACCACATTCATCTAAATTTGGAATGAGATGTCCCAAATCCCGAGGCCTAAACTTAGGAAATTCAGCACTCCAATACTTAAGCCGACTTACTCCGGGCCATATTTCTTCATTGGGAGTTCCTATTACCCTGAAAGACGAAAGCAAAACTATGGTAATTGTATTTCGACCAAAAAGACAATACAATTACAGTAAACACTTTTTTGAGATTAAAAATACTTAAACTCACTGGAATATCTTAATTATTTGATGATATTTAGTACGGGTATCTCCTTGAAAGAAAGGCTCCATAATACACAATTCAGCTGCATAATTAGTTACAACAATTACCATTAACTCTTTCTTTAAACTGAATAACTCATACAAACCAAAAAGCTTTGTACTAAATGGAATGTACTGTACCAAAAATGCACCCAACAGCCCAAATGTCAATTGCAAAATTATAGTCCGTTTCTCCGAGAAGCAATTCAGGAGGCTTATACCATAGAGTTGCCACCTGCATTCGATAGTCAATTAGAATTTAGAAACCCTACTTTAATTAGAATAATCACTATCCCAAGTTTCGGGTCTTTCCAGGCAAAAAAATTAATGTTCGACTTAGTCAAACATCTACCTCTTCGCTATATGACCCGATCTTCTTACGTAGAACTCTACCAAGTCCCATATCAGCAACCTTTACCAGTCCCGCCTCTAAATTCACTAATATATTGCGAGGTTTCAAGTCTCTGCAATCCCAAAATCGTATACATGACATCGGATACGTTAATGCAAATATATATTTTAAAATATCAGCTGAGATCACAACAGAAGAAAATATAAGAATGACCTGTGTATAACTCCGTGCCTGTGACAATACTCAACTCCCTTAAGCAGCTGATGCATAATGTTCTGCAACAACAGCGATATTCTCAAAAACAAAATAAAAATTATAATTCGTGTACGATATAAACAATACAGCGTTATACTATGCACAATGCAATGCATTGAAACTATATATATTAAGTGGACCTTGACGATCATGGGGGGTAGTGATTCATGGTTGGTTAAATATCTGTGATAGAAATCTCGAAGGTCACAGTCCATAAATTCAAACACCATATATACCGCCACATTTCCACCTTCACTGTCCTCGGTCTCCACCGCCATCAACCTGCAGAGTATAAGCGAATTCGCAAAGCAATTAGCTCTGGAATAATTTAGCCGGTCATGAACTTGAGAATAAACCAGTGTTTATACTCTTAAATTTATTATTTATATATATTTTTATTTAAGAATAGGATAATCTTATAAGAAAATGAATCTATTTTATTTAAAAAATTAAACTAAAAATCTTATTAGTTTTAGCTTTAAATGTTACCAGTTCTAAATGTTTTATTGTCTTCTAATCTAACTCAAATGTTGGCAAAATTGATCAATATTCCAAATTTATTTGAACTTTGATTTCTAAGAAATCCATTTAAAATAAGGGAAGATAAGATGGTTACATGATTATCCTACTATTCTTGATTCCAAGGATATTACATATTTCATTGTTGTTTTAATTTTAATATTTTTAAAATCACATTAAACAAACTTGGGCCAGGTATCAGAATCCACCGAATGTTGCTTTCTATGCAATAAAAACGTGAAAATAAAAACAAAAACATACATACTTGACAATGTTTTCACCACGGGAGAGCAACTTGAGATTTGCGATTTCTCTGAGAGAACTGGAAGGAACCCCTTCCCCTTTGAACTGAGAACATGTTCTCTTGAGAGCCACCATCTGACCTGTTGCTCTGACTCTACCCTTGAAAACCTTCCCATATGATCCCTCTCCGATTTTGTCTAGTAGGTCATACTTCTCCATGTTTACTCTAGACCAAAGACAGGAGATCGGCAGAATCGTTGAGAAATCAAAATGGCTTCACAGGCGAAGATACGAGAAATATTTACAGATACAATCTGCTGCACAATGTGGATATGATCTGCCCATAAAGAATATGATCCATAGATTTATTGAACTCAAAATCCACGAAACGAAAAGACACGACTATTCTTCACATTTCGTAAATGTTGTTGAGTTTATGACTGCCTCGTTTTTCTAAAGCACAATCCTCGCTCGCTACATTATAAAGCACACTCCACGATCCTCATATATATCTAATTTATGAGAATTTTTTTTTCAATCTGTAATTATTATAATGATTGTGACTCATGACTCCATAATATCCACGGACACTATCTCTCAAAATATGCTCTCGTTGGTTATTAAGCGGATACTAGTTAAGTCTATATTAGGCATACCTATTTTGATTCAAGGCCTTGCATGGTATGTTTTTACTTCCTATTACAGTGATTAGAGGGCAGCAAATAAATCTGTTAACTTGTTTGCAAGTATTAAGAAACAAATAAGTACTAGTTTGCAAGTATTACGAAACAAATAGATATTACTAATTAAATAATCATATCATTAATTAATTAATGAGATTACAATTTATACTTAATTTTAACCTACAATTCATGCAGATGTGATGTAATGTGATATAATGTACTAGTATAATATCCATTACCTTTGAAAAGTTATTTGATCCATTATCATAAATAGATTTTCAAACATAAATTGCTGTCACAGCTTAATTTAGTTTGTTAAAATACCTACTACTTTTATAAATTTATAAATTAATACTTTCAGAAGTTTTAATACTTCGTGCAACCTCTTGGTTCATTTTCAACATTTTTCTTGAGCTACGGAGTTTGCAATGAAGTTAATTCTTAATAATAACTGTTCTTATTCTGATTCATTTGTTTACGGGTATACTTGTTTCTCTCTTTCTTGTCTAGAGTGGTTGGTTCTTCATATTATTGGGAAAACGTTTAGAAACGATAGATCCATCAAAACCGCTTCAGGGAAAACCATAAGTACGTTTTACATCATTATTATGTCCCCGAAGGGGATCATAAATATTTCGTTAAGCCCTATTAATTGAGGTCTAGAAACTATAAATTTGTGTTATGGTTATAGTTTGATTATAGTATAAACTGTGTTATATTAAACCGAATTTTTAAATTAACATTTCTTTTAAATTTTATTGGTCACAAAAAGTGACGTTGTTCTTGATTTCCGCATCCCAGGAGGGGGCGGCGTGCTTACATCACTGTCTTGAACACTGCAGACGAGGTTTGCGACTTCATGCGTGTCGGGGCTCGGAAACCATTAATGTTCTAGCATTGTTTCGTGCCTTTAGAAATCCATGCATGTTGGAGGTCCAGATGAAGGAATTTACAGTTCTTTCTGTCCAAATGGCCGTTGCAGAGAGGCTTTTTGTAAAAATAAGCGGTAGCGGTGGACGAATTTGGAGGTATTTTTAGTTGTTGTGTAAATGGCCTTTTCAAAGACGTTTTTTGTGAAAATAGCAGTCGCCGAGGAGGAAGTTGGAGTCTTACTCTTGATTTTATTTCAATCCAGAGCTAACAATTCACAAATGTTTCTATTTCTAATGAGAGGTTCCACTTTTAGCTTTTATGCACCTTGAATCATTCATTCGTTGCATTGCAGACGTTCGAAACAAACCCTTGCATTCTGCCTTCATTTGGAAAATCTGTAGGCGTGGAGGTAGCAGCTGATCAACATACAACAATTGAATTGACAGGCACAGACCGATCGGGGTTACTGTCTGAAATATTTGCTGTGATCAGTGACCTAAAATGTAACGTTGTGGAGGCGGAGGTGTGGACTCACAACAGGAGGGTTGTGTGTCTTTTTTATGTTACTGATGGGGAGACAGGTGCTCCCATCGAAGACGGACAAAATATTTGTAAAATTGAAGAGCTCTTGCGAAATGTAATGAGAGGAAATAGCAACATCCGAGGTGCTAAAACGGTAATGCCAATAGGATTCACTCACATAGAAAGGCGGCTGCATCAATTGATGTTTGCAGACCGTGACTATGAGAAGCTCAACGGAACTGGAGGCAGGGCACCTCCTCCTTTCAACGAGAACTAGAGCGCCAATCCTTTTGTGACTGTTGATAACTGTTTGGAAAGGGAGTATACTGTGGTGAATGTTCAGTGTAAAGACAGGCCTAAGCTTCTGTTCGATATTGTTTGCACCTTGACGGATATGGAGTATGTTGTCTTTCATGCCACTATAGGCTCTCAAGGCTCACAAACTTATCAGGTACAGGTCCAACATTCACAAAGGACTTGTTTTTTCAGAGAGCCTTTTTTCTTTTTCAAATGTTTCTTTCCTTCTTTGATTTTGTTAAAACAGGTTATGCATAAACTAGATGTATCCCTAATAGGATTCAGACTAATTTTAATTAGGTTAAAGAAGAGTTGCAGTATTTATTGTTGTTTCTCTTTGGTGAACATGAGTTTTACATCAGGCATGATGTCCCGTGAATTCAGAAGCAGAGAAGCAGCGCGTGATTCAATGTTTGGAGGCTGCCATTAGAAGAAGAGCATCATAGGTATGAGTCCATTCAATGCATCAATTGAAATTTTTTCAAGTCCTTGAGACTTGAGGTTTCCTGTGTATTCTTCAAAGACATTCTTTCTTTAATTGTACCATCAATTTAATGTGAGTTTTGTTGATGTTTTTATGAATTTAGGCGTGCGATTGGAACTCTGTATCGATGATAGAGTTGGGCTTCTATCAGATGTGACTCACATATTTAGAGAAAATGGGATGTCAATTATAAGTGCAGAGGTGTCAACAAGAGTTGACAAGACAGTCAATGTGTTCTATGTGACTGATGCAACTGGAAACCCTGTTGATCCGAAGACTGGAGAAGTTGTTCGTCGAGAAATCAGACTAACGATCTTGCAAGTAAAAGACAACTGTATTCATACCAAATCTCCACCAAGGGAACCTGCCATCCCCTTCTCCTTTGGCAATCTTTTCAAATCAAAATCAGAGAGCTTTCTCTAGAGTCTTGGATTCATTAAATCCTATTCCTAGACAGCTGATGCACCTCATGTACATACTTTACAAGTTGGGGAGACGGGAAATAGACATTAAATTTTCCGTTCAAAATACAATTGTGCCACAAAGTTTGTTTGTTCGTATATATTCCATCTAGATTGTAAACAATTAGGTTAAACAGTATACACACCTTGCATTTAGATTTTGATCTGTAAACAATGGAAGGTATGATTATTTGAAACAGGTATTAGGATAGATTTTAGAAAAGGGATCATAGAAGGTTTTCCTCATCTTATTAGTATAGAATTTGGAAAAAATAAATGGGGGATATGCATACTCGAAGATGCAGATGCAGGAACTTGATGCCAGTTGTGGTCTCTCTTTGTACAATAGTAGCCAACTCATATGCACATGAGACACTGCATATTATATTGTACAAAATTGAGTCTTTTTCTCTTTTCATTGTATTGTATTGCATTTTTCATGTTTCTGCCAAATCATCTAGATATTAGTGGAAAAACCTCGTCGTATATCTAAATGGTTCGTTTTTAGTCTTTGTAGATATCTGAAACTTAACATATTTTAGAACTGGCCGTTTACAACATCATATTTAGAGCTGGTTTATTTTAGCAGCAGTCGTCAAATTTTCACAAGATATACTTTGAACTGTAAACTATAGCGGGTATCCTACTAGACAGTCCATCACAATGGATCTTTGAATATGTTTTTAATAATTTATTTGTTTCAAATAAATTGATTGATCAATGTGATTGTATGTGTTTTTTTTTGAATTTCTGTCATCATTGCAATTAAATAGCACTAGGCACTGTTGCCACTAGCACTAGGCACTATTGCCACAAAAACTAGCACCCCCTAAAGTGCAAGGTTTTTACTAGGGTGTATCTATGTGCAACTATAGAAGTGTTGCCACTGATACCTAGACAACTTCTCTTTACTTTAGTGAATTGGATGAAGATCCAATCACAAGGGGGGATTCCCTGAGGCAACTAAGAAATCAGTTAGAATAACAATACATGTCTAAAGAAACCATGCAAAACTGTAAGATAAATGAGCGGTATGCTAGTGTTGGTCAACCAAAATAATAAAAGATGTGAACAAAAACCCCAAACAAAAGTCAGCTGACAGAGTTTAATAGAAATAGACCAATCATCATCATGATTCTTAAAACCCTTTTCAGTTTCATCTGCTCTTCCCTTATTATAAAACAAATCCAGAACTCTCACTGCTCATGTCTATGATGGTTGTTTATCTGCCACATTGCCCTCTTCTGGCCATTTCTAAGCACTAATATAAACTCTTTCAATGCATTGTAGATTAAAAAAAGAAATGCTATACAAGTGTCAAAAGGATATCAAAAACTTCTTGTTCGTCAATAGCCTCAACAACCGATTCATCTGCATCGATTATATCGTTCCTGGAAGGTCGTTCTTTCCTCTCATAAACTATTGGATTAGCATTTATCAGACCTGCAACCATTGCTGCTATTTCCCATGGCAGTCAATATATATTGCTCAAATTTTCGAGTACTCCTAACACATCTCGACATATATCAATTTATCAAATGATGGAGAGAGATCCAAAAAGAATGTGACAAGCCACAAGATACAGCAACAAGCATACCTTTTTGTAGTTTCAGTAAAAAACATACAAGCATATTTTTTGTTTACTACATATGTAAGCTTGAATAAAGCAATGAAACAATATTTTTCCAGATTTTTCCTGAAAGAATAATGCATCTGCCCTTTCTATCGGGCGCCCATGAAATGTCTAGAACTATTTGCAAGGGTTTAGCCAAATTAAAAAGGCAAGTATCACGGAATCTTAGTAGCAAACAAGAAAGTATGAATCATTGTTCTGAGCGAAGCAAGGTGTGCATGGCTTGGTTGGGGTGGGGATCCATAACACTTTGTGTAATGATTCACTGAGTGAATTGAATATGGACACTAGCATAGACCCATCTAAAAGCAAGGTTTGATTTGCACCTCGAAAGAGCACACCACCACTTTACTAATATGAATAAAATTTTACAATATTCATTAATCCTAAAAGATAACTGAGCGGAGGAAAGAAAGGTTTTGAAACAAAAATGAGAAGGACCACATGATTGTGCATGTAGGAGCATTTATCCTTTCGATCTGTTTTATCTCTTGTCAATCATCTCTGGCCTGATCAGAGAGTTATATCGGTAGTAGGAATGCACGTTCTACTAAAATAGCTTTTGCTTTATTTTTAGAAAGAAAGATTTATATTATTTTTTTAATAATAAAAAAATGAGTTAGTTTTTATTTATTATATTACGTAAGGCCTAGCTATATCATAGATTCATATCCTGATAATTGGGCATGAATATCATGCTTACTTAATGTTATACAATAATAACCTCATGTGAAGAACATTGCCATATCAAATGTGGGAGGAGAAATGTTATAACATGACTACTCAATTAACCAAGTGTTAACTTACATTTCAAAAACATGTTGGCATCCTTTCACTTAGTATCCACATGGATGGTATAGTTAAGGCATTATAACTTATGCTTTCTTTATTGTTTATTGTTACTTGGTAATTATTTTAGGAAAGTTGGAGTGAGGAGAAACAAGAAATAATTCAATCTACAAGGTCCTTAGCACTCCACATACATGATATAGTTAGATTGATCATGTAATTAAAATTTGTTTTATTTTTTAGTTATGAAATTTGATTATCCAATATTTGTTGAAATTGTAATTTTGTATTTAAACTAAATTGCAATTGAAAGCTTTTATGTTCCTCGCTCCTTAATGGAAAATGGGAAAGGAAAGACCAATATTTCTCAAATGGTTATTTTTGCAACAAATTACAGCCCCCAAAGTTAGTAATTCAATCTTTTCCATAGCTCAAAGTCACGTCACCAATTAATCATAACCATAGTCCAAGGTTCACATGTGGATTTTGCAAATTTCAAAAAATCTAATTTGCAATGGTGCAAGAAATGTCACTTTGTCATAATTAGTCTCTACTACGTGGAAACAAAACAACACATTATTGCACGATATGTTGTGATGAATCCAAGGTATATGAGAAAAAGATATACACACTGCCTTCAACCTAGCCTTTGTTGTGCTAAAGTGATACCCGACGGAGAGGAATGGAAATACCTAACACCCCGAGGGATAACCTCTATGCCTGGTCTAACATATAAATTGCTGGAATGAAATTGTAACTATCTTTTTGTGAGTGGGTGGGATCCCTCAAAATTCGAGGTGGACGAACATGTTAGAATTGACTGACTATAATATGCAAGTCTACAGGTGGATATTGGTGATGATGCCACATATCTAGTGACTGGGATGGTCATTCTTTATATAAGTGATAATTAGAAAACACATCCTTTAACTTGGTAAATTTTGTCTAGAGGATATTTTGAGGGTGGCCTTGAAAAGCTGCTAGCAAATCTAATGAAGCATGGTGCTTTAGTGCATGCGAATGACAAGCTATGTGAATTATGATAGAAGTATACAACACTACCTCTATTAAATGACATGGTGTTGGGATTATCAAAATAAAATATCAATAAGACATGGGTGTGCAAGGGTTGTACACTTGCAAGAAAACATGACAATATTGTTTTTCAAGCAGTGAACATAAATCAATAGAAATTCTTGATCTGATTAATGTCTTCACCTTCTTTGACAAGTAGTTTATATTATGTATCTTTTATTGAGGATTTATTTTAGGTTATCCCTTGCTCTCTCTTTTCCCAACCAAGTAGGGTTAGTGCTTCGCTTTGTCATTTTTGTTGTCATGTCTAACATTGCACACTATTATGAATAATTATGTCCAAGATTCTTGTTATTAGTTAAGGTTTTAAACAAAATTTAAGTTTCGTGATTGACTATCTCCAAGATTCGTGTTGTCATTTCTAATAGTGCACACTATTATAAATAATTATGTCCAAGATTCTTGTTATTACCATTTCTAAGAGTGTACACTCTTACATCTTGAAGGGAAAAAGACAAATGATTATCTTCAAGGTTGTTTTATCATTTCTAAGAGTGTACTATTACATATTGATCAAGTAAAAAAACACAAGTATGAATCATTATGAACAAACATCATTACTCAAATTGTTTGTGTTGATGTAGACTAGAGAATGCTACTCTTAAACTTTCCGACTTCAAGCAAATAAAGCAGGTGGCAATGTCGGGGACATTGCCACTTCGTGGCTCTTGTTTTTATAAATCGATAAATTATTACTTTCATATGTTTTAATGGTTACTATTATTTGTATAAATTGGTAAATTAATACTTTAATATATTTTTAATAATAGTATTATAAATCTATTTTAGGGAAAAGCGGTTTACAAAATCATTTCTGTATTTGGATCATTCACTAGTGAGCCATGGTCGAGGAATACCAGTTGATCATGAATAATGATGTTTGGGATGTGGTCCCAAGACCAGAAGGGAAGTCTGTGGTGACTTCCAAGTGGATCTATAAGATCAAGCATGCTGCAGATGGCAGCATAGAAAAATACAAAGCAAGGTTTGTAGCTCGTGGCTTCTCCTAGAAATAAGGGATTGATTATGAACAGACCTTTGCACCTATGGCCAAGTACACTTCCATTAGAAAAGTACTTTCCCTGGCTACAGTGATGAAATGGAAGATACACCAGATGGATGTCAAGACAGCTTTCTTTAATGGTGTAGTTGAAGAGGAAGTGTATGTGGGGCATCCACTCGGGTTTTAGACACATGACATAGGAACTCATGTGTGCAAACTGAATAAATCCCTGTATGGTTTAAAACAGGCACCCAGAACTTTGTATGGTAGGATAGACAGCTTCCTATCCAGCTTGGGCTTTACTAACAGTAAAGCGGATTCCAACCTTTACTACAAGGTTGAGGAAGGAAATCCAGTGATACTACTATTGTATGTGGATGACCTATTTGTGACAGGTGAGGATAGGTTGATTGCTGACACGAAGAGGAAGCTTGCTGCCGAGTTCGAGATGAAGGAATTGGGTAAGATGCACTAATTTCTAGGCATGGAGGTGTGGCAGAGTCCAGATGGGATCTTCCTTGGACAAGGGAAGTATGTAGTAGAGATCCTAAAGAGGTTCAAGATGATGGACTGCAAGGCCATGGCCACACCTATGGCATCAAAACTGAAGCTTTTGTGTGATGCTTCATCTGATCCAGTTGATACCACGATGTATCGTCAGATGATTGGGTCCTCGATGTACCTGACGAATATGAGACCAAACATCTGCTTTGCGGTGAACACCTTGAGCCAGTATTTGACAGATCCAAGACATGTTCACCTGAATAGCTACAAAGCATATTTTGAGGTACCTGAAGGGTACGATTGACTATGGGCTCAATTATGCTGTGAATCAAAATTTTAACCTGGAGGGTTATGTTGATTTGGATTGGGCAGGCAGTGCCACTGATCGGAAGAGCACTTCGGGGTGCTGCTTCAGTATGGGATCCAGTATGATCTCTTGGTTTAGCAGGACGCAGTCTTGTGTGGCACTAAGTACAGCTGAAGCAGAGTATGTTCCAGCTTGTTTGGCTAGTTGTGACGCAGTATGGCTTAGGAAGCTACTGTTTGATTTGTTTGATCTCTAGTTGAGTGCTACTTGTATATATTGCGACAACCAGAGTTGTGTGAAGTTGTCAGAGAAACTGGTGTTCGATGACAAGTCGAAGCACATTGATATCAAGTTCCACTATATCAGGGATATGGTGTAGAGAGGAGCAGTGAAGCCCATGTATGTTGCGACGAATGAGAAGATAGGCGATGTGTTGACCAAGCCACTGGCCAGAGTGAAGTTTGAAAACTTCAGAGAGAGACTTGGTGTACTTCAGATCGAGATTCCCTCCAAAGGGAAGTGATGAGTCCGGAGACATAGATGCACACGAGCCATTCTCACATAGTGGTAGGTAGGTCCTCCTATGGTGCAGATGTAAGGGTTGGGGCCATTCTCACATGGTGGTAGGTGGGTCCTCCCATGGTGCAGATGTAAGGGCTGGGCCATTCTCACATGGTGGTAGGTAGGTCCTCCCATGGTGATTTCTAAGGGCTGGGCGAGCTTTTCCGACATGGTGGCAGGTAGGTCCTCCCACGGTCGTTGATGTAATTGTCGAGCTTTTATGACATGGTGGTAGGTAGGTCCTCCGATGGTGATATGGTGGTAGGTAAGTCCTCCCATGGCCGCTGATGTAATTTCCATGCCTTTCCGACATGGTGGTAGGTAGGTCCTCCCATGGTGACATGGTGATAGGTAAGTCCTCCCATGGTCATGATGTAAGTGCTGAGCCATTCCTAGATGGTGGTAGGTAGGTCCTCCATGCCGATGTATATAAGTGATGTGTGTGTGTGCATCTGGGTTGTGCTTCCCTGACTATGAGGTGATATGAAGACAATGATGTGACAGTAGGGTACACAGGTTTTGCAGAGGCATTTTATTAGTCCTAAGATGCTCTTGTAGGTTTTACGGTGGCATATGATCAGTCCATCATGAAAAAGGGTTGGCTCTGTAGAAATTCCTATGATGAGTAGATTAGATATTGATTGAGATAGCAGCAGCATTGACGATGACGATGATTGGATGATGATGATACAGTGACGATGATCCAGAGAAGAAGACTTGTGCTAGCAGACCTGTGTCGAGAAATACCTTCCTAGTTAAGAGGGAGTGTTGATGTATTTGTAACTTCGGAATGTATTTCATATATGTATAATGTATTCCTATAGATATGTTATTATTCCTCTATACGGAAGTGTCGTCATTTGTATTTACAAGTGTCACAAGTGCCGTAACTTGCAAGTGATGGGTTATTACACCACCAAGTGTGGGGTCGACCCTGAGTGGAGTTACCATGGGTTGTTAGACTCTCCTAGAGAAGTTGTCCCTGCTAGTTTATTAGGCAAGTCAAGTCAAGTATAAATAAAGTGCGGGAGGCACTCTATTTGATCATTCACTTACTCACTCATTCTCTCATGTGAGAGTGGTGCACAAGTGGAGGACGATAAGCTGCTAGGAGACTATTTCTTATGCTTGGGTTTTGTATCATTGCTCTATCTATCTCTAAGGAAGTTATTGGGGTTTTTCACCTTATTGGTTTTCCCCAAGGAAACCCTATGTCTATTGTCTCTTATGATTGATATGTTGTACATGTTATTCTCTCAAATAATATCCTAGATCATATTGAATTAATGCTCAAAATCTCACATTGTATTGGTCGGAAGCCATGCTTTGCGTCTTATGTCCTGAGCATGGGTATGCATGCCTCGGAGTTATTTGACATATTGTTGATGTTTCCTTGCAAGTCCTCTCCAATATCCTTTCTACTATCTCTATAGACTCATTTATTGGTAAAGTGTTTCAGTCATCAGATTCCTTCTGGCCTCACACTTTAGGGGGCATCTGTTATATCTTAAATTGATACTTTGAGCGCCATTTCGAGTCTTCGTGTCCCATCACCATGAAAAATGTAATGGTTGTACCTCCTAATAAGTGTTGAGAGTTACAATTACCATGTTGGTCCCCTCCCTAGTCTAACTTGTAGACAAATCCAACTGATGATAGCCGAATGCCACCTCATTGAGCCTACTTTACCCATATCTTTGTTCCCTTCTAATGGTGCAAGACGTGAACATACAACATTTTCGTGCCCTGCATGCCTGTAGGAGCGTGAAAATATCAAAATTTCCACGCTATGCTCAGTCTTGAGGGAGCACAAATCCCTTAACAACCTCATTGCTTGGGTTTTGGATCTTAGCTTCGGGGAGATATTCTTGGGAATGGGATTCCCTATGAATCTCACCTCACTCTCCCTCTTTGGCCCAATTCAACTCCTTGATCCACCATTTACTCACTTAGATCCACCATCCTCTCTTAGTGACTGACCTCTGAAATCCTATAAGAAGGATGCCATCCATGAGCTAAGAGGAGAACAATTCGAGGCATCAAACCTATGGTATTAGGAGTTTTGCAGAGATAGCAAGAGGAGAATATTGGAACGAAGTGTCATTGCTTTGGAAATCAAGGTATAAACACTTGTAATTATCTTCTTTCGTTTCTCTAATAAGATAACTTATCCTATTCTTCCCATTTATGTCTTTAATGGTAAATGCATGAGATTGTCTATGTTTCATATTTAAATCTTGGTTTATATATATACTGCTTTGGAGAAGGTATTGTCTTCTATTTTTTAACAGGTTCTCAAGTCCATGATCAAAGACCGGAATTGGATCAATTCGAGAGAAGCAAGGACAACCATCAAGTTTAAGGTATGTCACCTATCTGCTTCACTTTTCCACAACTTGTCAGTTCATGTATGAATCATATTTAAGAAGATTTTAGTGTCTATTTGTTTCATTTCTATCATAAATTAAACACCTAGGAGTCTAATTTGATTTATGAGAGGGTTTAAATATCCATAGGAAGAATTCTCTAGCACACCCTTTGAGTCTTCTGAGTAGCCAACAAAAAAACATGTCCTACTCTATGGATATAAGGCCCTTCTCTTCTCAGATGGCACTCTAGCCCAAGCCTTGACACCAAAAATCCTGAAATGTGAAATATCAGGTTGGTGACCTCACTAAGCTTCATGAGGGGTAACTCCTTTCAGTGCTTTATGTGGGACTATGTTTTGTATGTAGGATGCATAGTTGCTTGCTTCATCCCACAAATTTGGTGTTCAATATCTTGCTTCAAGCATATGTAAGTTGCCATATCCTTAAGAGATTGATTCTTCCTCTCATCAACTCCATTCTGCTGAGGAGTGTATGGCACAGTGTGATGCATGTGTATGCCAAACAGTACATAGAGATACTAAAAGTATGATTTGATGTACTCCCCCCCATTATCAGATATGACTGCCTTTATCTTCCTTCCAGACTAGTTCTCAACAAAGGCTTTAAAAACCTTGAAATATCCACAAAATTTAGACATAAACTACAAGAAGTAGACCAAACAATACCTAATATGATCATCAATGAAGGTTAATAGGTATCTAGATTTCTTTATTGACAAGTGAGGGAAAGGACCATAAATATCACTATGGATCAGATCCAAAGGTTCAAAGGTTCTCTCAGGCCTTGATCTCTCAAACTTTCCCTCAGGGTGTTTTCCTAGAATACAACCCTGGAGGACGCCCTTAGAGAAGGTGATGCTTGGAAACCATACAACCATTTTTTTATCATGTAGCTCATGAAGGTATATGCAATTAAAATGGACATACCTCTCATGCCAAATTTTGCTTGCTTCATAATTTAGCATGAGAGAGGAGCACTACTGGTGGACAGAGAGGAAAAAACTATGAAAACTTGTAGACTCTGGTGGAATGATCGGCAATCCCTAATGCAAAAACTCTTCCTATGGAGATCTCAAATATCTCCACATCATTACGGGTGAATACAACTCTTTTGGGTGAACTAGTATGGGTCATTTGGTAGACAGACAATACGTTTTCGACTAGACCTCTTACATAAAGGACATTAAAAAATGAGCCATTGTTAATATCTACTCTACCTTTACCCTTTGAAGCAGTTTCTGAGTCATCTCCAAGAATAATAATAAGGCCTAGTACATCGGAGGAATAAAGAGTAGCAAATGATTCTCTGGTTGCAACCATGTGCCTTGAAGCTTTGGAATCAATGATATAAGATGTGGATGACGATGTGATGGCCATTAGAGCATGGACTCGCTCCTTGTCATATAAGTTAGAACCTCCTTCCTTCTTATTTGCACCTTCAGGAATGAGGATATGGTTCTTCGCAAGGAGTTGTTCCATTTGATCTATGGTCTTTCTCAAATAGGAGCTTTCAGAATGAAATCCGCTTTGGAAATATGAGAAATTTGTTCGCTCCTTCTGATGATTCTCTCTGGAGATGGAGGGATCCTATTATGGCTTAGGTTAGCTAGGATAGGTTACTATAGGGTAAGATAAGGTAGGATAGACTAAGCTGATTAATTCAAGAGAAGGTTTATTTATTTTAATTATAGGGTAATATGGAAAAGGTTATGTATGGTTTAATTTTTAGGCCTAGGGTTAACGCTTAGGGATTTAGGCTAGGGAAACCGATGTAGAATAAGTTAGGGTAGAGTAGATGAGGATATGCTTGGTAGGGTAGGTTATTTTAGAATATGATAGATTATATTAGGAATTCAAGTTTAGGGTAGGGTAGGATATGGTAGGGTATTACAATCTAGAGTGGAGAGTAGTTCATATCAAGGGTAGGAAAGGGTGCAAATAAAAAACTAGTCCGACCTTCACAAATTTTGGACTTGTACATTGATGTTTTCCAATGACCACCAAAACCATTTCAAAACCTATAAATTGCATCTCTAAATGTTACCATGTTGCCACAACCCATAAGTTGCATCTCTAAATGTTGCCAAATTTCAAATAATTGTTAACCCTCTTGATAATTGATGCTCTACAGTTGATTGATATTGTACAGTATCCATCATTGCTAATGTCTATTTTATTTTTAGTTTGCATGAGTTTATGAAATAGTTGAATGATGTTGTAGAGTATCAATCATTGCTAATGTCTATTGTATTTTTAATTTGCATGAGTTTATGAAATAATTAGGAGCGATCTTCACTACATGTTCATGGATGTGAAAATTATAATAAATCTACAACTGACTTTAATTTTTGCTAATACACATAAAGATTAAATGCTTTTATTATCCTTCTATGTAATGTATTCATGATATAAGTATCTATTTGTCCAACCTGTTGATCAAGAAAGAAATAATAGAAAAGTTAGTTGAGTGCATTGCATAAAATTTGTGTGTTTCTATGTTGTGTTGTTTTGTTTATGTTGTTTCAAGTTTTTCTCTTTCATAATATTCATTTAATAATAGAGATTTTGGTGCTTTCTTTAGGCCATAAAATTCCTTATTCACTTTTAGACTTGATGTATGTTTCCTTCTACTTCAAAACCCTATGGCTATTCCACAGATTCCCTCTTTTAAGTACCCATTCAAGAAGGATCTTTTCACTTCCATGCATTGAATGATCTATTTCTTTTGAGTATCCATGAAAAGGGAAATTAATAGTCTGATAGTCTCCTGACATGCTACAAGCACAAATGTCTCTTTAGGTGTGTAAACATTGGTGAGTTTTTTTTTAATGCTATTCATATCACAAAAATTCTAAAAACCTCTTGAAAAAATTTCTCCTCCACCTTTAGTCCATAACACTTTATTTTGTAACCACTTTCATTTCCCACAAAGGCTTTAAACCTCTTGAATATATCAAAAGCTTCACAGTTTCTCTTCAAAAAATAAACCCAACAAATTCGGAAGTAGTCATCAATAAAAGTAATCAAATATGATTAATTACCCAAGCTCTTTGTTTGCATAGACAAATATCAAAATGAACTAGTTGAAGTGGATAATGAGCCATCCATGCCTTGCCTTTTGAAATTTTTTGTCTTGAATGTTTTCCTTTAGCACATCCTTCACAAGCCTCCTTGTGCTATTCAATCTTATGAAAACCATAAACATTTTTTTTAACGTTAGAAGCTTCAAACTATGAAAATTCAAATGCCCATATCTGAGATGCCACAACCAACTTATGTTGTCATATTCCATAATAGTAATATTGATAATATGTTGTCCAAACTTCATTGGGAACATTTGATTATTTGAAATAGGCACAACTGTAACCACCCTATTTCCTTGACTCTTATCATAAATTGTGCATTGTGTATTGGCAAACACCACTTTATAATTATTTTCGCACAATTGTCCAAGACTTATGTGGAGTGTAATAAACATATTTAACATTTTTCATACCTTCTTTAATATGGACTTCCATATCTCTTTTATAGAAATCTATAAACATTTTTCATCACCAGTTTTGATTTAATTTATGAAACCTTCATCCACTGTAGAGAAGAGATTATAATTTCATGTCATGTGGTTAGAACAACCACGATGTTTTAAAGTACAAGGAAAATAAATTCAAGTCTACAAGTTGAAGAAGGCATTGTATGGCCTAAAGGAAGCACCAAGAGCTTCGTATGCTAGGATTGATGGATATTTTCATGAGAATGGCTTCAACATAAGTAGAAGTAAGAGTGAACCTACCCTTTACAAAAAACAAGAAGAAGGTAATAATATTCTTATTGTTAGTTTATATGTTGATGATTTGTTGTATATGGTTAGTAGTTCTAAGATGAAGGATGAATTCAAATTTTCTATGATGAGTGAGTTTGATCTAAGAGATTAAAGCCTCATGCAATATTTTCTAGGAATAGAGGTTTATCAACAAGTAATAATTCCCATTTGAATTAGTATATCTTTCTTGATAATTGAAAGGATCACCAATAAGAATTTGAAAAAACATATCAAGAAGAATAGTTTCAGAGAAAATTATTCAAAACCCATACCATAATCCTTCCATTAGAAACCCTTACAAGGAATCCTTCAATCTTAGCATTAAAAATATATCCTATTCTAAGCATGAAAAATCAACCCTAGTCCCCATTATCTTGGATATTTTATTTTACCACTTGATTATCTAATTGGTGCTTCTTTGAACTTTAGGATATAATCTCTTTTCGCAGAGGGTTTAGAATCATTCATTTATAGAGAATCAATCATAACATGGGCATGTAATGACCAATTCAACCATAAATCATCTCATTATATTTTGAAATCCAACAATAGAGCAATTGGATAGGATTTTTGTTACACAAAGTAGTTTTCTCAATGTCAATTAAACAAATTTCACACTACATGTCTCATGACAGGATATGAAAAGATATGCTGGATATGATGAATAGTTGGATCTTGTATTGCTTTAAACTACAAGCAATACAGATGCACACTAATCAATAGCATATCACTCTTATCATCACCATCAAATTCAAGACAAAGGAATAACTTAAGTAGTGTCCTAATCCCTACCCTATTACCAAGATGAATACATTCAAAAACAAACTTATCTCTCCATTTCCTCAGGGCTTATGTCCCGCGTGTGGATTTTGTTAGTAAAATAACTTGTTGCAATGAAAGACCATATTTTAACAAAAACAAATATTATTAAATATGTTTAAATGGACATAATTTTAAAACTCAATATTTATACTAGGCAATTAGCTATACTAGTTATCATACCTCGATAGAGTTTCTAATAATTCTTGGTTGATTTCATCATATTAGTTATCATACCTTGACAGAGTTTCTAATAATTCTTAGTTAATTTCATCATGTTTGAGACCTAAATATTATTAAAAATATTTAATTACAATACATAATTTTAAAAAGCAATGCTTATATTAGGCAATTTAGCGATACTAATTATCATATCTCGAAACACTTTCTAATAGTTATTTAGTGTATCTCGGAACACTTTCTAATAGTTATTAAGTGATTTAATCATGTTTGAGACCACAAGCACATAATATATGAGCCCTAATTATAGTATATAAGTACTTGAAGATAATAAATGGAAAGGATAAATACTAAGCGAGAGACTCTTGAACTACCAAAGAAGAATGCCCTGAGCACTGGAATCAAGGAAACACTAAAGACGAAGGTAATAAGACCGCCTACCCTTGCATCCTTGGGAATCCTTGTAAGTGCTTCCCTATAATGCTTTATAGGCTCATGATACTGCTACTTAAAGAATTCATTTCCTATAACATAAAATTCTTAATCACTAAGATACGGCAAACAATATAGACAACGCTAGAAACTGAAATGTCCATCAACGAATCTTTATAGCAACTGCAAAGTGCAGTTTTGAATATCCTTTAGAGGTCACATAATAGTGAAGAATTAAAATAGTAATCAAATGAATAGTAACATAGCATTAATGTTCTAAAACTATAGTTTTTTGTTTTTTAAATTATTTTTTCCGCTCATCATCATATCCGTGTTGAATCCAAAAAAATCCACTCTATTTATGGGGAGACTCTATTCATTTATGAAGTCACGTACTTTTTTTTACCAACGTTAAAATATTTAAAACAATATTTATTTTTAAAATTTTAATATATTTTTAAATTATGAAAAATATTTTTAAATTTTTAAATTTTAATTTAATATTAATATTTTTATAACTATTAAAAACCTATAATAAAAATATATTTGTAAAAAACAAAAGAAATTGAAAGTCAGTCACATAACTTTGACCGCTCAGGGATTACTATAGATCCCGCCTTCCGCAGGTGTAAGACGGAGAGATTTAATATAAATTAAAAATACATTATTTACACCCATAGTTAATATGAGATGTTTTAAAGGCAAGTATCGACGTCAAAAAAGTAGGGATGGGATAGTGCGTTCCTGGCTGAAATTCTTCTGGAAGGTTCATGTTGAAACATTTTCTGCATAAAATAAATTTTATTAAAATTTACATAAGTATTTGTAAAAAAAATATATTTATTTAATGAAATATTTAAAAATGCCAATCACACTTATTTAACCTTAAATAAGTAAATAATAACGACTTCCCGAATCTTAAAGGAGAGTATCTTACTGATAACAAGTCCAAACCACATTCATCTAAATTTGGAATGAGATCTCCCAAATCGTGAGGCCTAAACTTAGGAAATTCAGTACTCCAATACTTAAGCTGACTTACTCCCGGCCATAATTCTTCATTCGGAGTTCCTATTACCCTGAAAGACGAAAGCAAAACTATGCTAATTTTATTTCGACCAAAAAGAAAATACAATTACAGTAAACACTTTTTTGGGATTAAAAATACTTAAACTCACTGGAATATCTTAATTATTTGATGATATTTAGTACGGGTATCTCCTTGAAAGAAAGGCTCCATAATACACAATTCAGCTGCATAATTAGTTACAACAATTACCATGAATTCTTTTTTTTTTAACTGAATAATGCATACAAACCAAAAAACATTATACGAAATGAAATGTACTGTACCAAAAATGCACCCAACAGCCCAAATGTCAATTGCAAAATTATAGTCCGTTTCTCCGAGCAGCAATTCAGGAGGCCTATACCATAGAGTTGCCACCTGCATTCGATAGTCAATTAGAATTTAGAAACACTAATTTAATTAGAATAATCACTATCCCAAGTTTCGGGTCTTTCCAGGCAAAAAATTTAATGTTTGACTTAGTGAAACACCTACCTCTTCGGTATAGGACCCGAACTTCTTATGTAGAACTCTACCAAGCCCCATATCTGCAACCTTTACCAGTCCCGCCTCTAAATTCAGTAATATATTCCGAGGTTTCAAGTCTCTGCAATCCCAAAATCGTATGCATGACATCGGATAAGTTAATGCAAATATATATTTTAAAATATCAGCCAGTTCACAACAGAAGAAAATATAAGAGTGACCTGTGTATAACTCCGTGCCTGTGACAATACTCAACTCCCTTAAGCAACTGATGCATAATGTTCTGCAACAACAGCGATATTCTCAACAACAAAATAAAAATTATATTTCCTGTAAGATATAAACAATACAGCGTTATACTATGCACAATGCAATGCATTGAAAATATATATAATAAGTGAACCTTGACGATCATGGGCGGTAGTGATTCATGGTTGGTTAAATATCTGTGATAGAAATCTCGAAGGTCACAGTCCATAAATTCAAACACCATATATACCGCCACATTTCCACCTTCACTGTCGTCGGTTTCCACCGCCATCAACCTGCAGAGTATAAGCGAATTCGCAAAGCAATTAGCTCTGGAATAATATAGCCGGTCATTGAACGTGAGAATAAACCAGTGTTTATACTCTTAAATTTATTATTTATATATATTTTGATTTAAGAATAGGATAATCTTATAAGAAAATGAATCTATTTTATTTAAAAAATTAAACTAATCTAACTCAAATGTTGGCAAAATGGATAATATTCCAAATTTATTTGAACTTTGATTTCTAGGATATTACTCATTTCATTGTTTTTTTAATTTTATTTTTTTAAATATTACATTAAACAAACTTGGACCAGGTATCTAGCTGCAGAATCCACAGAATTTTGCTTTATAAGCAATAAAAACGTGAAAATAAAATTAAAAACATACGTACTTGACAATGTTTTCACCACGGGAGAGCAACTTGAGATTTGCGATTTCTCTGAGAGAACTGGAAGGAACCCCCTCGCCATTGAACTGGGAACATGTTCTCTTGAGAGCCACCATCTGACCTGTTGCTCTGACTCTACCCTTGAAAACCTTGCCATATGATCCCTCTCCGATTTTGTCTAGTAAGTCATACTTCTCCATGTTCACTTTTTATCAAAGACAGGAGATAGGCAGAATCGTTGAGAAATCAAAATGGCTTCACAGGCGAAGATACGAGAATATTTACAGATGCAATCTACTGTACAATCTGGATATGATCTGCCCATAAAACATATGATCCATAGATTTATTGAACTCAAAATCCTCGAAACGAAAAGACACGACTATTCTTCACATTTCGTAAATGTTGTTGAGTTTATGAATTCCTCGTTGTTCTAAAGCACAATCCTCGATCGCTAGATTATAAATTGATTAAGCAAAATATTAATCGATCGCTACATTATAAAGCACAATCCACGATCTCATATATATCTAACTTAGATTTTTTTTTTCGAACTGTAATTATGATTATGATTGTGACTAATGACTCCATAATATCCTCGGACACTATCTCTCAAAATATCCTCTCGTTGATTATATAATATCTGTTTATGTGTTTGAAAGTTATTTTATCCATTATCATGAATAGAAATTCAAAGATAAATTGCTGTCACAGCTTAATTTAGTTTGTTAAAATACCTACTACTTTTATAAATTAATACTTTCAAAAGTTTTAATTCCTTAATAATAACTGTTCTTATTCTGATTCATTAGTTTCTCTCTTTCTTGTCTAGAGATCCATCAAAACCGCTTCAGGGAAAACGATAGGTGCGTTTTACATCATTATTTTTATAAATCGATAAATTATTACTTTCATAATAGTTACTTATAATCCTTATTAACTTATTAATAGTGGTTTAAAATATTATTATTTGTATAAATTGATAAATTAATATTTAAATATTTTTAATAATTTTAATAATAGTATTACAACTTTATTTTAGAGAAGACCGGTTTATAGAATCATTGCTGTATTTGGATCTTTTACTAGTGAGCACTGGTGTAAAGTTTCCAGATGACTTATAATTTTTACACGAGGTCGGGACATAGAAATTCAAATTCTGCCTAATCAAATGGAAATTAAAGCTCAAGATAAATCATATTTTTTTATATGGTTTCAAGTTCATTGTTATACCATATTTATGTCCATTTATAGATAAGGAAAAGATATACATGAAAATTGTAAAGACGATATCTCATAATGTACATGAAAATTGTAAAGACGATATCTCATAATGTACATGAAAATTGGGAAATGGGAAACATACTTTATAGTTTATATAAAATATCATGCAATTGGCACATACTACAAAACAAGATAAGTCTACCCTTAATTGGTTTCACACAAAAGAAAAACTACACATCAACCACAGAGGTATTTCAAAGATAAAAGGCAACTCTCAACTATCTAAATGAGAGGAGGTAACAAAAATCTCCTCATGGAATTAGATAATTTTCAAATTTAAAAAACACATCATTAAACTAAAAGAATCAAAGAAATAGGGAGTTATAAAACTCTTCAATATTTAAATTAAAAGAATCAAAAAAATAAGGAGCTATAAAACTCTTCATTATTATTTTGTTTATGTCACTGGGGTTCACTAGTGAGGCAATATCATATCACGTCCATTCATATTGGGGGGTTGAATACTCTTAAAAACCTCAAAAATATATTGCCCCGTATTAAGGGGTCAACGGTTTTTTTTTTATTTAACGTAGTAATATAAATATTGGGGGTTATTTTATTTGGGAGTGTTGAGGAATAACCTCCAAATCGTGGGATGGATTCATACGTCCAAATCACGGGCTCAATTCATACCCACCTAAGACTTAAGGACCTTCCATTTTTATTTGATATTGCTTATGATCCTAAGTTTTGAATAAATTTGATAATAGTGTACCAATGATAATATCAATGGAAGTCTCTTTGGATTATTGTCCTTGAGCAATGTAACATTCCGATAATTTCATAAAAAAAATTTAAAAAATTATACCAGCATTAAATGTTAAAATTGTGATTGCGGAAGTAATAAATGCTTGTTAAGGCAGTATTAAATAATAAATTCATTAATGTATATAACAATTTAACTACTATGTCCTTTTAACTAATGATGCTTTAAGATAGTGATGTGTCTTACCTCCATAAAAATGATTACGACACTAATTTGTTTGTAGTTGTAATAACTGAAATTTCAAAACAATGTAAGACGAAGTTCTCCTTGACAAGGTACTGACAGTTTTAATTTCGGGATGGTGATGAAAGGGTTCCTGCGAGGTGCCCCGAGACTTACTTAGCTAATTAGCTAAAGCATTTGTACTTGTTTTTCTTGCGAATATTCGCAGGTAAGGATAACAATGACAAAACAATGTTTAAGAGTATTTATATTTTCCAATTAGTTGTCTTATTTGGTTAAAGAAATTATAAGTACCTCCTTGTTTCAGGTATGGAATTCTATCCAAGTTCTAAATGTATTATTTCAAAAAAAAATACAAGTTGCAGAAGTTAATAATATTTAAACAGGGTTCAAAAGTACATTATCTTGGTAGAAATATCTATGCTTAAAAATCTTAAGATTAATTACTAGATTTGAAGAATGAATTGCTAATATGATTCTGCCAATATTTTCCAATTCATGAAACCTTTTACTACCAGGTGAAACGATTGATGGACAAATTCAATTTGAACTTTATTCCTTTATTATAACATCAAGTTTCACTTACTATTTCAATGCTTGGTATTTTATTTAAGATAACTATGGTAGCTTCTACTTTCTCCATTTATAATTTATATATATATGGATATAGTCTTGATATTTATAAAGTCAAAATCATATTTTATTTAAGAACATAATACAATATAAGTGTGGACCCTTTTTAATTATAGGGTGAACCATTCTAATGTGATATTGGTGCATTATTATAATAAACAACTTTTATATGGTTTATTGTAATAATATTACAATGTACCGATACTATTTTCTAACCTAAGTTCTAACTATCTAAATCTTATATGCATGTGATTATTACCAATACAAACTTTTGATTTATGTAATCATGCATTCGATGGTTAATACCATAGCGATGAAGTGATATACAATGCAATCCTGACCTTACTATATGTATTGATAATGAACGACATTACACCAAGCATTAAATACGACACTGGTAAGGAAGTGACGGTTATTAATGTCGCTGCTGCATCGATCTGACAGGTTGATGGTGTCTCATCCAAACATTAATGGTTCTGAACCAACTCTTTAGTGGAGTGTAATGCTGTCTATCCACATTGTCAAACCACGTGAAGCCTGGTTAAAATGTGACTCACGAAATCGAACTATGCGTAGTGAACAAGCATCTCTCCTCCGAACTGTACATGGGATTGACTCCTTGGCATGCAGCGTTGGCATTGTCGTAGCTGTTACAATAAATGAGGTATTTATGTTATGGTTGCCCGATTCTCAAAGCATCAGGCTGTCACCTTCTCGCTCGTCGATCACAATAGATCTGGGTCATTGAATGATAAACCCTAAATTCTCGTTGTAAGTAATGCTGGAAGGTTTCTCGGTCTTCACTTTCACGTTTTGGAGTTAGAGTGTGAGGCCGACACGCTGCTAAAACTTAGGGTTAGCAAGTTTGCTTGGAGTTCGGAACCCATGACCTCTGCGTTATTTTAATGGTGTTTTGCAGACTTGTAAGTGAATGCTCAGTAGTTGATACCACGACCTTGGTGTGGTTTCTATTTCAGGGTGAAATTCTATTTTTACAGTGCTAGGGTTGGATCTTTGGCCTTTCCACTCAAGGTAATACGTCTCTATGTTCCATCATTGAAATTTGAGTTTTCATAAATCCTTTATTTTGATTCATTCTAATTTGTTTAGATGTATGTTTCACTTGCAGGGTCAATCAAAGGTCTAACATCCAAGCTTGCTGGACAAATGAACATCGAGGACTCCACCGTCCTGGTAAGTCTCGGGTTCATCCATAACCCTGGATTCGTCGGAAGTTAAAACGTTCTGCTCAGTAAAAGAGTTAGGTTAATCGGTAAGCAATGATAATGTTTAGACTGAGTTTTTGTGTTGCCGAGGCTTCAAGCCTGCATTGTAAACTAAAAATATTTTACAATGGAACTACTATACCGGTACGATGAATTCGTAAACTTTGATTCTTATATAGACCATTTCGAACCCTTCCTTATACCAGCGGACGGTAGGGACCTAGAATCAACCATTGTAATCTGACGGATGCTTAAACTAATTATGAAATTGCCACGGATTCTACTATTGCAGCAATGGAAACTACTATTCACTCGCCTGCTTTTGTGAAGCCCCAATACTGTGGGAAAATCCTTATTAATTACGATGTTTAATGTAGAGGTCAAATCAAGGACAGAGATGTCGTGGATAGGGTTTCCTTATGTGAGTGTAAAAACATTATAGTAAGAAGAGACGCGCTAAAATGGTGGTATTCATTTTCACGTAGCTTGGCTCTGTAGACAAATCCCAAAAGCCTTTCATTAGGGTCTAGAAACTTGAGCTTTCTTAAGGGATGGCTTGTTTGGATTATGCCTTACTTTCCTTCCTAATAGTAAGGGTGACTTCAAAGGTGCTGGGGGAACCCTCGTTAGATATGGTGAAATATGAAAAGAAAGGGCTCGCGCACATACGAATAAAAGAAGAGCCCGCCCAGATTGAACTGGAAACTCCCGGCCCAAGCACACTAAGACGATATCATTAGAGATTACGAACTAGTCATTATAGTACTAATTATTACTTAACATATTCCTTGTTTGCAGACATGAAGCGGGCGGATAGAACCAGCCTTGTATTGGATCGTCTCACCTAGCTCATATGTCAAGTCGAAAATTATGCTTGCGCCTTATACGTACTATAGATGATAAGTACGACTTACTTTATATACTATATTTGAGGCAGTTGTACTTAGTAAGTAGATTTCTAGATTAATGAGGTGACTATATATGGATCAAGCTATAACTCTATCCTAGCATTTACTTGTAGGGAGGTTGGAGAGACAGGTAAATGCGTGCTGGTGAGTGCGAGTGATCTTCCATTCCAATTATTTAGTAGGATACAACTTGTGAATTAAGGACAGGAATCTCCCTTTCCCGGAAGATCGAGCTTGCAAACGAGTGCAGTTGTGGCGAGTTAACTTATAGTGCTTTTTGTACATATCCAAGAGCCCTTGAAACGGTTAAGTGCCCCTATCTTGTTGTGTCTGATCAACGTTGAGTGCATCTATTGCATCTATCTCCCCCAACTTTGACCTATTCCAATCTATTGAAGGAAAGCTCACCCTATTATTATATAAAAGAAGGCGAATGCAAGCGGCAAGCTATCTTAGTAAACTAGCAAACATAGGGCTCCTGTTTGTTACAACTTGATAATATGATATAAAGGGGGTGTTAAAAATGGGTTGATAAAAATGGATACCTACAATATCTAGTGAAACTAAGGGTTTTCTTAATTGGAAAGGCATATTGAGAGGGGGGTTCAATAATACAATTTTAGGATGCATTTTCCAATATTTAGTGAAATTAGGGGTATTCTTTAATATCACGCGAACGATCGTACTATGCAACAAGTTCATTGAGTGAACCCCCGTGGTTTATGTATAGCAACTATATTAGACAATCAATTTTGGCTTGATAGTACATAAACTTGCATAGACCTATCTTAAAAATGAATCTATTATAAAAAAAATATGTACAAACTTTTTAGTAATAAAAAATACTAAATTAAGATAAATATATATTTGTTTATTTTATTTATTTAATTTTTATATTTATTTTTTTGTTTTTAAACATTGAAAGTTAAATTAAAAAAATAAACAGACAAACATTTTAATATCTATATTAAACTTATTCTTCCCTTATGTGATAAAGTGCATCCTAGTGGGTTGGAAATATCGTTTTTCGTATTATAGAAGAAAAGAAAAAAAAATTAACACAAGGCATAATTGTTGGGCCCAAGGTCGCAGCTATAGTAAAAGCTGCGAATTTTGGGAAAAAGCACGAGTATGGAAGGAAAGTGCTAATTTTGGGACAAGCACTAAGTTTTGGGTAAGAAGGAGACGGTGCGCAGTACGGTGCCAGATGGATGATCTCAGCGCAGATCACGGACCGGAAATTGCGGAGCTCGCGCGCACGTCATCGAAGAATGAAGGTGGCTCAGCTACCATAATAAATAAGGTGATGGAGTAGAGGGCTCAGCTACCCTCATTTAAAGGCTTAGTACAGAAGTTATGGTTGCTCGGATCAAGGAGGAGCAACGGACCAGAGCATTGAAGGCGAAGGACGATCGCCCATACCCACAATCTGCGCCGGAATTCACGGAGCCTGCAGGAAGCGGCGACGTGACTGCAAGCGGCGCCTACAGTACACCTAGCCATGTGCGTGGTTAGGGTTTTTGGGAATCACTGTTGGGAAAGGCCCACAGTTTTGTAAAGGTGTGACTGTCATGGCCACCTATATATATGAATAATTGTAATAGATAAGGGTTAGAGAGTTAGAGAGAGCTAGATGTTAGACTGTTAGATAGCCAGTCTAAAGGATAGATCATGTGTTGATTATCCTTCACTGTATTTTCTACCCAGTGCGTAGAACTAGAGAGGAAATCGGATAGCCGAGGAGCTAATCCCTGAGTTGCCAGACAGTCTGAGTCGACGTCTGTGCCTTTGTAATCTCCATAGAGAGGAGACTTGATTGAGAGAAGGGCTCCCAGCTGTGTGCATGGAGTTCCCTGGAAGGATCTAAGGCTGCAGCTGTGTGCGCAGCATATTGTATAACTCTATCATTTTCTGGTTAATATAACACTCCCGGGGACGTGGTTTTCCTCGAGGAGATGAGCTTCACTTATATCTTCTTGTTATAATGTTTGCGTGAATGATAACTATTTAGAGTTCATTATTTGTGTATGCAAGACTTCTGTCTTATCTTTGTGACTGTTTGAGCGAGTTGGAAAGATCCCTTGATAACTATAAGTGTCTTAAGTACTAAAGAAGTAGTAACGCACGGTCGCTGCGGCGAGAGCAGACTGCGCTACTGTGCTGGATGTGAAGGGCGAGGAAGTGTTTAGCGCGTCGACCCTAGGGATAGTTGCCTGCTGCGGAGAAAGGAGAAACTGCGCAGTAGACCGGTCAAGGAAGGAATCCTCGCAGCTGCGCCGAGCGGCCTGCGGGAAGGTCCGACCGCCGATTTAGCAGGAACCATTCAAGGAAGAGCTATCTCCGCGTCACCCAGGTTAAGGAAACCTGATTCCTTACCCCCCCCATAGCCACTTCGGGTGAGACCTCGAGCTGCCGCGCAGCTCGTTGCCGAGAGGGCCAGTGCGCCAAGGGGTTTTGTTGCTGCGCTTCATTAAAACCCGGGTCTGCCCAGTAAAGCAGCCAACAAATGGTTCCGTTGCCGCGTGAGCAAGACTTCTTATTCCAGTGACGCGCGAGATAGAGGAGCCAACAAATGGTTCCGTTGCTGCGTGAGCAAGACTTCTTATTCCAGTGACGCGAGAGATAGAGGAGCCAACAAATGGTTCCGTTGCCTAGTGACCAACAAATGGTTCCGTTGCCTAGTGACCAACAAATGGTTCCGTTGCCGCGCGAATGAGACTTGTTATTTTGGCGACGCGCGAGATTAAACAGTCAACAAATGATTCCGTTGCCTTGCCACTTCTTGTTGTAAGACTTACTGGTTACGTGACATCTGAGATTGTTACTGAAAACAACATAAGGTTCTGTTACACTGAGACTTGCTCAGTTAACAAATGTGTTACTGGAATCCTACAGCTAAGGAAATTGGAGATTGGTTTGATTTAAAGGCTAAAGAGTTTGCTGAACAAGAAAATAGAAGCCCTACGCTTCAAACAGAAGATTGGTTACAGAAGTATATTTATGCTGACCTTTACGAAATTTTCTTTGTTACGTTTGCATTGGAGTTACACGCTTGGATAGCCAAGTTAGCAGATTCTACACCTACGCTGCATGTTGATCGACCCGTCACGTGGACGCCTGAGCTAGCCAGTATTGTGAAGCGGATCGACAATTCTGTTTCCCGCGCAGTAGACTTTTGGTTGAATAGTCTACTGAAAGGTTTCATTACTGAATTTGCAGTTGATACACGAAAGAGTTTCAGTGAAGCTGAGAGGAGTTTCTTCCAAGTACACAGAGGTAAGTTCTTAAATTCTCTGAACTTATGGATTAAAATGCTTCTGTATGAAAAAGGAAAGCTATGTATTGCTTCTGATGAATAGCATAGTCAAGTAATGTCCGTAGATTCTGATAGTGATCCTGAAGTTATTGGTTGCACTCGTAGTGGAAAACGATATAAAGTAGGCCTTGACCAATATCCTTTTGAGTCCAGCCCAGACAATAGCCAAGTCCCTAGAGCAAGCCATATAGAAAGACAAGGGAGTGCTCATATCCCGTATCACCCCTTTACACCGCAAAAACCAGACGGAGCTCAGTATAATCCTATAGTAACACCTTCTAGTAGCCCACACGGTACTTCTAGTACCTCTGTACCACCTTTGTTTAACCATCCCGGAGGCACTGCTACAGTACCTCCACCTCAAACCCGTGCAAGAAGGATGGGTGACGACATGAAGCTACCAACTTTTAGAGGAACAGGGATAGAAGACCCTGAGCAGCACTGGTTCTTATGTGAAGCCATTTGGACAATTAAGCAAATTAACGACGATGCTGTTAAACTGGTTCAGTTAGCAACCACACTAAGAGAAAGAGCCTTGACTTGGTTCACGAAATACTCAGCAGCACAGAATAGGACGCTTGCTGAGGTAAGAAATGCTATGATTCGGGAATTTAAGAAACCTAAGTCAGAATCACAGTGTATAACAGAGCTCAAAGACATCAAACAGTTACCTACAGAATCAGTATGGGACTTTGACCAGAAGTTCAAAGCCTTGATAGATCAAGTAAGCTTCGAGTTTGCACCACAGCAACATAAAGAATGGTTCATTGCTGCGCTGCTCCCACACATTAGACTTCCTCTTATGCAACAGAATCTCAATACTCAGGAACAAGCTCTAGAGATGGCTATGAAACTAGAAGCTTCACCAATTGCAGGAACAAGCAATGATGTTGCGCATTTACAGAACCAATTAGCAAACTTAACCTTGCAAGTGCATGATATTAAGAAAGGCAAGGAGATCAAGGAAGAAATTTGGTGCACAAAATGTAAAGCCCAAGGTCATTCAAAGGACCATTGTCCTGTTTTCATAGACTATATTGCAACTGGAGCACCTAATCCTCTACCACAGGCACAAGGGCCTTGGTGTGAAATCTGTAGAACTAGAGGTCATAGACCACAAGAATGTCACTTACTCCAGAAATATGTGCAAACCCCAAAGAATCTATATTGTAATTTCTGTAAATCAGTAGGTCATGATGAGAACAATTGTAGAGCATATGACCTTATGATAGAAAGAAAGCATGATGTTTATAGGGTACAAGCAGAGACACAAGGACCCACAGCAGGACCACCTTATGACCAAACTCGGGACGCCCGAGCAGCAAATTACAGAGGACGCGGACGCACAACAAATTTTGGTCGCGGAAGAGGACAGATCACTTGTTATAATTGCGGAACACAAGGTCATTTTGCTAGGGATTGCCAAAATCCTACAACCCTCTGCAGGTATTGTAAATCTTCTGACCATATCATTGAAGAATGCCCTCAGTTACAGGCTAAGATGCAAGCAAAGACACCACAGGTCAATCAGAATATCCAGTTGATTGGAGCAGAAAAAAGAGAACCAGACCCTACAGTTAATATAGTGACACGCAGTGGAGCTACCACTGGTGCGCAAGAGATGGGAACGGGAAAGCAAGCGACGCAATGGGTGCGCCGCGCTAACATTAAACCAGCTCCACTTAACCTACAGAAGCAAAAAGAAGCATTTAAGCAAGCTCAAGAGTATTTCTCAGATCCGAGAGCTTCAAGTTCTGCCGCAACTCCACAGACCATTAGTAGATCGCAAGTGCTAAGACAAGACAACCTGGTACAAGAACAAGCCACTACAGCTGGAAGACCTGATGACGATAAGGAGCATGCACTAGGCAGTGTTCATGCGTTCCTGCGACAATGTTTAAAATTGTTGCGCAATGAACAAGCAACTCTAGAACTCCAACACCTGTTGGATCAGTGCCAACACTCTGCTTCGACGAACACACCGCAGTGTGCTGTTCACCAGATTAGGAGTCACATTAGAACAGGAAAAGAGATGAGGCTCACAGCGCAGATTGGAGCATTTGAAATGGACGAAGTCATGTTAGATTTGGGCTCAGAAGCCAATGTTCTCACTATGCAGACATGGGAACAGATGGGAAGCCCTCAGCTTACAAGATCCCCTATCCAGCTAAGACTCGCAAATCAGCAACGAGTCTCTCCATTGGGCAGATTACCCAATGTACCTATTGATATTGAAGGAGTAAGAAGCTCTGCAGATTTTGAAGTAATCAAAATTATGGATGATAGTAGACCATACCCAGCGCTGTTAGGAATAGACTGGGCACTAGATAATTTGGCTGTCATTAACCTGAAGAAAAGACAGATGACCTTTGAGGATGACCAGATCAGGGTCATCGCACCTCTTGATCCTATTCAAGGACCAAGATATATAGAACCCATTCGCGCAGAAGAGGAAGCGCGCCACATGGAAAGCTTGTATCAGATGACCACTAGCCACAGTGACTATGTCAACCCCACAGCAGATGGCCATATCAGCTGGCGATGTGATAGCTCGTGCACATCAGATTCAGATGCAGGATTGGAAAATTGGCAGAATCGTCTACATGAGGTTTCTGCAAGACGTTGCGCCATGATGACTAAATCCATTCGATGGATTGGCACAGAATTAACTGACACTCCAACTTTTGATGGTCTAACCGAAGTAACTAAATTCATACAGGAATATGAACAAAAGCTTCCAGAACCGCAGCGCATACAAGCACTGGATATAGCATTGCGCGCTACACCCGCAAGATGGTGGATTGCGCACAAGGAGAATATTCATACATGGACAGACTGTCGCAGATTGATACTGCGCAGATTTCAGGATACCACAGCCGAAGCGCTACCCAAATATGAAGGACAGAGTGACCCCAGGTCACACATTGAAGCATGCATCCAGCAATGGTCAGATATTCCGGAAGATGAATGGGTTCACCAATTCATCCACACATTAGATACAATTCCAAGGAATTGGTATACTGAAACAGAATTGCGCAGAGGCACTCTTACTTGGGCTCTTATGATAGAAAGCTTTCAACTTACCTTCAGCTTTGAGTCAGAACATCCAAGCATTGATCAGGCTTTGAAGTGTATTAGAAAGAAGGTATTTGAACACTATCCAGTACCAGAGTATTCCCAACCAGATTGGGCTGTCCAGATGGAACATGCCCTGGAATGTTATAACTTCACCGCCGAAGATGAGGAGGACGATCCTCGCAACCTCAATATCCCAGAATCAGAAGGGACACGCAATATTGAAGGTCCTGAGCTTGATATTCCTGCCATCACAGAACACGTCAAGCTCAAGAAAGTCAACATTGGCACAGAAGCTGACCCAAAGTTTGCTTCTATAGGAGATTATTGGGATGATGAAACTGTTGCGCATGTTTCAGATTTATTACGTGACTACCAGGATATCTTTCCTACCAAGTTCACAGAAATGAAAGGCATCCTAGGAGACTTAGGAGTGATGCGCATACCTCTCAAACCAGATGCCAAGCCAGTAAAGCAGCGCCCATACAGGTTGAACCCGCGCTACAAAGAAAAAGTCAAAGAGGAAATTGATAAGATGCTTGCAGCAGGTATTATTGAGCCAGTAGAGGAAAGCGATTGGATTAGTCCTATGGTGGTCCAAGAAAAGAAAACGAAAGGTGAAATAAGAATTTGTGTCGACTTGCGCAAACTCAATGATGCATCAGCGCACGACCCATTTCCCACTTCTTTCACAGATGAAGTACTTGATAATGTTGGAGGACAAGAGGCTTACTCTTTCACTGATGGTTTCTCGGGATATCATCAGATCAGAATCCATCCGGACGACCGCCACAAGACTACTTTTGCAACTGAATGGGGCTCATTCCAGTATACGGTAATGCCCTTTGGTCTTAAAAACGCACCTGCTATCTTCTCTAGAGTTGTTGTTGTTGTTTTTAAAGAATTTATCCACAAGTTTTTAGAAGTCTATTTTGATGACTGGACTGTATTTGGTTTACTAAAGAACCATATTGCGAATCTGCGCATGATGCTAGAAAAATGTAGACAGCATCAGATTTCCCTTAACTTGAAAAAATGTATATTTTGTGCGCCCTTTGGTATTTTGTTGGGACATATTGTATGCAGACAAGGACTCCTGATGGATCCTGCGAAGGTTGCCATCATTGCTAATTTACCGGCGCCCAACTCAGTTAAGCAATTGCGCACTACATTGGGACATACAGGATACTACAGAAAATTCATCAAAGGATATGCAAGGATCACAGCACCTATGGAAAGATTGCTGAAGAAGGATTCGAAGTTCTCCTGGACAGAAGAATGCCAACAGAGCTTGGACACACTTAAAGAAAAGATGATCACAGCGCCTATTCTAGTTTTCCCAGACTGGAGAAAACCTTTTCATGTTCATGTTGATGCTTCTTCCATAGCACTAGGAATCGTGCTTACACAGTCTGGAGAAGGAAGTATTGACCACCCAATTGCTTACTCCAGCAGAAAGCTATCTACAGCTGAGAAGAATTACACCACTACAGAAAGGGAAGGACTAGCTATGGTGTATGCCCTACAGAAATTCAGACACTACCTGTTAGGAGCTCACTTTAAAATGTATACTGACCATTCTGCTCTGAAATATTTGGTCAATAAACCAGTTTTAGGAGGCAGAATTTGCAGATGGCTACTGCTCTTTCAAGAGTATGATTTTGAGGTTATTGTAAAGCCAGGCAGATTGAATGCAGGGCCTGACCATCTATCCAGAATAGAGTCAGGAGAGGAACCTACGAGTCTGGAGGACAATCTGCCTGACGCACAATTCTTTTCTATCCAAGCAGCAGACGAATATTATTCTGATATTCTTGAGTTTCTCACTACCGGACAAGCGCCGGCTGAGTTTACAATCCAGCAAAAGAAACAACTTGTTGTTCGAGCCGCAGACTTCACTTTGATAGCAGGCCAGCTTTATAAGTTGGGCCCTGACGAAATTCTGCGCAGATGTATCTTCCCACATGAAAAGAGCTCTATCATCGCAGAAGCGCATTCAGGTACCGCAGGAGGCCATTTCGCAGGAAAACCGACTGCGCAAAAGATATTAGCCGCAGGTCTTTGGTGGCCGACATTGCACAAGGACACTAAGGAATTCTGTAAATGTTGCGATGTGTGCCAGCGCACAGGAAAACCCTCAAGGAGAGATGAAATGCCGCTAAGACCCCAGATCACACTGCGTGCTTTTGATAAATGGGCCATTGACTTTGTAGGACCTATTAACCCACCAGGAAAAAGAACTGGCGCAAGATATATCATTACAGCTACTGAATACCTCACCAGATGGGCTGAGGCGAAGCCAGTTAAGAACTGCGACGCTGCTACCGCCGCGCAGTTCATTTTCGAGAACATTATCACTAGGTTTGGATGCCCGGTGATCCTCATAAGTGATCAAGGTACACATTTCCTCAATGACACTATAGAGGCCCTTACTCAAGAATTTCAAATTAATCACCATAAGAGTACACCCTACCATCCTCAAGCTAATGGTACGGTGGAAGCATTCAATAAGATTCTTGAGAATGCCCTGACGAAAATCTGTAATCAACAAAGAGATGATTGGGACCTTAGAGTCACAGCTGTATTATGGGCTTACAGAACTACTTGCAAGAAACTAACAGGTCACACACCTTTCAGCTTGGTGTATGGACAAGAAGCAGTTATGCCCATGGAATACATTGTCCGCAGTCTCCGAATCGCGCAAATTACAGAAATGGCAGACCCTGATACTATGAATGAAAGACTTTCGCAACTGCTCTCCTTAGAAGAAGACAGACTTTTGGCCGGATTTCATCAACAGGTACAGAAGGCAAGACAGAAAGCTTGGCATGACAGGCACATTAAGCATAAGCACTTTGAAGAAGGAGACTTGGTACTCCTTTATGATAGTAAATTCATCAAGTTTCCAGGTAAGTTTCGTGTGCATTGGTTAGGTCCTTTTCAGATAATAAAAATAACAGACGGAGGCGCAGTTCAGCTTGCAAAGCTGAATGGAGAACTACTACCTACAATGATAAACGGGAGTCGGCTTAAGCTTTATTGCGACGGCCACTCCGCCCTGTCGACATAATATATTACTCAAGAATGCAGATGCCCAGTGTAGTTGAAAGAGACATCGCATTTAGTCTACACGGAAGCTGCGACACACCCTCAGTTTCCAGCTTCCTGCGCAGTTCCTTGAAATATCCGCGCATCCTGAATAAAAATTGCTTAAACAAAGCTTACCAGTCCGCTCTGGCGAAGTTTTGCTTTGTGGACCATTGGACTATCGCTCTTGCGAAGTCCCCTTTCATAATTTGCCGCTTAAAAGAGTTTTATTGTGGACCCATAGAGGCACGGTTTCCTAAGCTGAAATGACCCGCCGGAAATTTTGAATTACAGCAGTTATGTAGCCGCGTTTGAATAAATGAAGGATAAGGCCGCTATTTAATTCTACCCGTTCTGACGGATTCGGCTTAATCTCCGAAAGATTTGCATTTAACCCAGGCACCGAAAGCATTAGCTTCTCCCGGAAGGCTGTCAGAACCCGTCAATCACACTAAATGCACCGCTACGGCAAGGAGGATAGCGTGTTGTCAACTCATCAGTAGCCGCCTACCGCTACGTAACCCCACTTGGTCGCATTTACTATCCCCGCTGGCTATAAATACCTCACACTTGTATCATTTTCGGGTTACCGTCTCGAGTTGCATAAGTTGTGTTTGAAGATCTGCATTATTGTTTTCAGAGCCGAGTGTGCAGACTATTTTCCCTTGTTTTCAGCATCCATACCCTACGCAGATCCGCCATTTGCTGTCCAGAGTTTTGTTATTTACATTGGTTCACGACGGAGAATTTATCGACTGAAGAAGTTGTTCGTCAATTCCTACGCCGCGGCTTAGATTTCGGCATGGCCACTCCGGTGACGCCGTCGACCTACGTACACCCTGGTGCTACTGATCCCAGAACATCTCCAGGCACAAGAGCATCTCAGCAGCAGCCGGAGGAACCTGTTCCAGAGCTGCTCGCGTCTATGGTGAACTACATTCCGCCGCGTCCAGATGATGCGCCGGATGTACAGATTCCGAAGAATGCAAAATATCCAATTCCGCTACCGCCACTACCGGCTAGTGTGCGGGTAGAAGGCCAACTATTGGGAAACATTCCATTGGTTAAATTCTCTGATTTTAACCTTGGAGACTATAAGACATATCCTCAGTTCCAGTTGGACCGATATCTGGATATCGTCCATAATCCCACCAGAAAAGTTGATGAGTTTATCCCGAAGGGATTTGCAGCAAATCTTGAGCGCCCTGGACTCTTGAATTTGTTGAAGCTACCGCACTTTGGGCGTAGCAATGAAGTGAACGCAGTCGTTAAAACACTGCTATCCTGCGTTCATGGAGGTTACCTTTGGCTCGGGAGGCCAATTGATCTAAATGTTGATTTGATACACCGTATCACCGGTCTATCTAAGGTTGGTAAGGATCCCAATATCCATTTTGCAGGAAAGGAGAAGGACTGAAAATTAGCTGCAAAGCTGGTCCAGAAATATAACTTGACAAGAGGAGGTCGGGCTTATGACCTCACGACAGTTGAAGATGAGGCACTTCGCTTCACAGGAAGTCTGCTTGCAGGAAGACTTCTCACCAAGTGCCGACCAAAAGAAGTTACTGGAGCTGTCGTAGAGCTCGCTATCGCAGCTGCGGAGGGAGAACAGTACAACTGGTCTCTCTTCCTGCTGAATTCTTTTTTGGCTGATTGCCTGAATGTGCAGGACAATCCAGCCCAATCATTCCATTTTTCGTGGCTTCTAATTTTATGCGCTCTCGTCGGGTGGAAGGAGCCCCCGAATACTCAGTTCCGTCCACGCCGCGCAGGAGAGGTTGCCGGCATGCGCTACATCAACCTCTGGGATTCCCCTAATCCCGCGAAGCGCAAGATGAATCGCGCTGTTTTTTGTGAGTACTACTATCTCCTCCGAGATACCATACAAGATATGCCAAGGCTGAGCGAGGAGACAGCCACATTGTATGAAGGCAAGTTGGCTTTTACTGCCGACATCCATCAACTCTACCTTCGGCCTTGCGACATTCCAGGTGACTGGGCGCTAGGTCTTTACAGGATGACCACAGATGATGTCGAAGAAACCATTAAGTCGTGGTCGGACGAATGGAGAGCAGCAGCTGACATCGCACCTGCGATGCCACCCGCCGCTGCGCAAGAAAAGGATAAGGGCAAGGAAGCCCCTGGGAAAAGAAGCGATGAAGGCTCAACAGAACCAGCCACCAAGAAGCAGAAAGTGTCGCATCCCACTGAGGCCATTCCCTCGGAGATCGACAAATATTTGAAAGAGCAATATCGTGAGATGCGGAACACGCATGCTCACATCCGAAGTGCTCTAGACTTACAGTTTGTAGAATTGAAAGGTCTCGCAGGAAGGATTGCGCAGACCCATGCGCCAGCATCTACTTCGCAGGCGCCACAACCAGTTCCAAGTGATGAGCGAGTTGAAGAACTCACAGAAAGGCACACTGTCGTGCATATTCCGCCTACCAGCATGACACTTCCAGATCCCCTAGCTGAACTACAGGTAAGCACAGTTGGACCTGTAGAAATTAATTTGTCTATAATTCCTATAGAGACTTTACAGCTTGTACAGGAAAAAGTTTCTCTTGAGTTGAGAGCTAGAGAGCTCTCTACTTTCCAGGCAAACCAACGACTGCAATCGCAGGAGATAGCGCTGAAAGAAAGTCATAAGAATATCTCTGCGAAGCTTGCACTCTATGAGGCGCAAGACACCGGCATCAGAAACGCAATAGAAGAGATTGCCCAGGAATTGCCGGCTTGCGAGATTCAACCAGACCTCCCTCTGGTTGCAAAAGTTCAAATTATTGGAGGAAGGGCGAAAACCCTGGAGCAAGAAATAGCTGCTATGGCAGAAGACCATAGAACCCAGATTGCTGAGCTAGAAGCTCGCGTTGCTGCACATCTTACGGATGATGCGCAGGTACAATTTGAAGCATTGAGCAGAGCTTCCACACGAATGAAAGGTCGAGTACAGGAAGCCAAGAACCTGATGGACCAGGCTATGGAAGCATGGTCAGAGCTTGTGAACCTCCCTTTTAAAGTGGGACTATCAGAACAGGTGCAAGCTGCAGAACAGTCTCTCACTGTTCTGAATGAAGAAACTAAGTCCTTAACAGGCTTGCCAAAGATGAAGAAAATGGGCGAAGTGCGCAAAATGCAGCAGCAACTGCACAAGCTCAGAACTGAAGATGAGAAGCTCACCAACAGCATTCAGCCATTCATGGATGAATATGCTGAAATCGTTGGCCAGATTGAGACAAAAATCAAAGAGATTGCCGAGTCTCAAGAGATCATTGATACACTCACTAAAGGCGAAGCAACCGCAGAAACAGTGCAAACAGCTGATCAGTGTATTGAGGAATTGGACTCCGCTATTGCGCAATGGCAGAAAACATTCGCGGAGATTCAAGCAAACGCAGATGCGCAAATCCAACGACCACGCGCTAGTGCGAGTGGCTCGAGGGCGAGCCACAAGTGAGTGTTGGGGGCCTGTTGGGGCCAAGGTCGCAGCTATAGTAAAAGCTGTGAATTTTGGGAAAAAGCACGAGTATGGAAGGAAAGTGCTAATTTTGGGACAAGCACTAAGTTTTGGGTAAGAAGGAGACGGTGCGCAGTACGGTGCCAGATGGATGATCTCAGCGCAGATCACGGACCGGAAATTGCGGAGCTCGCGCGCACGTCATCGAAGAATGAAGGTGGCTCAGCTACCATAATAAATAAGGTGATGGAGTAGAGGGCTCAGCTACCCTCATTTAAAGGCTTAGTACAGAAGTTATGGTTGCTCGGATCAAGGAGGAGCAACGGACCAGAGCATTGAAGGCGAAGGACGATCGCCCATACCCACAATCTGCGCCGGAATTCACGGAGCCTGCAGGAAGCGGCGACGTGACTGCAAGCGGCGCCTACAGTACACCTAGCCATGTGCGTGGTTAGGGTTTTTGGGAATCACTGTTGGGAAAGGCCCACAGTTTTGTAAAGGTGTGACCGTCATGGCCACCTATATATATGAATAATTGTAATAGATAAGGGTTAGAGAGTTAGAGAGAGCTAGATGTTAGACTGTTAGATAGCCAGTCTAAAGGATAGATCATGTGTTGATTATCCTTCACTGTATTTTCTACCCAGTGCGTAGAACTAGAGAGGAAATCAGATAGCCGAGGAGCTAATCCCTGAGTTGCCAGACAGTCTGAGTCGACGTCTGTGCCTTTGTAATCTCCATAGAGAGGAGACTTGATTGAGAGAAGGGCTCCCAGCTGTGTGCATGGATTTCCCTGGAAGGATCTAAGGCTGCAGCTGTGTGCGCAGCATATTGTATAACTCTATCATTTTCTGGTTAATATAACACTCCCGGGGACGTGGTTTTCCTCGAGGAGATGAGCTTCACTTATATCTTCTTGTTATAATGTTTGCGTGAATGATAACTATTTAGAGTTCATTATTTGTGTATGCAAGACTTCTGTCTTATCTTTGTGACTGTTTGAGCGAGTTGGAAAGATCCCTTGATAACTATAAGTGTCTTAAGTACTAAAGAAGTAGTAACGCACGGTCGCTGCGGCGAGAGCAGACTGCGCTACTGTGCTGGATGTGAAGGGCGAGGAAGTGTTTAGCGCGTCGACCCTAGGGATAGTTTCCTGCTGCGTAGAAAGGAGAAACTGCGCAGTAGACCGGTCAAGGAAGGAATCCTCGCAGCTGCGCCGAGCGGCCTGCGGGAAGGTCCGACCGCCGATTTAGCAGGAACCATTCAAGGAAGAGCTATCTCCGCGTCACCCAGGTTAAGGAAACCTGATTCCTTACCCCCCCCATAGCCACTTCGGGTGAGACCTTGAGCTGCCGCGCAGCTCGTTGCCGAGAGGGCCAGTGCGCCAAGGGGTTTTGTTGCTGCGCTTCATTAAAACCCGGGTCTGCCCAGTAAAGCAGCCAACAATAATATATGCCATTCTAAATGTATGCACACATGTCTTGTACGTTATACAAGATCAGAGGCTTTAATGAGTACCTGGATGATTTCATGCAAATCATTAATTCAGTGACTCAAAATGAATGGTAGAGAATATTTACTTTTAGAGGTTTCCAATTGATATATGGTCTTTTTCTAAAATGTAATGTAGGTTAATATATAATCTAGGTCAAACATTTTTGCATGGAGTAAAAAGTTTTTACAGTATTCGTTGATAAACAATCATGAATTTGTGGAAAAAATAAAAAACAAGAAAATATGAAAAAAATGTCATTAGACCTACATCTGAACCGTTCTATGCAATACATATTTATAACTTCTAAAAAATAATGGAGAATATGACGTATACTCCCTCAAATAAATAGTGGGAAACCACCTTAGAAGCATTTGATTATCTTTTTAACTATTCTTCATATTTATGTGATGATGGATTTATATTCTATGATTTTTTTTGATAGGTATAAAAGTTATTTAAAAACTTAAAAATACTTTATACAACAATTATTATTTTTTTTTATTAATTAAAAGAAAAAGATAATTGAGAATTTAGTTGAAAGAGGAACACCACCTTGAAAAACAAGCTTAAAGCAAGCAAAAGATATTATGTTATCAAATCCAATCTAAAAATTCAATTACCACACAATATCCTAAATCATATTTATCTTTACAATAAACCTTGTTGGAATGGAACTCTAACCCTTGTAGTTCGTGTTTGTCAAATGGAGGGAATCAATCTCTGTGTAAATGTTGTATCATGTATAGTTGTGGATCGAGACTCTGTATATTTCCGTTATATGAACATTTTTTTTATCGGATCGAAACTCTGTAAATTCCTTTTATAAACAATTTCATTTGAGTCATAACTCGTGCATTTCTTTTTAATCAAAATCATGTTCAACGTTGAATCCGGTATAGTTTGTGAATCAAACACTGTGTAAAACGATTGAACCATGTAGGGTTCTCATTTTCCAAAAGGATGGGATCGAACTCTGTGAAAACGTTGAATCTTGTGGAGCTCGTTTACAATAAACATTAAGTTGGATAGATTCGAAATCCTGTAAAACATTTAGTCCCTGTGTAGTTATGGATTAAACTCGGTGTAAATGTTGAAAACTTTTAGCAAACATTATTAAATTTGATTTATGCTAAAAACATTTACGTCTGCTTCTTGTTTGTAAGCCAGCCTAAGTGCATGCTAAATTAAGTCTGGGACACAAACGTAAAACTCTACTATGTGTATACCGTTCGATTGTTGGGTCAGTCAAGAGGGTATGAAAGTTAAAATCTGAACTTGATTCCTAGATGTAATGGTTAAAGAAACAGTCGATCGGTACGGACGTTCTCATAAAATTTGTTTGTTTATAATAATAAATCTTGACTATGATTATGCATTATGACGGGGAGTCATCGTTAGCATTCTCAGTTAATCATAAGATCGTATTGATGTGGTGTATTATTTTTGGTATTTTATTTATATGCTTATGATTCGCCTCTTTACTTCGATGATAACTCTGCTTATCGAGATCTCATCCTTTATATCCGTACTGCCGAGTCCTAAATTATATGATCTCGTTGCTCCTGTCAAGATCGATGGAGTCGATCTTGGGTAGAGAAGTGTGGGTTTTAAATTGTGTATTTAAATACTATAATTATGTGGAAAGAACTATAGGATCCCACCTTAGTAAAGTTATATGAAACCACGTAGCAATATGCCATCTTAACTCTTCACTCTCGAATGCATAGGCTATTGAAACATGCTTTTAATCCTAGAGTTTAGATAGGCATCGATCTATTGATATATATGTGGGAATATTAAAAATGAAACGGATAAGCAATTATCCATTTATCTTTATGCACATTACTTATTGCGATTTTAGGGAGGAAATGCTATATTAAAAAAAGAGTGGATGTAAATTAAATATGTGTGTTAGAGAGTTGAATTTTAACATTATTTTATTTTTATTTCGAAAATGAAGTTATGGAATATAACATATAGTGATATAGTGAGTAACACATTGTCATATTTTTACATAATGAACTTTATGATAAAAGTATGACAAATGCTTGATCTCTTTATAATAGGAATGATTATTGTGATGACAAAATTATTCTCAAGTTCTCAAATTAACTTATGCATTGAACAAAATTGTTGTAGTTCTATATTGTAATTTGGTTGTTATTATTTCAAAAATTTTGTTTTTCTAACAATAAAGTGCTTATGTCGGAAATAAAGTTATGTTGGAAATAGAGTCATGTAGATATATAGGCATGATATTTTTTTAATATGAATAGAAAGCCACGATTCTATAATACATAATAGAAAAGAATTATGAGTTATGAGAATGTGTATATATCATAACATTTAATCTAGAGAATCATGTATCTCTTGAGGCAAAGAGAAAGACATGATGATTACGAAAGTTTAGTATAGACAAGATGAATATATATATATATATATATATATATATATATATATAAAGTTTTACTAAATGTTGGTTATCCTTAACATTAATGAAATTTTTTTAATGTTTTTTGAAATAGCCAAATTTATGGTACTTGGGGTTGTTACACTTTTGGTCCCCTTGTACTTGTCTCTTGGTTTGTTACCCTCAATGGTTGAGAAAATGGTATCAACCTATGTGCTTTCTAATCAGTACATTTTATAGCTCCTCATTATATGGTTTCCATTCAACCTCCAAATCATAGTTAATGTAACAACTCCAAATTATATTAAAATTTGGGAAATTTAAAACTTTTATTTTACCTAATGAGAGTAGCATATTACCAATTTCCTTAATATTAGAAATAAATATATAACATTTCCAATAACATCAATATTCATTATATATATAATGAGAGAAATGCAATTTTATACACCTCGAAGTATTACATCACCTATAAAGCCATCAACAATTGTTTATTTCATATTTTATGCTTGAAATTTATATAGAGTATATCGATTTCATTTACGCATATACCTAAACCTTTTTCCCTTCTAAAATCATTAAAATGTAATCTTATTACTCCTTTACACATTCTAAAGAATCTACTACATTTGTTTACATGGAATATAAAAACATTAAAATGAATGACAAAATACATTTTAAAATATATATATGAATGAAAAAAAAAAAATTATTCCCCAAATAAATTTAAAGAAAATATATATCATTTCAATCTCCAATCAAACTTTAAACAAAATATTTCTTTTCCTAAACTTCAAATATACTTGCAACTTTAAACTTTAACTTTATCCATAGTCATATATCTCTCAACATGCATTTTCTTATGAGAGATGACGTGATAATATAATCAACACTTGGATGTTTGGTACTATGAAAACATAATATTAGCTTGCATTATTTCATAATCCCATTGTTTTCACAATAATACAATGTATATAATTACACAAATTCTGACTAACTCTTTCAAATAGTTTCTACGATATATACGAAAGTGCCATAGTCCATTCCATCAAACTAGATATCCATATCTATCCCTTTATACTTTAATTAACTATATTTCATAGTACAATTGCTTTAACCTTTATACATAAATCCGACATGCTTCATATCATTCAATCTATATTATGCCTTTATCATAATCCAATTTCATAAATATATTAACTCGATTTTTAATAGTTTAGGAAAGATATAGTATGATGACCGCAACTAGAACCATATCCCATATATTCATAATCCTATATATATATATATAAAATAAATAAAGGAGTATGTGTTTATAATTTGAATCCTGAAATTGAACCACTAAACATACTCTAAGATATCCACTAAACGATTGTATTATAATTTGAACCACTAAACATACTGTAAGATATCGACTAAATGATTGTATTATAATTCCATTCTGTAATATTAATTCGCTCAAACTAAAATAACCTCACAATACTATACCTATAAGTCCGGTTGAATAAGGTATTACCGTACCGCACATAAGTATAACACAAGAAAACATACAATCTGGACACTATTACAAATGGTCAAGAGGATGCCATAGAGTCTGCAATCATCTTTACTGCTCTCATCAGGCAGGTAATGAGTAAGCGGATCCACCGAATTTATCACACAAAAACATCAAGAACGATACGATTTAGAACACAGAGTTAGGACCCCTGAGATCGGATCAGAAGCAATAAATACAACGCTTCTGTTTTCTAAACACAGAGAGGAGATCTCTGGTTGATTATAGTGGTCAGAAATTTTAACCCGACATTTATAACGCCCAGCAGACCCATAACTAAATATTTCAAATCGAAAACTCTCAATTGACAACGTTATTGCAATAATATGAAAATCGCTTGCTATGTGTAGACAAAAGATTTATCGTAACTTTAAATTAGTCAAAGGATTCAATCAAACCAAATCTCCAGAAATCGAACAGAGTTTTCAGATTTTACCCATTTACACAGGGTAATACATAAATGCCAAATTTAAATTCAAATGACTGTATTTCGCTCCTGTCACAGAATCCGATTTCTTTAATCAAACAAAAACAAAGTTCTATGGTATAGATTTATGTATATATATACAGAGTGTTAAATAACTATAAGGATTTAAATCTATGTAATAAAGTGTCACTTCTCTTATAGAGACAAACAGAGAAGACTGTGTGAAAAATAATTCACAGAGATATGAATATCATTATAGTTACAGGGATCAAGGAAGAAAACGTTAATGAACATTTTTCCTTGTGATAAATAAAGGAAAACAGAAAGTAACTATTCGCCATAATAGAGCGTGAACAATATGTATAGTACCATATGTACTCTCTACTCTACACGTGCTAAGCGATATGCTTTCAAATTCAAACTCTATACATGTACACAATCCATTACCTAATACCGGCATGCCCTCTTGTGCATTTAGGAAATAAAACCACCCTAACATACACCATTGATAAAATATTGACCCATAAGAAGAAGTTTACTTACTTGAAACAATGTAACTGAGGCCTTAGAGAATCATCTCCTCCCAACCATAGGTTAGAGCAACTCGATTGTTTTCCCAACTCCACCCCTAGCTGGATCACCACCATGCACTAGAACTCAAGCAACACTTCCATGCAACACTCTTTCTCAAATTTCGTAACAAGCAATGATGGACTTATGAAAGGAGAGAAAACACTCAACAATGTTTTCCCCATGCATAACACCGCGTCCCATGCTCTCTCAGTGCACCCATATATATAGTTTTGCCCAGGTCTTGTGCCATCCCAATCAAATCTTCAATCAATCCAGCAATCCCTATGATTTAGGATTTTGTCTGCTAGTTGAACTTTTAGATTGGATTTGATTGGTAAAAAATTTCTCTTGCTTGCTTTACCCATGTTCTGTGTGCCATGTTGGGGTCCCCTCATTTCCCTGGATTCTCCAAGTACATTTTTTTTTATTAAATAATAAAAATAGTTTGTTGTGCAAAGTGTCACTCAGTGTTTTTGAGTTTTAAATAACGCTTACAAAATAATTGTCACAATTATTAAATCAAAATAGAACAAAATATGAATGTGTTGGGGTATCACAGTTAATTTCCTTGTTTTCTAAGAACAGGTGCATGAATCTTGCAATTACTTCATACAAACAGAGAATTATAAACATAATTGCAAGCTTATGATAGCATTGTAGGCCTTTCAAGTGCATTGCCTGAGGCAAATTCACATTTAAGGTTGACACGTTGATTATCATATCATGTCAAAATGGTTAATATCTACATCCTCACCTTCTGGTTAATATCTACATCCTCACCTTCGACTTATATAAAATTTGAGAATCCAATTCTAGCATAACTACACATTTTTCGGACGGTAGAGTCATCTCCATGACAAGAACCCATAGAGATATTCCCCTCCAACCATGTCTTTTCAATTTCAGAGTATTTATGGTTTTCGTAGGAAACACTGAAAGACTAGAGGCTAGAATAGAGGCTTAGAGAAGCTATTATAGAAAATATTAAATATTTTTAGATGCAGAGAAAGGATTGTCCATAGAGTTAAAATACTTCACTGCAAATAAGATACAACTAGAACCTTGTGTGTGCTCATGTAGATGAGTGCAACAGTGCTCATGCTCGGAGACCAAATATCTGTAATGAATGTTCTTTCCTATTCATGCACAATCATTTTTACAAGAGTGAAAATGAGCATGAAGATCCCAAAAGCAACTTCATATAAACATAGGAATGAGTCATGCCAACAGAGCACATACAAAAGATTCAGGTAAACTCGTGGCTGAATCATGCAAACAGAGCACATAAGAAAGTAAATAATTGGAATCGATATAATAAGAGTTGGCCTTCATAATTGCAATCGATATATTTTGAGTTGGCCTTCATAATAATCCCATGGGTTTCAATTCCCTCTTATCTTTGCTCTGTTTTCATTTCCTAGAAACCCTGTTTCATTTCAGCGATCTCATTCATTTCTTTTAATTTCTTGGACGTTGCAACGACGTTCTGCTATGTTCCCACCATAAGCTGAGTGGGTATCAACTTCAACAAATCCAATCAAATGGCTACTCTGACTTTGACTCGGCTCCTGTGGATGTATGTTGTTGAAACATTTATGTGTCAGAGTAATTATTAAATCTGTTTTATATCCATTTGTTGTAGGCTACTATTCATTAATCCACCTCCTTATTTCCATATTTAGTTCCTTTCTCCGCGACCTTAAAGCCTTGTTTCTCATATTTACCCCGGGTTAGTTAGTTTGACTCTAATTTTATTTAACCCGCAACTATGATTTAATATTGAGTTTTTCCTTAGTTAAACCCGCTATGTATTAGATTTAAATCCATTCGTTCTCATTTTATATGTTAAAAATATAGTTTTAAGTTAATTTCAATAAGTTTTGTTCAAACTCAATGTTTAATTTTTTTAAGTAAGAAAGTTGCATAAAATATATTTTTTACTAAGAAAGACACATCAAGTTTACATAAAGATAAACATAGGAATGCAATTGATAATAGATTTTAGAGTACTTCGTGGAAATATTATCACACAGATTTTTATGATAAGTGTAGTATTAGAGTTAATTATAGAATTTTAAAGTACTTCGTAGAAATATTATTATAAATATTTTTATGATAGGTGTAGAAATAGCGACCCCTATAATATTTTAAGAAGGGGTCGCTATTTCTGCAGCGATGGCACATAAATTTTGATCCTCTGAAAGAAATTCAAACCTTTCGGCACTTATGGATGATTATCCCAGGATTACCCATTGAGATTTGGTCAGAGGAGGTCATCTTTGGCTTGGCGAATGCTGTAGGGCGCTTTGTTAGGCTTGATAAGCAAAATTTGTTTGGTATGGACCGTCGTTATGCCAAGGTTATGGTCGAAATTGACATGCGTAGTGATTTGCCTGCAGAAGTGGATATTGGGTGGGGTGATAAGGTTTGGAGACAAGCCCTTGATTTCTTCAAGATTCCTTTTAGGTGTTTTTCCTGTCACCAAGTTGGACACGTTCAGGCAGTTTGCCCCCACAAACGGCAGCAGATTGGGGTTTCATCATCGTCTTGACTTTCCTCACCCAAATTTGTTTCACACAAGCTTTCGTCTGTTGATACGGGTAAGTTTGCTGATAAAACCCCTATCCTTTTAACAGATTTAACATTTGATGAGTTGGCTTTTATTGAAAACTCTGAACATGCTTTGTCAAAATGTATTTCTAATGGAGAAATTATGATGCGACATGATCTGGTCACGGGGCTGCATATAGAGAATTCTGAATCAAACCCTCTTTTCCCTAAGGTTGGTCGTTGTTTAGCTTTTGATTTGGAGACTGAAGCTTTTGAATTAGCTTCTAAATCTCATCTTGTGGGTGAAGGTCCATTAAACCCTATTCTTCTTCATTCTTATAACACTAGTAGTCTTGGTGGGGAACATTGTTTGGGTTCTGTGTTGGGTATTGATCCTGTTATCCCTGATTGCATTTCTTCTGATCCCTCGAGGGTTGTGGGTGGTGATTCTCATCTTGGCGATGATGTACATTTGCAACAAGATAGTCCTGTTGGGGTTTATAATTCTGGTGATAACTCTATTTTAGCCGAAAGTGGTTATCTCATTTCTGAGAAGGGGGAGGAATTTCCTCCACTTCCTACCTATTCAAAAAATCTGATTAGTGGGTCTTCGGCTAATCCTGTTCACTCTCTTAAATTTCAAAATGTCACTATCAGATGGGGTAGGAAGAAAAAGAACTTGGAGAAAGCTGTGCAGTTAGATTTGGATTCATACACTTCTGTTTCGAAAAGATTGGTCGAAGTGGGTGGGGATGACAATAATTCTTTGGGGCTTAGAGTGACGTCCCCCTCTGTGAATGTTTCTTAATGTCTTTGCTATCTCTGAATGTGCGTGGATTGGGTAAGGTATCCCGGGCTTAGGCCTTATCCAATCTGTTTAGAGCTACTAGCCTTGCAATTGTTTTGATTCAGGAGACCATGTGTGATGACTCTCTTTCTATTACTAATATTTGTAAGATTTTTCCTAATTGGGAAGTTTCTGCTGTTAGTTCTTATGGTTTGTCAGGGGGACTTGCTGCTGCTTGGAATCCAGCTTTATTTGATTTCAAAGTCTTTCATACTCCTTGGGGCATTTTACTTAAAGGGTCTTTTTGTGGTTTTCAACAATCCCTTTCCATTCTTAACTATTATGCCCCTTATAGGGAGAGACTGAGGTATTGGGAATCTCTCCAAGAATCTAGTCTACTGAACTTGGCCGATTTGATCATTGCAGGAGATTTAAATTATACTTGTAATGCTTCTGAAATATGGGGTTCTTCAGCCAGGCTAGATGATCTATCAGGTTTGTTTAATAAGTTCTTTGTGGACAATGATTATATTGATGTGGTGCCACATAAGCTGGTACCTACTTGGACAAATGGGAGATTTGGAGCTGATGGTGTTCATAAGAGATTGGATAGATTTCTTGTAAAAGCTAATTTGCTGGGTTTATTTTAGAAACATCATTCATGGGTATTTGAAAACAAATTCTATGGTCACTGACCTATTATTCTACAGCTGGAAGATTATGGACACAATTTTTTGTCTCCCTTCAAGTTCAATTCTTCCTGGTTATCTGATGAAAATTTCTACAGTATGGTTAGATCCTTTTGGCAGAACAATGGTGTAGTTGACTCCAATCCGATGCTGAATTTCTGTTATAAACTGAAAGGTTTAAAGGAGGTAGTCATTAACTAGATCAAAGCCAGAAAAAAAGGCAAATAATCTGGAATTATCACAATTAGAAAGAAAAATTCAAGAATCCTATGTAGCTAATATCCATAATTCTCTGTCCTTTGAAACCATTGAAGCTATGAAATGCTATGAGCAGAAAAACAAAGAATTATTGCTTCAAGATGAAAAAGCATGGCGACTCAAGAGTCGTGCCATTTGGATTTCTCATGGAGATAAAAATACAAAGTTCTTTCACTCTTTTGCTTCTGCAAGAAGGAATGTGAAATATATTTGGGAAATTTTAGATGGTCAGGGTCAAATTGTTTCAGGTCTTGAAGACTTGAAATCTGAAGCTGTTTCATACTTTGGTAGCATTTATAGTGATTCTGGGGACTGTACTTTGATTGATCAATTAAAAGTGGCTTCACTTTATCGCAGATTCATACATGATCAGGAAGCAGATTGTTTACAAAAGAAGGTATCGTTAGATGAGATTGAGCATACTTTGAAAATTTTCTCCAAAGATAAAAGCCCCGGCCCTGATGGTTGGCCGGTGGAGCTTTATATTCACTTCTTTGATATTCTTGGCCATGATCTTAAAGAGATGGTGAATTATTCTAGAATCCATGGCTTTATTTCGGGTGGACTTAACTCTACAGTTGTCACCCTTATTCCCAAAAAGAATAAACCCCTTACTTTTGGGGAATACCGGCCGATTGCTTTATGCAACTTATTATACAAGCTCATCTCTAAGATCCTTGCTGACAGAATAAAACATGTTTGATCAGAATACATATATGCAGAACAATTTGGTTTTTTATCTGGTAGATAGATGCATGATGTTATTGGCATCTCTCCGGAACTGATGCACAGCATAAAGATTAAAAAGAAAAAAGCATTGTTGCTCAAAATGGATTTAGAAAAAGCTTATGATAGAGTTAACTGGTCTTTTCTCCGTATGATTCTCATCATAATTGGAGTGCCTCCTGTGCTGATCAAATGGATAATGGCATGTATCACTACCATGAACATTGCAGTGCTGATTAATGGTACTCTGTCAAACTTCTCCAGCTGCTCTTGAGGAATTAGACAAGGGTGTCCTCTTTCACCCCTTCTCTTCATTTTAGTCATGGATGGTTTTAGCAGATTAGTTAATCAATATTTGGACAGAGGTCAAATCAAAGGCATCAGGATGACTAAGGATTGTGTGATCACACACATCTTGTTTGCAGATGATGTATTAGTGGCTGGTTTGGATTCTGTGGAGGAATGGTCCATATATAGTGATATTATTCAAACTTTTTGTAATGCTTCGGGCATGAAGGTCAGTTCTGCAAAATCCAACTTTTATCACTTATCCATGAATGATGATCATCTTAGAGATATATTTTCAATGCTTCCATACAAATGTTGTCCTTTGGATCAGGGTTTCAAATATCTGGGTTTTAATCTTAAACCAAACAATTATCTTATCAAAGATTGGTTTTGGCTCTTAAGGAAAATTGAGGCACGCATTGCCCACTGGTCTTATAGACTCTTGTCTATTGGGGGTAAACTTATTTTAGTCAAATCTGTGCTATCCAGTATCCCTGTTTATTGGTTTTCATTGCTTGAAGTGCCAACATTCATCATTAAAGCTATCAAGAGATGTTTCTTCAACTTCATGTGGTCTGGGAATTCTTCCAGTGCTAAAATTCTGATGGTTGCCATTGAAGTTCTCACTAGACCTTTTAGGTTTGGTGGCTGGGGAATCAAAGATCTTGCAGCATTTAATACTTCCCTTAGATTAAAAAGTATGTGGCAGGGAATCTTTGGTTCAACTCTCTGGTCTAGACTTATTCAAAGCAAATATTTAAATATGGATGCATATCTTTGGATTAGAAATCCAAAAATGAACAATTGGAACTTCTCCCCTTTTTGGAAGGGCTTTATGAAAGTTTTCTATTGGATCAAAAATGACCTCTTGTGGAAGGTGGGCTCTGGTGTGATGATTCGTGTTAATATTGATCCCATTTTAGGGATGGAAGACTCATTTCTTCTGCCATCTTCTATTACCCAGTATCTACAGGTTTTAGGCCTGTCTTCATTGAACAAGATACAACTGAACATATTTGGGGATAATGGATATTCTATATTGATGTCTGCTAGAGATCTGGGTCTCTCAGGCCATTTAGCACAGACTTGGGATATGTATATTTTGAATTTGAATGCAACAGGTGTCAAATTAAATCATGAAGCAGATCAAATTGTTTGGGGAGGAAATCCTGCTACTGGCCAGGTGACTGCTAAATCTACATACAGGAGGATTATACAAGATAAATATATCTTCCCACAAGATTGGTGGTACAAGAGATTATGGAATTGGTCAATTCCATTAAAACTGAAATGTTTTACATGGTTAGTTTTGCAAAATAAATTGAAAACATGGGACAACCTGTGTAAAAGGGGTTGGATTGGTCCTAGTGTTTGTTCTCTATGCTTCAATGATGCTAAAACTAAACAACACATTTTTGTCAATTGCAAGTTCACTCAAAAAATTTGGGAATTTGTTGCTAAGAGTCTGAATTTTTCTCAGCAGTGGGATGTGGGTGAATTTAATGTTTGCCTCTTAAATTTGTTCAGAAATTGCAAACAGTACTTTAATATTGCCATTTGCATTGCTTGGGCAATTTGGTTCACAAGAAATAGTGCATTATTTCAGAATGTTCCTCCAGATATTATGTATTGCAGCTTGTCAGTACTAAAAATGTACTCTTCTTATGCTATGGATGATCAAAATCTGAAGATTGCTAAAGTTAGCCATTTCTCTCTTAAATTTGATCAGCCTGTTCTTTTCTTCGATGGAGTTGCACAAAATGGTGTGTGTGCAGTGGGGGGTGTTATTTATCTTAATGGATCTCATTATTTCATTGTTCGGCTCAATTGTGGTTCAGGGAGTAACATGAAAGCAGAGCTCTTGGCCCTCTGGTGTGTTCTTAAAGTTGCAAACATATTTGGTCTGGTCAATATCAAAGTTTATGGTGACTCTCGAGTTACAATCAAGTGGGTTGCAGGTGAATTCAAGTTGAATGTTATGAACTTGAGACATTGGGCTGCTTGTGCTCATCATGAAATTGAAAGACAACACAATATTATCTTTGAACATATTTATAGAGCACATAACTCACTTGCTGATAAATTATCTAAACAGGCTCTTTCAGGCATGGAGGGTCACTTGATTTGGGAAGAGTGGTGTGATAACTGCTCTCTAGATAGTGTTGCCACGTACTTTTTTTATTAAGGTCATGAAGGAAGTTTGCTTCTGGTGGTGGTTGGTTGCAGTCTTGTATGCACTTTTTTGTATTTTGATAGTTTCTTGATGATATGACCTTCTTAGTTATCTTGGGATTGGGCTGGATTTTGCAGACATCTTTGTAATCAGACTATCTGCTAGCATCTATTTAATGATTCGGGAAATGAATCAAGAACATCATTGTACTATTTGATTCATATGAATATCAATAGTAGTTTTTTTTTCGCTGGAAAAAGTATTTAGGAGAGTTGAATTTTAATTATATTTGTTTTTATAAAATGGATTAGAAAGAGAAATATCATTTTATAGTTTTTTAATATTATTATAATTTTGTTAGATTTTTTTTATAACATAAATTAAATATATTTCATCATTTTAATATATATATATGTGTGTGTGTGTGTGTGTGTGTGTGTTCATATATTTGTTTTTAAATTTTTTTAACATTTTATAAAATAAAAGATTTTTATAAATTGTAATCATTAATAATAGTAATATTTTTAAAAGTGGAAATTGAACCCCTCCAATGCTTCAACGAGTAGTCTTATTATGTCCTCGATATAAAGTTTTCCATTTTGGGTATTAGTTTGGTGGCAGTTGTGGTGATGGATGTCGAAGGAGAAGGTTGGGAAATTGTAATATCCCTCTTTTCCCCTTAGGGTTTTTGCAACAGAAAGCACAAATGTGTACCCATCGACGTCGAGGAGCTCATGATAGAAGTTCCGCAAGTAAAAATTTGTAATTATGATTATGTTTTCCTAAGTGTAAAGTGAAGTTGTAGACATAGAAGATAAAGGCTTGACGCAACGAAACGAATGTGGTATGGAATCCACTAGGGGGAGAGGGTCAATGGCTTGGTAGCCATAATTTTTTATGAACGAATGTGGTATGGAATCAACTAGGGGGAGAGGGTCAATGGCTTGGTAGCCATAATTTTTTATGAACTTGGTCATCCTAGTGTCGTAAGCACTTGAAGTGAACTATGATGTTCACTGAGCAAACACTTAAGTTTATAAGTGTGTTAATAATTAGTCCCAGATAAGGACGTCAAAAAAACTTCTAATCATCGCAACGCATAATAAGCTCCTATGACCTAACTATTAGCATGAGGCTAATCTATATTAAGTACCATTAAGTAAAAGTAAGGATTTAAACTAAATAACATTGATATCCTAACCTCGGCAGGGGATTTTGTTAAAGTTCCTCAGTAGAAAATGATTAATATTTTCCTAAGTATAACTTAGGAATAAAGATAAAAATGATTTATTATACCAAGTAAACATATTGGTGTTTATAAATAACTATTTAAATATTATTGCAAATAAGTTAAATAAAGTAATTAAGATTAAAGAAGGACTAATTGTTCTTGATTAAAAGTAAATTCTTTATAGCTATAAACGCTTATCTACAAAAGAAGAAAAGATTAACTAGTAGTTAATGCATGGCTATGCATGGAAAACCGAAAGGTTTGATTAAGAAGGTTAAATAAATATCATGAGTTAATTAGCTAAGTTAAAGTAGCTATCTCAAGACGTGTGGCTAAGTCAAGTTAAGTAATTAATGTTAGCTAAGGTAGGCTAACTAGTTAAGGTAAAGCTAACTAAGTTAAAGTTAGCTAAGTTAAAGATAAAACAACTAATAAGATAAAGAATGACTAAGTAAATTCAATCAGTTAAAATTAACTAAAGTTAATAAGTTAAGTTCAAACAAGAACTTATCGTAAGAAGTGAAAGTATAGAAAATAACATTGGCTATAAAGAGGGCACTAAGGTGCTCCTAAAAAAGGGGGGGATCTTCGAAGGAAAAGAAGGGAAGGAAATATGAATAAGATTGAATGGAGGAAACATAATATTACTCTTGTACCCTAGTGGATTTGTTCCCAGTTCGGGGGTGGTCTCAGGGAGGGAAAACCTACATCGGATAGAGATTAGTTGGATGGGTGGAGCATTGCAGTCAAGTTTCAGTCGCTCAAATTCTAATTACTAAGATAAGTTTCTTTTCCCATTTGTTTTCAAGTATGTAATTTTAACTTATGTATGTTTAGTAATTTCAGTAATGGTAGATGATATTTTGTTGGTTATATTATTGATATGGATCTGCAAATTCTTATAGTATTAGATTATCATAGTTTCAGTATTATATTGAATGGGAAAGACTATGTATTATGTATATTTTGCTAGTGAGATTATTGATATGGATCCCCAAAGTTTTATAGTTTTAGATTATCATAGTTTCAGTATTATATTGAATGGGAAATATTGCGTATTATATATATTTTGTTGGTTAGATTATTGATATGGATCCGCAAAGTTTTATAGTTTTAGATTATCATAGTTTTAGTATTATATTAAATGGGAAAGACTGTGCATTAGGTATATAAGATCGCCATATAGAGGGTTTACCTGTGATTAAGATGGTTGATCCGAAGTTTTATTCATTTTAATATTTCTGTGTATTTATACAATATAACGCAGGATGCTAGAAAAATTTTAATTCCATAACTTAATCCCTAACTTGCTTTTGAGTTGTCACATCCCCAAAACGCACCTATAAAAAAAATTTCCCAATCTGTATTTGTTTGATTTTTCGAAGGTATAATTTAACTCCGAAAGTAATTTAAAATCTAAAATCCTTCTATTCCAACTACTATTTGAAACTATGTCTAAAATTGATTGTACAAAAGATGAGAAAGGATAATAGCATCTTCGTAATTATGTTCAACGCCGTAAATAAATATATTGAAACTGTCTAGAGATTATAATTGTAGTGAATAGAATTCTGACTCCATATTAACTCTAGGCTTACTGGTTTGCATGCCTAGAGTTGCATCGATGGAGTCTTTGGGTCTTGGAAACCGGATCTTAACAAGGTATGTGATCCTTACTTAGACATTTTACTATGCTTAACACATCGATGTAATGATACGTTTAGGTGTTTTTAATGTATAAATCATGACTTATGGTTTCTACCTTAATTTCTTTAAAAAAAAGAGGTTTATCCTATGTAAGCTTAGGTTATGGTTTAAAAGTCCCTATCGATCTCTAGAATTTTTGACCTATGCATGAAAGGATACTTACGATGTATAGTAGAAAAGTGCATGGCAAATGTTGTATGCAAATATTATATTATCAAAGGTATTTAAGATTGATGTATGAAAATGGACAGCATAGTCATATTTTAATGTGAGGCCAAGTTTTTAAATGTGGCCATGTTATGTACCAACTCTTTGCCAGAACTCAATTTCGTTGGCGTTGTTCCATCCTTACATCTGGATATCGAGCTCAACCGGGACCGTTGGATTAAGATGTTTTGGAAATTTGTAAAACTCGAAAACTATGATCATTTAATACCTTTTCTCTTCGGACTGCATTGATACTATCAGTCTTTATTTTGGTGTAACTCCATTTTACAGTTACGTAGCCCATCTTTCCAAGGGTCTACTCAAGGCATGCCCATAGAGCATGCCAAACCCTAATAATGTAACACGAGCTCCATCGTGCTCTACGTAGAAGTGATATTGACAAGTTACAGATCTAAGTTTTGTTACAACTACTTATGCGTTGGAAAGAAAATAAGCATTCTACTTGAGTTGTAGCAGTTGGGAAACTACGGCCCCCACGAACCTGTTCTACGTGAGGGAAATGTTAGGAACCCGTTTCAACCCTTCTCTTTTCTTTGTTAGTATATTGTTGTTGGACGCATATGCTTTGTAAGTTGTCCCATGAGTAGATTCTATTATCCCACATTGTTAGTATATTGTTGTTGGACGCATATGCTTTGTAAGTCGTCTCGTGAGCATATTGTATTATGCCACATTCATGGGGAGTAATAGTTGTTTTAGCTTAGACTTAGTATATAAGTACGTGTTGAGGCCAATGAAGGCATCCACGAGTTATTTGTTTTGAGCTTCCTGAAAGGAGGTTTCCCCCTCGAAGTGGCTTGTGATCAATAAATCACATATGTGTTCTGCTATTTCTGATATATCATGCATTTTTTGTCATTTAATTATTGGAGGTTCCTCACATCTAGTATCAGAGCACTTTTTTTTGTTGTAAATCTCTAATTGTATATTTAAAAAAGAGGTCCAAAAATTACATGCCGACTAACTAGCCTAGACGGTCCGAGTTGGTGAAACCACCATCCCAGACGCTAAAAAATGCTAGGTAGACTAGTATCATTAAGAAAAGGCCCTATGCGAGGGGACCGAGCCAGATGGTGTTGATGTATATGTAACTTAGGAATGTATTTCATATATGTATGTTGTATGTACTCCTATAGAGATGATATTATTCCTCTATACGGAAGTGTCGTCATTTATATTGTAAATGTCGTAACTTATACTTGATGGGTTATTAGACCACCTTGTTGGGGTCGGCCCTGTATAAGTCATGTGGGTCAAAGGGTTATTAGACCACCCTATTGGGGGTCAGCCATGTGGGTCGAAGGGTTATTAAACCACCCTATTGGGGGTCGGCCCAGTCAGCATTATGTTATGTGGTTAAGTTCGAGCCTACATGATTTATGTAAAAGGCAAGTCAAGTCAAGTATAAATAGAGTGCAGGAGGCACTCTATTTACTCACTCACTTCTCACTCGTGCACTCAAGGAGGAGTGGCGCACTTATGGAGGAGGAGGATCTGCTGCTAGGATATGTCTATCTCTTATGTTTGGGTTGTATCATTTCTCTATCTATCTCTGAGGAAGTTATTGTGGTTTTTCACCTTTATGGTTTTCCCCAAGTAAATCTTGTGTCTCTTGTGTGCTTGCATTATTGTCTCCATGATTGATATGCTGTAGATATGCTGTACATGTTGCTCTCTCAGTTAAGATCCTAGATCAAATTGAAGTAAATTCTGAAAATTTAACATGGTATCAGAGCTAGCCTGAAAGAAGGCATGATATGGCATGTATGACACTTGTTGCACTTACGATGCTAGGGCTTGATATAGAAAAAACCAGTCACCGTAGCACTTTCGCTATAAATTCGATTTAACAAAGTTTTCGGATCTAAAATCTTTATAGGTCGAAGATTAAATCTCCATGTACCTTGTGTCCAAAGGAAAACCTCTAATTCGTTGTACCTTGTGATTTATGATCTGTACAATGTAGGGTTTCTGCCTCTTCCATATCTGAGTCAAAATCAGGTGACCTTGGGAAAAAGGTCATAACTTGGGCTAGGAAGCTCCAAATGAAATTTCGTAAAATGTGACAGGTAGTACACAGACTGTAATATCTTAGAAACAGGTCATGTTGCAACACTTGGTATAAGTCTCTCTCAGAGAGTCTAATTGAGGTCAGACCTATCAGGATGGAAAGAAAATAGGTCGGGCTATCTCAGGAAAAAATTTCAGAGGCTGAAGTTGAAACAGTGACACGTGGCACGCCATACACGTTCGCTCTCCTGTATTATTACATAAACAGGTCATGTTGTGACACTTGGCATAACTCTCTCTCAGAGAATCCAATTGAGGTCAGACCTGTCAGGATGGAAATATAACAAGTCGGGCTATCTCAGGAAGATTTTTCAGACCCTATGGAGCGAAAAGTTCAGAGTTACACCAGAAACAATCAGGTACATATTTCTGTCAAAACAGAATTATTTTTTAGTACCTTCATTCATGGCTTCCGGAATTTAGGGCTTCGGAAAAAGTTGGAATTTTTGTAATCAGAGACCATGGCTGGATGCTACTCATCAAAATCAAAATTTAGAGACCAAGATCAGAATTTTTGGTTGGGAAGAAGGCCGAGCTTGATCAGACCCTAGTTCGGGACTTTGATCAGAAAAGTGGAAAATTAGGGCTTCTGCAAAAATGGGAATTTTTGAAATCTGTGACCACGACTCGAAGCTCCTCATAAAAATAGAAGCTTAGAGCTTTGGATCAAACATTTTGATGGGGCAGAAGAGTGGGCTTCATCAAACCCCAGTTTGGGGTCATGTCTAGTGAATCCGGAAGTTTCAAAGAAAAAATTGAGGAGTGAAACTTTGTAGTTTTCAAATTCTAAGCACACTAGTGTGATCAGCTCATCAAGGCGCATATTTCTATCCTTTCAGAAGTTTGAAATTCAAAGTTTGAATTTTTGGGGTTTTTCTGACAAACCCTAATCCATCTCCAGATCTAGTTCTTGCAAATCAAGTGGATTGGGTTAATCCTAGAAGAAGATGGATTGGTCACCTGCATAAGTGAAGAAGTTCCTATTTCAGAGGGAGATGAGGCTAAGGCCTTACATAAGAAGAGTACAAGCGATCTAGACAGGTATGACTCATCGAGGTATGTTTTGAGATTTGTTCATGATTAAGTTTATGGTATGTTTGTCTTCATGTTATTACGGTTAGTACAATCTTGATTTTAGACTTATCATATCACCTTAATAAAATTATGAATGCACGATAGAAAATATTCATTGATTAGGGTGTTGACACTTATGATTGTACTAATGCATTATGGTGTTGTATGGGATTTATGTTGTCTACTAACATGAAAGGTACACCAAGAAAGACAAATCATGTTCTGGTTCAAGAACATATGATCATGATGACATGAGGACAAAGATTCATCCATTGTCATGGATCTCATAGAAGATCCATTTACGAGGTATGGATAACTTGGTTTTATAATGGTTAACCTAAGAGATACACAGATTACTAGCACAAGTCATTGAAGAAGAACAAGAAGACATCATGTGAGTATGTTAGACATAACTAGCTAGCATGCTAATCCATTCTTATATCAAGATAGAATCCTACCTTGTGTTAGGATCTTATACTATTGTGTTGTTCATGAAGTCATAGGTTTGAATAATGATGGTGGTATGCATATTATGTTTCGTACCATAATTGATGATATGATTAACCAGAAGAATCATGAAGGTATAGTTTTGAATAATCATGGGTTTTATATATCTCTTCTCTTGATTGATGATTTAACTAACCAGAATATTCCTATGATTAAATAAGAATATGTATGAATAAAAGAAGACTTCCTTGAAACCTTGAATACTAATGTTTATTATCTGTGTTTGAATTGATCCTGACTATACATGCTTGAGATTATTGTGTTTTGATCAATTATACTAATGAATTATGTATGAGACCTAGAGGATAACACAATGATGATACTAACAAGCATGCATAGGGATCGAGAATGTATATAAGTTCAAGGACAGGTAATCTAGGAAGCAAAGATCAAGAGGGAGCACACTGCAGTAGTTTCTACAAGGATGCAGATATTCAGAGGGAGTTGACCACTTCTCACAATCCACATCAGAATGGAGTTGCAAAGATTCAGAGGGAGTCCACCAAACAAACAAACAAAGATAAGTATTTGAATTGTCATTACTTGCATATTTTATTGTTTAAATAAAACTGTTCAATAATGTATATACTGATGTTCCTAGAATTAGGTTGTGTATTATGCATATCAGAATAGTTGCTACTAATATGCATGGGTAAGTAGCCTATGGCACTGTACAACATTCCATTGCTACTTATCTAGAATGAAACCTCTTTGCTGACATGTTGGGAGTTGTGCACACTCTTAACAATGTTCTGGTAGAGATTGGAAGGCATCTAGAAAGTTATGGGATATGGATAAATGTTGTATTGAAGCATTGGCTAATACAATTGCATGACTGTATGACATATTTCTTTATGTGTAAGAATTTGTTCTGAAAACTATGAGATGTTTTCTAATTATGCAATTTAACTTGTTGTGTAGGAAATATCGTATGCCATCACCTACAAAAGAAGAACTACAACATTTGTTCAACAACAAAATTATCTATTGAAGATATTGAAGTTCCCAGGATAAGGGAAGAATGCCATGATCCGTCGATCATGAAGAACGATGTTTGGGATGCAGTCCCAAGAGCTGAAGGGAAGTCTGTTGTGACTTCCATATGGATCTATCAAGATCAAGCATGCAGCAAACGGTAGCATAGAGAAATATAAAAGTGATGAAATAGAAGATACACCAGATGGATTTCAAGACATCTTTCTTGAATGGTGTAGTTGAAGAAGAAGTGTATGTGGAGCAACCACTTGGTTCTGAGACACACGACAGGAAATCATATATGTGCAGAACATGGTATGGTAGGATAGGCAGCTTTCTATCCAGTTTGATCTTTACCAAGAGTAAAGCGAGTTCCAACCTTTTCTACAAGGTTGAGGAAGGCAATCCAGTGATACTACTTTTGTATGCGGATAACCTGTTTGTTACAGGTGAAGATAGATTGATTGCCGACACGCAGCGGAAGCTTACTGTCGAGTTCGAGATGAAGAACTTGGGGATGATGCACTATTTGTTTTTGGCATGGAGGTGTGGCAGAGTGTAGATGGAATCTTCCTTGGAAAAGGGAAGTATGCAGTAGAGATCCTGAAGAGGTTCGGGATGATGGATTGCAAGGCCATGGCCATGTTGGTTGTGGAGCCAGATCTTTTAGTCTCATAGATGATATTGTATTAGCCGTGTTTGTACCCCAGTTTTATATGATATGTAGGTGGACTGTACACTCACCCCAGCGGGGGGGTGTGGGGGGGCATCGCCCCCCCACGGGGTTCTAGGGGGGACCATCCCCCCTAGCTGGGGGGTCCGGGGGCCAGCGGTCCCCCGATGGGCCCATGGTTTTGGGTATCCCATGGTATTTTCGCCAACTGTTTTGTGGGCCCATGGTTTTGGGTATCCTGTGGTATTTTTCCATTGTATTTCCCTTATAAAATAAAGACATTGTAATACGGCTAGGGATGATGATGTATTAGGTTTTATGCATTGTAAAGATCTCTGAGATCAGGTGAGAGACTGTGAAACAGAGAAGAGGAAGTGCAGCGGTTGTGCTGCAGGTTGTATCCCTTCACCTTGCTGGACGGTAATAATAATAAGGACTGGCAAATTCAGTGTGGACGTAGCTCAAGTTGGGGGAACCACGATATATCTGTGTCTCTCTTGTAATTTGTATGTGTGATTATATTTGCATTTATGTTTATTGTTATTGCTCTGCGATCCTGTTTTTCTAACAATTGGTATCAGAGCCAAAGGTCTATTTGGTAGTTAAACTCACAGGAAGCTAGGGTTTCTGGTTCGAGTGGGAGCAATGGAAGAAGAAGGAAAGTTTAAGGTCGAGAAGTTTAATGGCCAAAACTTCAAGTTATGAAAGATGCAAATGGAGGACTATCTGTACCAGAAGGATCTATTCCTACTGTTGGGAGGAAAAGCAAAGCAGCTGACAGCTATGAAGGACGAAGAATGGGAGGTTCTTGACAGAAAGGATCTGGGAACAATACAGTTGAGCCTGGCTTCATCGGTGGCTTTCAATATCTCAAAAGAAATGACAACACAGGGTTTGATGAGCGCATTGGGTAAGCTGTATGAAAAACCCTCGGCCTCCAACAAGGTATTTCTAATGAAGCGTTTATTTAATATGAAGATGTCTGAAGGTGGATCTGTTACTGATCATTTAAATGAGTTTAATACGGTTACAAATCAGCTAAGTTCTATAAGTGTAAACTTTGATAATGAGGTTAGGGCTCTTCTAATCTTGTGTTCATTGCCAGAAAGCTGGAATAGCTTGGTCATGGCTGTAAGTAACTCTATCTCTGGTTCAAACACCTTGAAATTTGATGATGTTATTGGTGTTATTCTTAGCGAGGAAATGCGACGAAAAAGCACAGGTGAGACATCAGGTAATGCGTTGACCATGGAGAGCAGGGGAAGACAAAAGGAGAGAGGAAAGAGCCAAGGTAATCGTGGAAAGTCTAAAACGGGCAGATCCAAGTCCAGACTGGGAAAGATAGAGTGTTGGAACTGTGGAAAGAAGGGACATCTAAAGAAAGACTGCAAATCTCTAAAGAAGAAAGGAGATGCACAGAAGGAAACTACCCAGGAAGCAAATGTAGCAGGTGATGTATTACAAGATGCTTTGATTCTTGCATTAGATAATGCTAGTGATTATTGGGTAGTAGATTCAGGAGCTTCATGTCATGCTACACCCCATAGGAAATACTTTCATGAGTATGTTCCTGGTGACTTTGGACATGTTTTATTGGGTGATGATGAGCCATGTAAAATTGTTGGAATGGGTAAGGTATGGATAAAAGTTAAGAATCAAACTGATTGGTTGTTGAAAGAAGTTAGGCATATTCCTTCTATGAAAAGAAATCTGATCTCAACAGGGCAGTTGGGAGATGGCGGTTGTCTATCTACGTTCGGAGAAAAGTGGTGGAAGATGACTAAAGGATCAATGGTGATAGCAAAAGGAGACAAAGTAGGTACGTTTGATTTATGTCCTCATAATACTGACCATTCTATCTCTTTAGCTTCCACAGGAACAGATACAGCATTGTGGCATCATAGGCTTGGCCACATGAGTGAGAAGTGGATGCAGATTCTCGACTCAAGGAAGTTGCTGCCGGATTTGAAGCAGGTAAGTTTGGAATTCTGTGAAAACTGTGTTTATGGAAAACAGAAGAGAGTCAGATTTCTCAGGGTTGGGAAACAGAAGAAGAATGAAAAATTAGAGCTTGTGCATACAGATGTATGGGGACCGGCTCAGGTACAATCTCTTGGTGGTCTCATTATTATGTTACATTTATTGATGATGCAACTAGAAAAACTTGGGTTTATTGCATTAGACAGAAATCTGATGTGTTTGCTACTTTTAAGAAGTGGAAAGCTTTGGTTGAGAATGAGACAGGAAAAAGATTGAAGTGTCTCAGATATGATAATGGAGGTGAGTACTGCGGCAAGGAGTTTGATAGTTACTGTTCATACCATGGGATTCGTAGAGAGAAGACAGTCCCAGGAACACCACAGGAAAATGGTGTGTCAGAAAGGATGAACAGAACGATCATGGAGCGTGCAAGGTGTATGAGACTGCATGCAGGGTTGCCCTTATAGTTTTGGGTGGATGTTGTAAATACTGTTGTTTATTTAATAAACAGAGGACCTTCAAGTGCTTTGGATGGTGGTAATCCAGAGGAAGCATGGACAGATAAAAAGGTAAACTACTCATTTCTGAGAACGTTTGGTTGTGAAGCATTTGTCCATATTGATAAAGAAAATAGAACAAATCTTGAAGCTAAATCCAAGAAATGTACCTTTATTGGATATGGGGTTGATGAATTTTGTTATCGTTTATGGGATTATGAAAATAACAAAATCATCAGGAGTAGAGATGTTATATTCAATGAAAAGGTCATGTATAAAGATCAATTGCAGGGAAAGAAACAGGAAAAGGAAAACACAGAGTACACAGTGCTTAATGAAATTAAAGAAAATGAAGTTCCAAAGGTGCCAGAAAATCAAGAGCAACAGCAAGTACCTGAAACTCCTGCAACTGTAAGAAGATCTACCAGGTTAAGTAGACTCCCTGAATGATACTCTCCTTCAATGTATTATTTATTGATGACTGATTCTGGCGAACCAGAATGTTATCAAGAAGCAATGCAGGTGGAAACTAGAAAGAAGTGGGAGCAAGGCATGAATGAGGAGATGGACTCATTGGTAGGAAACCAGACTTGGGATTTGGTTCAGTTGCCTGCTGATAAAAGAGCATTGCAAAATAAATGGATTTACAGGTTTAAGGAAGAAGAAGGAGGTAAGAAGCGATACAAGGCCAGACTTATTGTAAAGGGGTTTGCACAGAAGAAAGGTATAGATTTTGATGAAATATTTTCTCCTGTTGTTAAGATGACTTCAATTAGGACTATCTTAAGTCTAGTGGCGGTAGAAGATTTGCATCTTGAACAGTTAGATGTAAAAACAACCTCCCTCCATGGGGATTTGGAGGAAGAAATATATATGCAGCAGCCAGAAGGGTATGAGGTCAAAGGTAAGGAGGATCTGGTATGCAGGTTGAAAAAGAGCTTGTATGGCTTGAAGCAAGCTCCAAGGCAGTGGTATCTAAAGTTTGACAGGCTTATGACAGAACAAGTTATAGTAGATGTCATTCTGACCACTGTTTTTATTTCAAGAAGCTAGACAATGGAAGATATATTATCTTGTTATTGTATGTGGATGACATGCTTGTTGCAGGGTCTGACATGCAGGATATAAATGTACTCAAAAGGAAGCTAGCTAATTCATTTGCGATGAAGGATTTGGGTGCTGCAAAGCAAATCCTTGGTATGAGAATAACGAGAGACAGGAAAAATCGCAAATTGACATTGTCTCAAAGTGAGTACATACAAAAGGTGTTGGAGAGGTTCAGAATGCAGAATGCAAAACCTGTAAGTACACCTTTGGCTAGCCATTTCTGTCTAAGTAAGGAAATGTGTCCCAAGACACAAGAAGAGACAAATTACATGTCCAAGATTCCCTATCAATCAGCAGTTGGCAGCTTGATGTATGCCATGGTGTGCACAAGACCAGATATTGCACATGCAGTGGGAGTTGTGAGCAGATATATGAACAATCCAGGTAAAGAACATTGGAAGGCAGTACAGTGGATTCTCAGGTATTTGAGAGGTACTACCACTGAGGCATTATGTTTTGGAGGTTCAGACACTGTTCTACAGGGATATGTTGATGCAGATATGGCAGGTGACAAGGATAGCAGGAGGAGCACCACAGGGTATGTGTTTACTGTAGGTGGAACAACAGTAAGCTGGATTTCGAAACTACAGAAGGTTGTTGCACTTTCAACAACAGAAGCAGAGTATGTTTCCATTACACAGGCTAGTAAAGAGATGATTTGGTTGCAGAGGTTTATGGAGGAAGTGGGTAAGAAGCAGAAGGATAGCAGATTGTATAGTGATAGCCAGAGTGCCATTCACCTTGCAAAGAAATCAGCATTCCATTCCAGGACTAAACATATACAGATCAAGTACCATTTTATACGCTCTGTTCCGGAAGATGAACTGTTGAAGCTGGAAAAGATACATACTAGCCAGAATCCTGCAGACATGTTCACAAAGGTAGTGACTAGAGAGAAACTGAGTTCGTGCTTGGTTTCAGTTGGCCTTCTAGCATGAAGGTGAAGAGGATAAATTTTCCAAGTCCAAGTCCAGCAAGTGCAGTAGCGGTGGAGTTGCTGTGATCAGTCTCTAAGTGGGAGATTGTTGGTTGTGGAGCCAGATCTTGTAGTCTCATAGATGATATTGTAGCAGCTGTGTTTGTACCCCAGTTTTATATGATATGTAGGTGGACTGTACACTGACCCTAGCGAGGGGTGTGGGGGGGCATTTCCCCCCCACGGGGTTCCAGGGGGGACCATCCCCCTTGGGTGGGGGTTCGGGGGCAACGCCCCCGAAGAAAAATTTTGGGGCTGTTTTCGCCAGTTGTTTTGCGGGCCCATGGTTTTAGGTATCCCGTGGTATTTTCCCATTGTATTTCCCTTATAAAATAAAGACATTGTAATACGGCCAGAGATGATGATGTATTAGGTTTTATGCATTGTAAAGATCTCTGAGATCAGGAGAGAGACTGTGAAACAGAGAAGAGGAAGTGCAGCGGTTGTGCTGCAGGTTGTATCCCTTCACCTTGTTGGATGGTAATAATAATAAGGACTGGAAAATTCAGTGTGGACGTAGCCCAAGTTGGGTGAACCACGATATATCTGTGTCTCTCTTGTAATGTGTATGTGTGATTATATTTGCATTTTTGTTTATTGTTATTGCTCTGCGATCCTGTTTTTCTAACAGGCCACACCTATGGCATCGAATCTGAAGCTTCTATGTGATGCTTCAACTGAGCCGGTTAATGTCTTTATGTATCGTCAGATGATTGGGTCCTTGATGTACCTAACGAACACGAGACCAAACATTTGCTTTGCTGTGAACACATTGAGCTAGTTCCTGACGGATCCGAGGAGTGTTCACCTGGTTGCTGTAAAGCATGTTCTGAGGTACCTGAAGGGTACAATGGATTATGGGCTAAAGTATGAAGCGAATCAAAAGTTTAACCTGCAGGGTTATGTTGATTCAGACTGTGCAGGCAGTGCTACAGATAGGAAGAGCACATCTGGGTGCTGCTTTAGTATGGGATCAGGTGTGATATCTTGGTTCAGCAGGAAGCAGTCCTGCATAGCACTGAGTATAGCTAAGGCAGAGTATGTTGCATCCTGTTCAACTAGTTGTGAGGCAGTATGGCTACGGAAGCTACTGTCTGAGTTATTTGATCTCTCGTTGGATGCTACTGGTATCTTCTATGATAACCAGAGTTGTGTGAAGTTGTATGAGAACCCAGTGTTTCATGACAGGTCGAAACACATAGAGAACAAATATCACTATATCAGGGATATGGTGCAGAGAGGAGCCGTGAAGCTCCTGTATGTTGAGACGGACGAGCAGATTGTAGATGTGTTGATGAAGCCACTAGCCAGGGTGAAGTTCGAGTACTTCATAGAGAGGCTTGGCGTTCTTCAGATCGAGGACACTTCGAGGAAGAAGTGATGGACACATTTGTTGAAGCCATTCCAAGCATGTTGGAAGGAGTATCCTTCACATGGCTGTGGATGTAAGCGTTGGATGATGAACATCAGGATGATGTTCTGGTTTCTGCTGGATATGATCAGTTGGATCATTTTTATGTATGTATGTATGCATCATATTGGATGTTGGATATGATCAGTTGGATAATTTTTATGTATGTATGTACACATCATGTTGGATGCTGGATATGATTAGTTGGATCATTTATATGTATGTACGCATCATGTTGGATGCTGGATATGATCGGTTGGATCATGTGTACGTATTTTGTATATGCATCATGTTGGATGCTTGGACCATGTATCTGTATATGTATCAGGTGGATACATTGTATGATTAGGTAGATCATGTATATTGATATGTATCAGATATGATCAGGTAGATCATGTATGTTGATGGATACATTGTGTAGATCATGTATCTATGTATCAGGTGGATACACTGTGTATGATGATATGTATTAGGTAGATATGTGGTGTGCATCAGATAGATACATTGTATGATCAGGATGATCGTGGATGATGAGCTTCTCCAGATGACATGCAGCAGGATGTTGCAGTGATGATGATCAGGGTGATCATGTGTACATCATGATGATGTATGATGAGTATCAGATGATACTTTGTGGCCATGGATCAGGTTGTGCAGGTAAGCATGTAATTTGTGCCCTGGGAGATTTGCAGATGGTCTTTCGAGGTTTTGCCTATGGCATGTAATTCGTACCCTGGGACATCTGGCAAATGCTCTTTCGAGGTTTTGCTTGGGAGGACATATAATTTGTGCCCTGGGAGATCTGCATATAGTCTTTCGAGGTTTTGCCTATGGCATGTAATTTGTTGCCCTGGGATATCTGGTAGATGCTCTTTCGAGGTTTTGTCCTATGGCATGTACTTTGCTCCTGGGAGATCTGGAAAGGATGAAAAAGGCCTCAGATGCTTCAGCCAGTTTTTGTGGTGGACCACATGTAATGTGCTCCTGGGAGATCCGATAGGTAGAGCTATGTGCTCGTAACAACCTAGGATGCTTCAGCCAGGTTTTGTGGTGAGATCACATGTAATGTGCTCCTGGGAGATCCGACAGGTAGAGCCATGTGCTCATAACAGCCTGGGATGCTTCAGCCAGGTTTTGTGATGGGTCACATGTAATGTGCTCCTGGGAGATCCTACAGGTAGAGTTGTGTGCTCGTAATAGCCTGGGATGTTGCAGCCAAGTTTTGTGACGCACGTAATAAGTCCTGAGGATTCCACAGTATGGCCAGTGATGACGAAGACCTGCAAGTGGTGTGCGTACATCCAGTATGAAAAAGGACTGGCTCTGTAGAACTTCCTATGACGAGTAGATTCAGAGATTGATTGAGATAGCAGCAATAGTGACGATGATCCAGAGAAGATGACTTGTGCTAGAAGACCTGTGCTAAGAAATACCTTCCTAGTTAAGAGGGAGTGTTGATGTATATGTAACTTCGGAATGTATTTCATATATGTATGTTGTATGTACTCCTATAGAGATGATATTATTCCTCTATATGGAAGTGTCGTCATTTATATTGTAAATGTTGTAACTTATACTTATTGGAGGTTCCTCACATCTAGTATCAGAGCACTTTTTTTTGTTGTAAATCTCTAATTGTATATTTAAAAAAGAGGTCCAAAAATTACATGCCGACTAAATAGCCTAGACGGTCCGAGTTGGTGAAACCACCATCCCAGACGCTAAAAAATGCTAGGTAGACTAGTATCATTAAGAAAAGGCCCTATGCGAGGGGACCGAGCCAGATGGTGTTGATGTATATGTAACTTAGGAATGTATTTCATATATGTATGTTGTATGTACTCCTATAGAGATGATATTATTCCTCTATACGGAAGTGTCGTCATTTATATTGTAAATGTCGTAACTTATACTTGATGGGTTATTAGACCACCTTGTTGGGGTCGGCCCTGTATAAGTCATGTGGGTCAAAGGGTTATTAGACCACCCTATTGGGGGTCGGCCATGTGGGTCGAAGGGTTATTAGACCACCCTATTGGGGGTCAACCCAGTCAGCATTATGTTATGTGGTTAAGTTCGAGCCTACATGATTTATGTAAAAGGCAAGTCAAGTCAAGTATAAATAGAGTGCGGGAGGCACTCTATTTACTCACTCACTTCTCACTCGTGCACTCAAGGAGGAGTGGCGCACTTATGGAGTAGGAGGATCTGCTGCTAGGATATGTCTATCTCTTATGTTTGGGTTGTATCATTGCTCTATCTATCTCTGAGGAAGTTATTGGGGTTTTTCACCTTTATGGTTTTCCCCAAGTAAATCTTGTGTCTCTTGTGTGCTTGCATTATTGTCTCCATGATTGATATGCTGTAGATATGCTGTACATGTTGTTCTCTCAGTTAAGATCCTAGATCAAATTGAAGTAAATTCTGAAAATTTAACAGATGGAAGTCCTTACAAAGTATACCAAGAGACAAACCAGTACAGAGAAACAGACTATAAATCCAAAATAAACAAAAACACTGAAAATCACAGCAAGAGATTGGGACCACTAACACCAACCTATGTGCTTGCATCTGCATTCTGAGGACTCATATTTCCTTCTAGAATAGGGCAGCTGCTAAATAAATATTCGTCCCAACCCTAGGGAGGGAGCTTGGGAGACAAAGGTTCCACTTTGTGATGGGGAGAAGATCGCCCTCAGCCTTTCGAGTGCACTTGTAGTGTAGAGGGTTGATGGTAGTCAGAATGGGAAAGGTGGCCACGAGGAGAGGGTCCCTCAGAATGGCTCAGCCAGCAAAGGGGTTCCCTGTAGTGACCTCCATATCCTTGGAAGGCGGATCAGATCCAGAGACATTCAAGACCATTCCAGACTGTGTGACCTTTGTAGCAACGGAGACATCTTTGTTTTTTACAGGCTTAGCTTGACTTGATCCTCCACATAAGACTGTGCAACTCTCCATGGAATATTTTCCTTTAGCGAAGATGGAGTCCAAGCTCAGTAGCTTTTCATCCAGGTGCACTAGGTTGGCCCTGTTTTCCAAAATGGAAGTTTTAGCTGTGTTCGATTAAGAAATCATCTCCTCAACTAGAGTGCCCATCATATTTGTAACCAACCAATAGTAATTAATTTGGTTTCCATGGCCACTAGAGGATATAATTTCCACAACCCTGCTAGATTCCTAGTCATCAATCAGACAACGAATAGGACCAGTGACATTACTTGCATACCCACTAATGAAAACCTTTTCCTTTCCCAGATGGTCATCCCCCCGGCCTATGCCATGTCCAACACCTCTTCTCGAGGTTCCACACGGTCTGGGCATACTGTAGAAATCAAATTCCTAGACAGTAAAATTCTGAGCCACACAACCAGCTGCGTTATCCCGAGTTCGATTGCAAATGAGGGTGGTGAATAGCCAATCCATCATATCCCTTTGCTTGGAGAAGGATCCTAGAGGATTCACATGAGGGAGCTCCATGATCTGGCCAGCCGAGTTAATGGGAAGGGAGATGCTCATCCGAGTTCAAGCGCTCTAGTCGTGGTGCATTAACTGCGTCCTCATTTCCAACCACTCCAAACTCATCCCTATTAACTGCACTGTAAAGATGCATGCCAATTTTTGAGGAGGGGACGTGTGCTACATGCAATATACAGGTGTGCGCTTCACGCTTCCACTTGTGGGTTGTTCAAGGATGACACCCGCATCGGGGTAGTATCATAGCACTTTCTTGGGTTCGCTGGGTGGAATTTCTGCCAATTTTTTTTTCTTAGTGGATTCCAAGCACTATGATTATTTTAGTAGTGTTTTTCATTACATCTGTATTTGTTCCTTTCAGTTGCAGGTTCGGATCCATGAATAATCCCTATCCAGTTAACTGTGGAAAGTACTTGGGCATAGCCCTAAAACTCATTATGAGAAGTACCACATGAACCCCGAAGTAGCTGGCCCATTGAGACGACCTTCCAACAAAAATGACAATGACCCCTACCTTATTGACTAGTTCCCACATGTGAGGTAAACCAAGAGTTGTCATTTGTGGAAAAGCGGTTATCAGTTTTACTTGATCTGTGGAGTGAGGAGTACTGCCCCAATACGCAAGTCGTTAGACAAAATTGGTAGCCGAGTGAATCCCCTGAAACTTTAGGAAGCCGAGCATACCTAGGGTCCATATTTATTTCCACCTGATAAATAACATATTACATCTGTCTAGAGACATTGCAGATCAATTTTGAGCCATGGCAGATTAATTCCAGAAAACAAATTGTGTTTTTTCTCTCCATATCTTCTTTTGTTTAAATCGATTTCCCTTGAAAATTCACTAACACCCCTGCAATCCCATTCTGCATATTTCATTCCTGAGGACCCTATCCCAAATTCCACTTCCCGAAGCCATAAATCCCACATCTGTCTATTTTCAGGGTTTTCCATAACTTCTTCGATTTTCAGTCAATCGCCTTCAAATTTTGTCACAGTGTTCATTTCCTATTTCTACTTCTTTGTCCCTCTTTGAAAAAATTTCCCATTCTTTCACCCCGCTTCTGAAACCTCATTTTCTGCTTCATTGTCCATTAGAAAGTGTCCAAAACCTAGTCAAACCCCAATTACCCATTAGAGTTTTTCACAAATCCAAATTTTCCTTTACTAACGAAGTTTATGTTTTCTTTTCTACCCATTCAAAAAAAAAATCTCCTGGTTATGGTTGTCACCCGCGCAAGAGAAAAAAACATGGACGAATACTTGCAGCCCTCAAAACCAAACTCCAAGATCTGGATGAAAAATTCTCGGCCTCCATCTTCAACACTCAGCGATGAACAATAAACAATAGCCAGTTTTATACAGACAATGGGTTCTCTTCTTCCAACAATTTTCGTGGGCCGAATCTTGATTTTCCTTGCTTCAATGGTGATGATCCGACGACATGGGTATACCGGGAAGAACAATATTTCAGTCTGCATAATACTTTTATTGTCAACAAAGTTACCGTTGGAACATGAAGCCATTCAATGGTACCATTGGTACATCAAGGCGCATGAAGACCAAAAATGGACAGATTTTTGCTAACTCCTTTTGCAACGATTTGGTCCCAGTGATTTTGATGACTTCACAGGAGCATTCACTAAACTTCACCAAATTGGCATTGTGATAGAGTATCAGCTAGAATTGGAGAAACTGGCCAATCACAAAGAAGGATTCCTTGATGAATTCTGCATGAGTTGTTTTATGAGTGATCTGAAGGATGCAATCCGATCTGAGGTTAAAATGTCCCGGCACATTGATGGAAGCCCTAGGGTTGGCTAAGCTGGTAGAGGATAAGATCACAACCCAACAACACTCCAAATCCACTTTTGTTCCATCCAAAAATAAGGTTTCCCAATGACCTCCCATCACGCTAGCTCCTCGATTAACTCCTATCAAGCATTTGTCTGAAGCAGAGATGTGGGCACGTAGAGAAAAACGGCTTTGTTATAATTGTGATGAGAAATTCCCTCGGGGACATAGATGTGTTGAGCAAAAGCTCTATCTCTTGGATGTGGATTCTCTGCCAGCAACTGAAATTGGTGAAGAAGCTCAAGATACAATAGATGATCAAGTCAACATTTAGCACCTTCCTGTTGACCCTCCTTCTTAGGATGACCATCCAGAGATATCTCTCCATGCTTTAGACGGATTCACCACTCCACAAACAATGCAGATGAAGGGTTACTTCAAGAAGCTCCTTCTTACAATACTCATTGATTCTGGTAGCACTCATAGCTTCATTGACCCTCGGATTGCTAAATAGGCTGATTGTTTTGTCCATCTTTGCTCCATCTTTGAAGTCATGATTTCCAATGGGGGCACCTTACCTTGCAAGGGGAAGTGTCACAATGTGTGTATCTCTGTTGGAGATTATAACCTGCACTCCGACATGTTTTCCTTGGCCTTAGGTGGATGCGATGTGGTTTTGGGCGCTCAATGGTTACACACACTTGGCCCCATCTTATGGGATTTTGCTGAACTTTAGATGCATTTTTTAGTCAATGGGAAAAAACACACATTGAAGGAATTACAACCAAGGTCTCTCAGGATTATCAACTCAAATCACATGGAAAAGATCCCTAAGAAGAATTCACATAGTTTCATCGCTCAACTCCATTCCATTCAGATGCACCCATCAGCGGTCTGCACTACTCCTTTGGATATACAACAAATTTTGGATAGATATGCATGTCTTTCACAGAACCAGTGGTATTTCCACCTTCAATACCAAAGGACCATCGTTTTCAGCTCGTGGATTAGTAGGGTTTTGAGAGAGAGAGAGAGAGAGCTCGAGGGGGTGTTATTTGGGGAAGTTGGTAGGAGACGGGTTGGGAGATAGAGGGATATGAGGGGGTTATTTGGGGTATTAGGGATGAGATAGGTTGAGAGAGAGAGAGAGAAAAGTTGTATGGTGGAGGGGGATTAGCAGAGAGAGAGGGAAGTAGATTTAGATTTGGGGGAGTGGGAGTGGGGTTAGGGAGAGAGCGTGAGGGGGGTTATGAGTAGAGAGAGAGAGAGAGAGAGAGAGAGAGAGGGAGTAATTAGTGGTAGTGGGGAGGGTTTTATGGGAGAGAAAGAGTTAGATGTTGAGGGGGTTAGGGGTTTTAGGAGGATATGAGAAATTAAAAATAAAAGTGGGTATAGAGAGAGAGAGGAGAGGGCTGTAAGTGGTAGGGGGATTATAAGAGATGGAGAGGGAGGGGGGGCGTTATGGGTTTAGATAGAGAGAGAGAGAGTCGAGGGGGCATTGGTGGGGGGAAATATATAGAGATCAAGAGGGTCATCAGTTTGGGGAGGAGTAGGGCATTCAGGTGAGAGAGAGAGAGAGAGATGGGGATTTATTATGGATAGCAAGGAGGAGTGGGGTTGGGGAAGAGAAAGAGATAGATATTGGGAGGTTTAGCGATTTTGGGAGAGAGGGTTGGCTGTGTGGCGATTGGGATTAGAAGAAACATAGAGAGAGGGAGTGGTTATTGATAAGGGGGAGAGAGAGAGAGCACAAGGGGGTGGTTAGTGGTAAGTGTAGGTGAGAGATAGAGAGATGGTGGTGTTAGGGAAGACAGATAGAGGGAGAGGGTGGGGTTAGGTAGAGAGAGAGAGAGAGAGAGAGAGAAAGGATTAGGGTTTGGGAAAGAGTAAAAGGGATGGGGGTTAGTGTAGATTGAGGAGAAGGGGAGAGATAGTGTGAGAGAGGGGGTTATTAAGGGTTACGGGGAGGAGGGTGGAGAGAGAGAGAGAGGGAGGAGATCAATTAGTTGTAGGAGTGTAATTAGGGGTGTGAGTGCGTGCATCTGTTTTAGAAAGAAAGAGAGCAAGGGGTTTTTGGGAATAAGGGAAGTGAGAGAGGGGTGGGAGGTAGGAATAGGTGGATTAGTAGGGGGTTTAGAGAGAGAGAGAGATAGAAGTTAGGGGGTTCTATTAGAAGTAATGGGGAGGATGGGGGAGGGTTAGGGTTTTGGGGAGGGGAGAGAGAGAGAGAGAGAGAGAGAGAGAGAGGTGGTAGGGGGAGTTGGATTAGGTTAGAGAGATAGGGGTTGTTAGTGGAAGGGGGAGTATAGGGGGTTTTGAGGAGAGAGAGAGAGAGAGGTTATGAGTCGAGAGAGAGAGAAGTGGTATTAGGCTAGACAGAGAGGGGTTGTTAGTGGTAGTGGAAGTACAAGGGGTGTTAGGAAGAGAGAGAGAGAGATTTTATGAGTAGATAGAGAGATAAGTGGTATGAGAGAGATGGGTTGATCCAGGTGGATATCGGTGGCAGCCCACCTCTTCCAACTGGCTCAAAACAGTCTTCTGGCAATTTTGGTAAATTACTATTTTTAGCAGTTTTTCGGGTCCTGAACTTCCGTAGCCATTTTGAGGCCCTAAACGACATTTTTTTGCGATTTGGGGGACCAAATTGTTGCCAATGGCATGCATTTGGGCCAAGTTAAAAGTTGTAAGTATCGGTTAGACCTTTCCAACGGGCTACCGAGCGCCCTAAACGGAGATCGTATGCAAAAGTTGACCCCGGGAAGTTGACTGTTCAACTAACCACCTTGGGGCGGCAAACTTTATGACGGTTCATCTTCTAGGGTTAGGTTTTTGGATGTTTGGGATTCTTTCCCTCGTGGTTATGATAAATAGGCCCTTTCGGCCTCTCTTTGTATTAATCTTGGCATGAATGAGCATAGCGGCCACATCTCTTCTCAGAGATAGCTACCACCATTCTAGCTATTGTATTTTACAGTCTGTTCTATTTCCGCTATTTAATAGAATATGTGTTTACTGTATCACTGTGTTATTTGCAATATATCTCTGTATATGATTTTGTATATGCTATCTTTTGTTTCGTTCCCACATAAATCCGGATCAGTGGTATCAGAGAGGTCTGCTCTTTGATTGTTTCTCGGTGCATGTCCCCGACGAGGTCAGGATACAGAGAGTTGGGTCTCGAACTAGTTTCACTTGGGGAAGACCACTCTTGCCGCCCCAAACGGCCTCCCATGGCGGAAGAAAAGAGAGATGACAGAGCAGTAGATCCTATCAAGTTGTTGCTCGAGGAATCCCTCACGTGACAGAGGAACGAGATGATGGATAATTTCGCCCAGATCCTTCAACGCATGCCAACAGTGGCAAATAAACCCTCAACGAGCAACCATTTTGGAGATACGACTCCCTTCAAGGTACAAGTTAATTTTGATATTCCTTTATTTGAAGGCCAAATCGATGTCGATGCCCTAGATAAATGGTTGAATCTACTAGAGGGGTATTTCTCTGTCCACAATTTTTTTGACAGGGAAAAGATCGTCTTTGCACTCCTCAAGGCCATCCCCCATGTCAAAAATTGGTGGGAAACTTATTGTGAGCAACACTCATCAGACGAGTCTGGATTGTTTGAATATTCCAATCCCACTTGGGCCTCTTTTATAGATGTCGTCAAGGAACAATATTACCCTGTTGGAATCTATGATGACCAGTACACAAAATGGACCATTATGCATCAAGAGAGGGACCAAACCGTGTCGGAGTACACCAACAAATTTCATACCTTGCGCACAAAGCTACGTATCAAGGACTCCGAGCGACACCTAGTACTGAAATATCGCAGTGGCCTACACCGGTACATCCAAACATAGATGGATTTCCTGGAAATCTCTTCACTCGGATCCGCCTATCGATATGCTGTCAAAATTGAGCAGAAATTTCAGCAAAAGAACAAGCGTGACTTCGGACCTGTGCAGAAATAGGGCAAGGGAAACTCTGGCTTGCAGAACACGGGGCAGGAAAATGACAACCAGTCCCAACCACAGGTGAAGAAGGGTAAAGAAAAGACAAAGAAGGACACTGGGAAGTGGTGCGAGTTCCACAAAAGCCCCTAGCACAACACTGATGATTGTCGCTCAAAACTGTCATTGGTGGCTGAGATCAAAGCTTCAGAATCAGATCCCAGTTCTGATTCTGACTCGGAACCTAATTTCACAGCCGCGCGAAAAGGGAAGCAGATCATTGATGCAGAACCCAGTGTCGTTGTTGCCACCACATAGATTCAGCCAGAGGATCCTGAAGAGTCGGAGGCAGAGGAGCACCTTTTCCACTCACAGATGTGGGTGAAGGGAATTCCCATACACTTTGTTGTGGACAGCGGCAGCAAGAAGAACCTGATCTCAGAAGAAGTCATCAAGAGATTGGAGCTACCAATAATGCCACACCCACAACCATACACCATTGGATGGCTAAGCCAAGGACGAAGGATCCGTGTCAGTCACCAATGTCACCTACCATATGGCATCAAGCCCTTCAAAGATGAGGTATTGTGTGATGTGGCCCCACTTGAAGTATGTGATGTTCTTTTAGGACAACCATATATGTGGAAGCATCATGCTGTATATGAATCCCGACCTCGCAGTGTCATTGTCACTTTGGGAGGACAACTCTATCGGATACTAGAGACAGTTTCACCTACCCCAACCAAGCAGGGTAGGAAGATAATCTCCCACACTGGGAAATTTTCCCTATTCGCAAATGACACTAAAGGTGAACATCAGATTGCAGAGACATCCACAACCTCTACAAATTATCCTTCTACTTAGCAGGAACAAGAAAAACACAAAGTTAGTGCAGCATCGCCTATTCGGGTACCTCTACAGTGCAAGGCCACGCATTCAAGGGGCCCCTCCAAAAAGAAACCATCCACACCGGTGCATACCAAGGATACCACAACAACCAAAACTGTTGAACAGCTCCAGCGCATCCATCAACAACAATTACAACCCTCTGAAGATGTCAAAGTAAGGCAACCTTTCCACTTCAGCAAATGTCGCACCAAGAGCTCAATTCGACACACAACTCGACATATGATAAGAGATTTAACGCAATGGATACCATTGCTTCCTAAGGAGGGAGGATTGATCCAGGTGGATATCGGTGACGACCCACCTCTTCCAACTGGCTCAAAATAGTCTTCTGGCAATTTTGGTAAATTACTATTTTTTAGCAGTTTTTCGGGTCCTGAACTTTCGTAGCCATTTTGAGGCCCTAAACGACATTTTTTGGCAATTTGGGGGACCAAATGGATGCCAACGGCATGCATTTGGGCCCAGTCGAAAGTTGTAAATCTTGGTTAGACCTTTCCAACAGGCTACCGAGCGCCCTAAATGGAGATCGTATGCAAAAGTTATGACCCCAGGAAGTTGACTGTTCAACTAACCACCTTGGGGCCGCAAACTTTATGACGGTTCATCTTCTAGGGTTAGGTTTTTGGATGTTTGGGATTCTTTCCCTCGTGCTTATGATAAATAGGCCCTTTCGGCCTCTCTTTGTATTCATCTTGGCACGAATGAGCATAGCGGCCACATCTCTTCTCAGAGATAGCTACCACCATTCTAGCTATTGTATTTTACAGTCTGTTCTATTTCCGCTATTTAATAGAATATGTGTTTACTGTATCACTGTGTTATTTGCAATATATCTCTGTATATGATTCTGTATATGCTATCTTTTGTTTCATTCCCACATAAATCCGGATCATGGGTTGGTAGAGAGAAAGAAATATTAGGGGTAGCAGGAGTAGGAGGGGGTTAGGGAGGGCTTGGTAGCACGGAGAGAGAGATATGGGAATTAGTAGTGGGGAGGTTAGGGGTTGAGAGAGGGAGAGAGAGATAAATTGGGGGGTTTATGCATTTGCAAAGGAGGAGGGAAGTTGAAGAGAAGGGGGGATAATAGGTGGAGAGACAAAGAGAGAAAGAGAGAGAGAGAGAGAGAGAGGTTGGAAGGGATGTGGGGTTATATATAAAGAGAGATGGTGGGGGGGGGTGATCAGTGGTAGTGGGGAGGGGAATTAGGATAAAAATATAGAGGGGGTGCTTATTTATAAGGGGGGAGAGAGAGAGAGTGTGTGTGTTAAGAAGTGGTTAATGGTAGGTGTACCGGAGAAAGACATAGAAATTGATAGAAAGAGAGAGATGGAGAGACGAAAGACATTACGGGGTTGGGACAGAGAGAAAGGGGTGGGGGTTAGGGTATACTGGGGTGTAGTGAAGGGAGAGAGTGAGAGAGGGGGTTAGTAAGGGTTAGGGGGTGGAGAGGGGATAAAGTGGGGTGGAGGTTAGTTAGTTGTAGGGGTCTCTTTGTGTGTGATAGAGAGAAAGAAAGTGGAGGGTGTTAGGGAAGAAGGGGAGAGAGAGAGAGAGAGAGGGGTGGGAGTGTTAGGGAGAGAGAGAGAGAGAGAGAGAGAGGGGGGGGGGGGGAGGGGGATTAGGTTGGAGAGAGAGACAGATGTGGTGTTAGGGTTGGGTAGTTCAAGGGGGTTTAGGGAGAGAGATTGGATGGTTATGAGTAGAGAGAGAGAGAGGGGGTTAGGGAGAGAGAGAGAGAGAGTGGGGACTTACGAGTAGAGAGAGAGAGAGAGAGAGAGAGAGAGAGAGAGAGAGAGGGTAGTGGGGAAGAGGGTGGTTGGGGAGATGAAAGAGATAGATATTGATGGGTTTAGCATTTTGAGGAGGATGAGAGAGATTAGAAAGAAGGTTGGGTAAAGAGAAGGCGGTTTTTAGGTTTAGGGGGAGTAGCAGAGAGAGGGGGTAGGTTATAGGTTTAGGGGGAGAGAGAGAGAGAAATGAGGGGGGGTGATTAGTGGCAGGGGATAGGAGGGGGGTTCTTTGGGGGAAATAGATTTAGACCAAGAGGGTTAAAGGTTTGGAGATGAGTAGAACATTTAGGGTAGAGAGAGAAAGAGATAGGAGGGTGGTTAGTGGTAGGGGTATTGTAAGATATGGAGAGGGAGAGGGAGAGGGGTTAGGATTAGGGCGAGTAGGAGAGAGGGAGAGAGAGATTGGTTAGGCTTTGGGGGAGTAGGAGACAGAGAGAGTGGGGAGGGTTAGGTGTTTAAGGAGAGAGAGAGAGAGAGACATCTTAGGGGGTTTGAATAGTTGTATGGTGAGGAGGGGGTTGGTGGAGAGAAGTAGACAGAGATTAGGAGGGTTAGCGGTTCGAGGAGGAGTAGGGAACTCAGAGAGAAGAGGGTTATAGTCTAGGAGTGGGTTGGTAGAGAGAGAGAGAGAGAGATATTTTGTAAGGTAGTTGGGGAAGAGAGAGACGGTAGGGTTAAGTAGACAGAGAGAGAGGGTGGTTGTTAGGGCTTGGGAGAGAGAGACAGGGGTGGGGTTTAGGATAGATTGAGTAGTAGGGGAGAGAGAGTGTGATAGAGGGGGTTAGTAACAGTTAGGGGGAGGAGGGTGGAGTGAGAGAGAGGGAGGAGGGAGTTAAGTGTAGGGATGAGATTAGGCAGGTGAGTGTGTGTGTGTTAGAGAGAAAGAGAGCGAGGGATGTTTAGGAATAAGGGGAGAGAGAGAAGCATGGGAGGTAGGGGTAGGTAGATTAGTAGGGTGTTTAGAGAGAGAGAGAGAGAAAGAGCCAAGTGGGGTGGTTATTATGGCTAGTGGGGAGGAGGAGACTATGGCAAAGAGATAGATATACATTGAGAGGGTTATGGGTTTGGGGTGGGGCAGGGAAGTTAGAGAGAGAGAGAGAGAGAGAGAGAGAGAGAGAGAGAGAGAGATGAAGGGGAGTTATTAGGGGTAGTGGGGAGGAGGGTGTAGGGGAAGAAAAAGTGATAGATGTACGAAGGATTAGTGGTTTGGGGACTTGTAGGGTAGTTAGAGAGAGACATAGAGGTTATGAGTAGAGAGAGAGAGAGAGCGAGAGAGAGAGAAAGAGAGAAGTGGTAGGGGGAGATGGGTTAGGAGAGAGGGAAGGGGGATTAGGGGTAGGGATATTAGGTTGAGGGAGATTTGGGGTTACGAGTAGAGAGAGAGAGAGATTTTAGGGATAGAGAGAGAGGTTGGGAGTACGATTAGGGTGGTGAGGTGTTGTGCATAGGGAGAGAGATGTGGGGTAAGGATAGGGGGATTAGGATTGGCGAGGTTGGTGGTAAAGAGAGAGAGGGGGGAGTTATTGTTTTGGGGAGGAGGAGGGAATTTGAAGAGAAGGGGGGAGGAGAGAGAGCGAGCGAGCAAGAGAGAGAGAGATAGAGAGAGATAGAGAGGGAGGGAGAGAGAGAGAGAGAGAGAGAGAGAGAGGTTTGAAAGGAGGCGGGGGGTAGATAGTGAAAGAGATGGTGGGGGGATGATTAGTGGTAGAAGGGGGGGAATTAGTATAAACATAGAGGGAGGTGGTGCTTATTGATAAGGGGGTAGAGAGTGTGAGGGGGTGGTTAGTGGTAGTAGTATGGGGGGGAGGGGGAGAGAGAGAGAGAGAGAGAGAGAGAGAGAGGTTAGGGGTAGAGAAAGAGATGGGGATTAGGGGTAGGTGGTGAGGAGTTGGGGTTTTGGGGTAGGTAGAGACATATAGGGGGATTAGTAGTGGTAAGGTTAGGGTTTGAGAGATGGAGAGAGAGAAATTGGGGGGGTTATGCATTTGAGGATGAGAAGGGAAGTTGAAGAGAAGGGGGGAGGATAGGGGGGAGAGAGAGAGAGAGAGAGAGGGAGAGAGAGGGGAGAGGGAGAGAGAGAGGGGTTGGAATGGATGTGGAGTTAGTGAGAGATATGGTAGGTGGCTGATCAGTGGTAGTGGGGAGGGACATTAGGATAAAAATAGAGAGAGAGGTTGCTTATTGATAAGGGGGAGAGAGAGAGAGCGTTAGGGGGTGGTTAGTGGTAGGAGTAGGGAAGAGAGAGCGAGAGAGAGAGAGAGAGAGAGAGAGAGAGAGAGAGGGTGGGGTTAGGGTAGAGAGATGGAGAGAGGGAAGGAATTAGGGGGTTTGGGGAGAGAGAAAGGGGTATAGGTTAGGGTATATTGGGGATTAGTGGATATTGAGAGTGAGAGACGGGGTTAGTTAGGGTTAGGGGGAGGAGGGGAGAGAGTGGGGGGAGGTGGGATAGTTGTAGGGGTGTGTGTGTGTGTGTGTGTGTGTTAGAGAGAAAGAGAGTGAAGGGTGTTACTGAGGAAGGGGGGAGAGAGAGGGGTGGGAGTGTTAGAGAGAGAGAGAGAGAGAGAGAGAGAGAGAGAGATGTGGTGTTATGGTTGGGGGAGTGCAAGGGGGTTTAGGGAGAGAGAGTGGGGGGTTACGAGTAGAGAGAGAGAGAGAGAGAGGATAGTGGGAAAGAGGGTGGTTATGGGAGAGAAATAAATAGATATTGATGGGGTTAGGGTTTTGAGGAGCCTGAGAGATATTAGAAAGAAGGGTGGGTAGAGAGAGGGTGGGACAGAGAGAGAGAGAGATGAGAGGGTGGTTAGTGGTAGGGGGATTATAAGAAATTGAGAGTGGAGCGGTCAATGTTGGGGGGATTAGGTGAGAGAGGGGGGGGTTATGGGTTTTGGGAGAGAGAGAGAGAGAGAGAGAGAGAGAGAGAGACGGGGGGTTTCTTAGTGGTAGGGGAGAGGACAGGGTTTGGTAGTGGGAAATAGATTTAGATCAGGAGGGTTAAAGGTTTGGAGATGAGTAGAACATTTGGGGTAGAGAGAGAGAGAGATGGGAGGGTGGTTAGTGGTAGGGGGATTAGAATATATGGAGAGGGAGAGGGAGAGGGGTTAGGGTTAGGAGGAGTATGAGAGAGGAATGGGGGAGGGTCAGCTATTTAAGGAGAGAGGGAGTGAGTGAGATGATGGGGGTTGATTAGTCATAAGGGGGAGGAGGTTGTTTGTGGAAAGAAGTAGATAGAGATCAAGAGGGTTAGTTGTTTAGGGAGGAGTAGGGAAATCAGAGAGAGAGAGAGGTTTTGTAAGGGAGTAGGGGAAAAGAGATAGGGTGGGGTTAAGTAGAGAGAGACATATAGAGGGAGAGAAGGAAACTATTAGGGGGTTAGGATATATTGAGGAGTAAGGGAGAGTGTAACATACCCGAAAATAATGAGTTAGTATTTTGGGTAAAATTTAAAATTTTCAACCATTACACAATCTACACTTATAACATTGTTTGGTGATTAGAACGAGTCCGCCATCCTTGATCCAAAGGGAGTATTGATGTGAGAATTTATCAATGACATTCATTTATAACCTGACATAATAATCATTGTCATCACAATTAGCAAGGATAAATAAACACATAAACCATCTTTGCCATCACAATTATAAAGGATAAATAAACACATAAACCATATTTGCCATCACAAGAGAAACCATATGTACGTGGTTCACCTGTAACATATTGACAAGAGAGAGTCAGTGATTTAGGATATTTTCAATATTTTTTTGCCACAACTACTTAACTTATATTCATAAAGCATTTCCTTTGATTAGCTATTTCACTTAATGATCCCATTATAATGAAGAAGATTACACCAGTTTTTCTAACTCACTTTAAAATCTCTTTAAACTTAAAAAAATTACTTAAACTTCATAAACAACATTCATACAATGTAAATAGGGTCGTTGTATGAACTTCATGATCTAGTAAAGAAACATTGACAAGAGATATGTACTTGTACATGAACATTAAAGCCATCATAATTATACACATGAGCAAGACAATGAGCAAGACAAGAGACAAGATATACACGTGTTTCACCCATCCCATGCGCTACGTCCACCAAGAAGAGTCACCTCTTTTCATTAATGAAATATAGAGTTACATCTTGCAACAACTGTTGCAATAATTACTTTCCACTATACTCAAAGCTTATCTCATGGAACACGCATTCCAAATGCTCCACAATAACATAATAACTATAACTGAGATTTAACTCTGGTTATTTACATATGTAGAAACTCGTATTCATACTAAAAACTGGTGTTAAATCATAACCACTAAGATACACAATAGACCTATCTCTAGCTTATGGTATATACATATATATATAGACATGATATCTCTTTTGTCTATATATATATATATATATATATAGCTTGCATTCAGACTAATATGTAAATGCTAGTAAATACACACCTTTCATAGAACTCAAACAATTAAACCTGACAACACTCAAGTGTTGTAACAACATTGACATAGAAATCAGGAAATTTAAAAGAGCTCGGCGTTGGATCCATGCGGGCACAAGATCTTATACTAACCATCACTCCGCGTTGAATCAAATGATGGACTACTAACCAGAGATTTCAATGATTACAATCGGAGATGAATAGAGGGTTAATATGCTTTCATACCAATAAAATGGAAATACGATTCCTAAAACAAGTGGAGCTTCATTACAATTCCATGCAACATTTTCCATACAGTGTCATACAAGAAAACGACAGGTGCATGATAATATTTAATACCTAATCAAAGGGGAATACGCCTTCTAAGGGACTTCACAGGGTGTACTGCCGCTTTTGGCATAAAAATAAAACTACGGTTTGCAGACACCTCCCCAACCCTAATTACCAAAAGAAAGAAATAAGAAAAGCTCGGTATAACATGCCGAGGTACAAACCCAATTAAATTGATTCGGCCTGATCTTGAGCATGCAATAATGAGCAGCAAAATACCTCTCTGTGTTTTCACGGACTCAGCAAGGTTCAACAGAATATAAAATCTATATGTATTAAATATTCACGCAGCAATCCACATAAATATAATCAAACTTCAAATATCCACCAGCTGTAAGACGGTGAAACCTATCCTTCCAGCAATAGGATGGTCATACTACAATTTAAGTCATAGCCCATATTGGATCTGGGTATTAATTATGGGGTTACTCTGAAAAATATATAGCATACTATAACATATGGTCACAACTAAAGAAAACACAATACTGGTCATAATAATTATAAATCTATGTGGTATGATTATACATAAATCGTAAGACAAATTGCTAAGCATGAAAACTTAGATTGGCAACCGATCTATAAAAAAAGGCAGAACTGCGCATTCCTCCATCAAACCGAGTATAGAAAATACAAAAAGAAAACATGGTAAAAATCTACGTTTTTCACCAGGTATAAAACAATAGCACAGTAAGCTATTATTACAGAGATCCGAAAGCAGCAACCGGAAATCCTCTCAACAAGCAACCCTGATTCGTGAAAAAAAAAGAAAGTAAAAAAGAGAACCCCCCCCCGATCTATCGACCAAATACACCCAATATTTAACACGTCCATCTAAAATATCTAATTACTTATATATATAGATCCAACGAAGTGAGCGTATGAAAATGGATGGCCCCAAGTGCGGGTATATATGTATATGTATATAAATATATACATATACTCCATTTACCATTCATTAGTCACCCTACATAACACCTTATATGTTTTATCCTTCTAAATTTGTATATATTTTTTCATATATACAGTAGATCACTTAGTTAAGTAGTTATCCTTCTATTATTTTGATTTAAAGGATTCTTTTATAAACTATATATATATATAATACCGTTCCATTTTCTTTAACAACATTCATATAAATATGGTTGGAATCTTTGTTTTACATCTTATAACTATAATAGTTATATATAATATACACATATAACTATTCATGTATATAAATACACATTTGTATTTATTAATTCCATTTTAACAATTTGCATAGAAATTGTTCTTCTTTAGTGAAAAAGAATGGAGAACCTTGTCCTAAGTCACAACATTTCCTAAAAACATTTCTATATAAAATAGTCACTAGATAATGTTTTAGGATGGCATATTAATGCATAGGTTTAGGTTTACTATGCGATGATAGCGAATAACTACTCCAACTTAAAACCAACCCCTAAATGGATGGCATCCTAACCTTTTTAGGCCAATAGTGACAACAGTTTATCATCTTCTCACACCCATGGTGTTATGGTGATACTTGATGCCTTAGTTGTGGTGGTAGTTAGGATAATGGCTTAGTCTTAGTGGTTAAAATTCTGCATGCAATCATAGGACCCAAAAGAATTTTTCCCTCTTTGGTGGCTAATCATAACAACTGTCGTCCATGGCTTCTTAGCTGAAAATCGCCTTTTCACCCTTAGTGAATCTCAATTGCTTGTCATTGTTGCGTCACTGGCTCCAGTATCCTTATGTCTAAATCAACCATTACAACTTATGAAATGAAAATAAATGATAAATATTTCATGATTTACTAGTGGGGCCTTGGCCTTGAGCTCCTCACCAGTAAATCGGTACAATATTCAATTACATTATTTATTTTTTTAAATAATAAGGGAGAAAGGAGGGATATTACAGAGAGAGAGTGTGAGAGAGGAGGTTAGTAAGGGTTAGAGGGAGGAGGGTAGAGAGACAGCTCGATAAGGAAGAGGGGGTTAGTTGTAGGGGCGGGATTAGGCAGGTGAGTGTTTGTTTGTGTTAGAGAGAAAGAGAGCAATGGATGTTTGGGAATAAGGGGAGAGAGAAAAGGGTGGGAGGTAGGGGTAGATGGATTAGTAGGGGTTTTAGAGAGAGACAAAGAGCGATGGGGGGGTTATTATGGCTAGTGGGGAGGACGCAGCTGAGGGAGAAAAAATATAGACATCGATATGGTTAGTGGTTTGGGGAGGAGCATGGAAGTTAGAGAGAGAGAGAGAGAGAGAGAGAGAGAGGTGGGTTAGAGTGAGGGAGAGTTGGGGTTACAAGTAAAGAGAGGGAGAGAGAGTGTAGGGATAGAGATAGAGAGAGGTTGGGTTTAGAGAGAGAGAGAGAGAGATGGGCTGTAGTGGTAGGGTCGTGAGGAGTTGGGGGTAAGGAGAGCGATGGGGGTTAGGTATAGGGGGAGTTATCAGTTTGGGGAGGTTAGGGGTAAAGAGAGAGGGGGGGGGAGTTATCGGTTTGGGGAGCGGTAGGGAAGTTGAAGAGAAGGTGGGTGGAGAGAGAGCGAGCGATGCGAGCGAGAGAGAGAGAGAGAGAGAGAGAGAGAGAGAGAGAGCTTGGGAAAGAGGCAGGGATAGATAGTGAGAGAGATGGTGGGGGGGTGATTAGTTGTAGTGGGGGACGAATTAGTATAACATAGATGGAGGGGGTGCTTATTGATAAATGGGAAGAGAGTGCAAGGGGGTGGTTAGTGGTAGGAGTAGGGAAGAAAGATAGATAAAGAAATCGAGAGAGAGAGGGGGGTTTGAGATGAGAGAAAGATGTGGGGGTTAGGGTATATTGAGTAGTAGCGAAAAGAAAGAGTGAGAGAGGGGTTTATTAAGTGTTAGTGGGAGGAGAGGGGATATATAGAGGGGGATAAGGTGGGTTAGTTGTAGGGGTGTCAGTAGTGGAGTGAGTGTGCATTTGTTAGAGAGAAAGAGAGTGGGAGGTGTTAGGGAATAAGGGGGAGGGAGAGATGGGTGGGAGTTAGTGGCACAGGGGTTTGAGAGAGGGATTTAACCTGAGGGGGTATTATTTGGGGTAGTTGGTAGGAGACAGGCTAGGAGAGAGAAAGATATGAGGGGGTTATTTGGGGTATTAGGGAGGAGAGAGGTTGAGAGAGAGAGAGAGAGGGAGAGAGAAGTGGTATGGGGGAGGGGGATTAGCTAAGAGAGAAGGAAGTATATTTAGGGTTTGGGGAGAGGGATTGGGTTAGGGAGAGAGAGAGAGAGAGAGAGAGAGAGAGAGAGAGAGAGTAATTAGCGGTAGTGGGGAGGGTGGTTATGGGGGACAAAGAGATAGATATTGAGGGGGTTAGGGATTTGAGGAGGATCTGAGAAATTAGGAATAAGAGTGGGTATAGAGAGAGAGACAGGAGAGGGTGGTAAGTGGTAAGGGGATTATAAGAGATGGAGAAGGAGTGGGTACAGGTTTAAGGGTAGTAGGAGAAAGAGAGGAGGGAGTGTTACGGGTTTAGAGAGAGAGAGAGAGAGAGAGACGAGGGGGCATTGGTGGAGGGAAATATCTAGAGATCAAGAGGGTCATTAGTTTGGGGAGGAGTAGGGCATTCAAGTGAGTGAGAGAGAGAGAGAGAGAGAGAGAGAGAGAGAGAGAGAGAGAGATGGGTAGTTATTATGGATAGCGAGGAGGACTGGGGTTGGGGAAGAGAAAGAGATAGAGATTGGGAGGGTTAGGGGTTTGGAGAGAGAGAGAGAGAGAGAGAGAGAGAGAAGTCGTAGGGGGAGGGGCATTAGGTAGGAGAGAAGGGGTGTTAGGGGTAAGGGGAGTAGGAGGGAGATTAGTGAGAGAGAGGGGGATTATGAGTAGAGAGAGAGGGGGGGATAATGAGTAGAGAGAGAGAGAGGGTGATTACGCGTAGTGGGAATGAGGTTGGTTGGGGGAGAGAAAGAGATAGATATTGAGGGGGTTAGGGGTTTTATGAGGACAAAGAAAATCAAAGAGTAGGGTGGATAGAGAGAGAGATGGAGAGAGAGAGAGATATGGGAGGGTGGTAAGTTGTAGGGTGATTATAAGAGAGTAAGGGGGAGGGGGTTTAGGGTTAGGTAGAGTAGGAGAGAAAGAGGGGGGGTTAGTATTTTCTAGGGGGGAGGGTTAGGGTTTTCTAGGGGGGGAGAGAGACGGGGTAGGGTTAGGAGTTTAAGGGAGAGAGAGAGAGAGAGAGAGAGAGAGAGATGAGGTGGATTAGTGGTATGGGTGGGAGTATGGGAGTGAGTGAGTGTGTGTGTGTGTGTGTGTGTGTGTGTTAAAGAGAGAGAGAGGGGGGGGGTGTTAGGGAGTCGGGGGAGAGAGGGAGAGAGAGAGAGAGAGGGAGAGAGAGCGAGATAGAGAGAGAGTTATGGGAGGGTGGTTAGTGTTAGGGGGATGGGGATTATAAGATATGGAGAGAGAGGCGTGGTAATGGTTAAGGGGAGTATAAGAGAGAGAGAGATAGAGAGAGCGAGAGAAAAGTGTTTGGTGTTAGGACTAGGAGATAGATATATGGGGAGTTATGTAAAGAAGGGTTTTAGGGGTAGACTGAGAGAGAGAGGGGGGAGAGAGTGGGTTTTATGGGGTTAGGGGAGAGATAAATGGGTGGGTTTTAGTGGTAGGTGGACTAAGGGATAGAGACAATGAGAAAGGGTTTAGTAAGGGTTAGGGGGAGGAGGGGTGAGAGGGAGAGAGAGAGAGAGAGAAAGAGGATTCGTGAGTGTTAGGGTGGTAGTAGGGGTGAGAAAGAGAGACAGGGAAAGGGGTTTGTCAGGGAGTAGGTGAAGAGAGATAGGGGAAGAAAAAGAGAAATAGATCAAGAGGGTTAGGGGTTTCAGGAGGAGTAGGGAAGTTAGAGAGAAGGGGGTATAGTTGAGGAGTGGAGGGGTTGGGAGTAGGGAGAGAGAGAGAGGGGGTGGAGTGGGGTTAGGACAAAGATAGAGGGGGGGTTTAGGGGAGGGATAAGGGAGAGATAAGGGGGGTTATGAGAAGATTGATACTGAGGCTAGAGAGAGAGAGACGAGTGATTGATACTGAGGTTAGAGAGAGAGAGAGAGAGAGAGAGTAGTACACGAGAGGGAGTTGGGGGGGTAAAGAGATGGAGATCAAGGGGGTTAGGGTTTTGGGGACTAGGAGGTAAATTAGAGATAAGGGGGTATATATATCTATAGAGAGAGAGAGAGAGAGAAAGGGATGGGAGGGTGTTTAGTGGTAGGAGAATTATAAGAGATAAAGAGAGGGGCTTTCAGGGTTAGGGGGAGTAGGAGAGAGAGAGCGAGGTGGAGGGTGAGGGTTAGGTATTTAGAGAGAGATAAATGGGGGCTAGTTAGTGGTAGGAGTAGGAGAGAAAGAGGTGGGCCTTATGGATATGAAGGTGGGGGTAGTGGTAGAGAGAGAGAGAGAGAGAGAGAGAGAGAGAGAGAGAGAGAGAGAATGGGAGAGAGGGTGAGTGTTAAGGGTTTGATGAAGAGAGAAAGGGGTAGATGTAACATACCCCTTTGCTGAAAACATTGTATGTTTGAAGAAGACATTATCTTAACTTTTATTGTAAAGTTTTATATTTGGACAAGTGTCCAAGGATGACTGTAATTACACAATATTATTATTTAAATAAATAAAATAGGAGACACTCACCCAAGGAGAACTGTTGAAAGAGTGTTTACTGACCCACTAGGTGGAATTGAATCTGGGATAGAAGGAAATGGACAAGCGGCAGCATCATGAGGCAGCATCATAGTGCCCTGAAAGATGGGAATGGAGCTTGAGGCTCATTTATTGAAAAATGACCACCAAAATGACCTAGGCATATTTTTAAGAGCCATCGAATTTGGACCGAGGTTCAACACTTTTCCTCACATGGAAACTTACCTTGTAGTTTTGTTGTATGCACACAAGAGATTCGATGAGGGGAAGACTAGGTTTTTGATCATGCTGTAAGTTTGCCTTGTTTACTGCTGAGTACAGAGTTTTACTGCTGAGTGTAGAGTTTTACTGCTGAGTGCAAAGATTGAGGTGTATGGAAAGTCTCTACTGATTGCTGGTTATACAACCTAAGTGCCTTGCTTCTACACAGGGTCTTCTACCTAGTGGTTCAGTAAATAGGCTCGGGGGTCCAAAGGAGGCAAGTAGTTTGGCTGTTTCTTCTGGAAAAGGCTGGGAGGAATAGGCCTCCTTGGGTGTTTGTCCACCCTATCTACAGTTACAGGTTCTAATTGCTAATTCATTTCCTAAGTAGTACCATTTGTTTCTCTAGTTGTTAAGTTAGTGTCCATTAGTTAAATATTGATAATGCAGTAGTAAATCATGTTGATTTTCTGATTTGTTTATGATGCTATAAACCGTTGAATAAGTATATGAATTGATAGAATAATTTCCTTCCCTGTATTTTTCCATGTATTGTTTTGTGTACCGTACTATAGTACATGGAAGGGAGAATTAAAAATAGATAAATGATATGCATTGAAAGAATAGACTAACTCTATCATGTTTTTCCTTAAATTTCCTTTTTCTATTATATTTGGAATTTAAACAATATCTTATACTCTTTGTCATAGAAGAATATAACTACATGTATATTATGTAGACATTAGAACAAGCTTCACATTTATAATCAAAGAGGTAACAGAAACTCAAATAGTTCTAGTTTTCTGCTTAAACTTAGGATTTAGTTACAAGCTAATTATTTTTCTTTCAACAAATACTAAATCTGTATGATCTTATCATACTCTATTTTATTTAGTATTCAAACTCCACTTTAAGTCTTTCATTAACAGTTATGAAATTTAAATAGCTGTAAAATAAACATAAAAATACTCATAATATTCAGACAATATATTACCTCTATTTGAGCAGTAATAAATCAAAAATAGGGTTTAATGTTTCTATTTTTCTAAACCCCTGCAAAAGATTTTTTTTTCTTTAGCCTCTTATTTTTTCTACCTATCCATTCGAATTTCCTATTAATACTTCTTATCATGCTGTACACATCATCAGACGACTACCATCATTCATGAATTGAAAACAACTTTAGAAAACATGTATACTGAGTAAGCAAGACTATTGACATTCATCCCATCTTTGATACTTTAGATTTTAGAAAAACAATTAACCCTGCTTAAGGACGAAAGACATATGTGACAGAACCCTAGTTACATATCATAACATTTCGTAACTTTCAATACTGAACGAAACACATAGAATTTACAAAGACATAAATCATCCTTTTAAGGATTCTTTCCTCATGTCCACAGGTTGAAACCATAAGAGCACTAAATTAACCTTATTATCAAAACGAGTTCATAACCAACCTCGCGGCCAAACGCTAAATCTTTCTAGAAGCAAAATTTTAGTGCTTATACTCAACAATTGATAAGCTCAATTACGCTTTCAATACCTTTAACAAATCCCACGTAAACAAAGGTAGCATTTCGACATCAACAGTAAAATATTTGACTGTTAACCTGTTAAAGTATCGTTCAGCAAACCATAGAGAAACGAGACTAGGTATCAACACTCGGTTTAACTTAATAAACCTATAAAGGTAATTCTTCAACAAAAGAACAAGGTTTAGGGCTTGAAACTCCAACACAAGGCATTAGCCTTTGGCTCTAGGCTAGTATCGACACAATACATTTCATAACTACGCTTTGAATTTCATTAACATAGGACCTGGAGCATTTCTTACAACCATAAAGATTACAACCACATTAATATAATAGTTCCAGAACCCTCTTTCTATTAAAACAACCGAGGGTTTAAAGCCCTTCAAGCGAAGTTACAATTTAAACAAAAAATCTACAGTGAAATGCTACAAGGTAACATCAAAATAGGCTGAAGATCATATCTTCCATACTTTCATCTTTAGGAGCACAAGACAGTATCATGGCGGCCAAATCTCCAAACCCCAACTTATCAGCTAACACCAAAACAATGTCCAATAGTTGCCAAGATTAACCTATAGGGGGGGAAACCACCGAGGCTTACCGGTTAGTTGAGCATTGTCGCCAATTTAGCTTCAAAACCAAACAAGATTGTAAACGAGAGGTACCTGCCAAAAAATGCATGCGACAGTTAAAAGTTGCAATACATTGTCGAAAACAAAATATTACATGCAAACAATAACTTTTTGGAAATGAGATAATACCTTCATGAAGAGATCTTGGATTATAACCAAACACTCCTGCAACCCGCGTGATGTGTGAACTTCTTCAAAATACCAAAAAAAAACTATAATACGTTCCACAGCATGGGCTCGGCTCTTAAACCCTGAAAGTAACAAATCCTCCCTTATAGGCCTGGGTATCGAATCTGAATAAGGAGTCCTCAAAACCCGGCTTCAAACCCTAAAGAAATGCAGGCCGGTCAGCCTCACTACACTGCACCATTTGCAAAATGAATGCCAAGTCCACTACCCTCAACGAGGTAAGTCAGGGTGATGTTAGGGTTACACTTTTACCGAGAACTACCACATGAATATAGCCACATCGGATGACAACATGCTTTCCACTAAGCACCACCTTTATTGCACTTTAAATGATCCTATCAACCACCAGTACGTTGACATACTATCGAACCATGCAAACAGGGTTTCATTCGGGTAACTCTTTGGTTTTATAGTATAGTTTGGGGCTACCATTTAACAAACCATCATACCATTATGTCCACGCGTGATACCTTTACAAGATAACCAAGTCCAAAGTGTCGAACACCACCATGAAGACCTGCAACATTACCATAATAGTTATATATTAGTATTAATACCTTTTAAAGTTACCAACCTTATATTTAGATTATTACGTAGGTTATTACATAAAACCCTCATGTAATGTATAAGGACATTGTCCAATATTATGGTATAGTCATAATATTAATTATGCTCCAAGCACCATAGTATTAATGGTACAAACTATAGAGAAAGCATGCTCAATAACTAATTTGTAATTGTAGTTTCTATGACCATACCCTAGCATTAGGATAGCCATTATATTATGAGGTATAAATATAATGTATAAGATCTAAGTATAGAGGTAGAATTACTTTGGTACTTAGGATAAAATCCTATTACTTCAACATTTAATACTTAGCGTAATTCCTCAAGTAGAAATTGGACTACTTAAACCCTGTTTTCAATTATCATTATGTGCAAATACTTGAGTAGATAATGCTGAGAGTAGGGTGTGGCACGATAAGGTCATCTAGACCATTTCAAATATAGTTAAGTAGCTGAAGCAACAAATTAGATCTCACCTTGCAATGCTTCTCAAGTTATTCTATTTCTCTTTTAAAAACTTGAAAGTTATTTGACGATATTGTAGATCTCTGTACCTTCACCTTCTAAACATTATTATTCTCTTACATGTGATCTGCATCAAAAACGTTCAAATGCTTTAGCTAATAGCTAAGTAAGCCTCGAGGTGTCCATAAGACCCCTTCATCATGAAAAGAAGAAACAAATAGTTAGCACATATAAACAATAGCAAATAATTGTTGAGAACATCGACAACATTGCACAAGTAAAACAATACAAAAGCATAATCACTACAACAATTTACTTCAGCACGACATTTAAATAAACAATTAGACATCTATTTTACTTCCGCACAATAATCATAGTAGATAATGCTTATTAGAATTTTTTAAAATTTTTTATGAATTTTCGGGATGTTACTGTGGAGGTTAGGGGTAGGTGGAAGATTATGGGAGAGAAAGTGTGAAAGAGGGGGTTAGTAAGAGTTAGGGGTAGGAGGGGAGCGAGAGAGAGAGAGAGGTGAGGCTTTGGTGCAAGCGGTGTAACTAAGGGGGTGGGTTTTAGAGAGAGAGAGAGAGAGAGAGAGAGATCAGAGGGTGATAGGGAGTAAAGGGAAAGAGAGACAGGTGAGATTTATGGTTAGGTAGAGGAGTAGGGGGTTGAGAGAGAGAGAGAGAGACACCTAAGGGGTTGTGATTAAGGGTGGGGGAGTGGTTTGGGGGAGAGAAAAAGATAGATATCAAGAGGGTTAGGGGTTTGAGAAGGAGTAGGGATGTTAGAGAGTATAGGGTTATATTTGAGGTGGAGGGGTTGTGGGAGAGAGAAAAGGAGAGAGAGAGAGAGGGGGGCAGATTAGGGGTAAGAGTAGGAGGCGGTTTATGGACAGAGAGGGGGGGTTTCAACTAGAGAGAGATAAGTTAGAGGTAGAAATAGACACACACACACACACACATAGAGAGATGTGGGGTATGGTTAAGGGGTGAGGAGTTGTGAGTTGGGGATAGGGGGAGAGAGGGGGGCTAGGGATAGAGGGATGAGGAGTGGGGGGGTGGTTGTAAAGAGAGAGAGAGAGATATTGGGGGATAATGGGTTCGGGGAGGAGGAGGGAAGTTAGTGAGAAGGGGGGCGAGAGAGAGAGAGAGAGAGGGAGATGGGGGTATATAGGGTTATATATGATGGGGTTTGGCTAATGGTAGGTTGGAGGGGGATTAGGAGAATCATACATAGATGTGGGGCTTATGGATAGGGGGATGGGGAATACAAAGTGGGGGAAGGTGGTTAGTGTAGGAGTAGGGGGGAGAGAGGGGGGGAAGGCGCTTAGTGTAGGAGTGGGGGGGGAGAGAGAGAGAAGAGAGTGGGGTTAGGGGTAGATAGATCGATGGAGAGAGTTTAGGTGTTAGGGGGTTGATGGAGAGAGAAAGGGATGGGGGTTATGGGTAGGTGGAAGAGTATGGGAGAGAGAGAGTGAGAGAATAGGTTGGTAAGGGTTAGGGGGAGGGGTGGGAGAGAGAGAGGGAGGAGGGGGATTAGTTGTAGGGGGTGAGTTTGTGGTTTTTTAGAGAGAGAGCGAGGGGTGTTACGGAGTAGGGAGAGAGAGAGAGGGGGGGGTGGGCATTAGGGGTAGGTGGATTAGTAGGGGATTGAGAGAGAGAGAGAGAGAGAGTAGAGGGGGGATGATTAGGGGTAGTGGGGAGGAGGTGGGTTTGGGGAGTGAAAGAGATAGAGATCAGGAGGTTTAAGGGTTTAGGGAGGAGTAGGGAAGTTAGAGAGAAGGGTGGTTTAGTTGAGTAGTGGGGGTATAGTTAAGAGTTACAGGGTTTTGGTCTTAAGGTTCATAATAGTTATAGTGACTAGGAGTGGGGTTATAAACTTTAGGTGTTACATGTGTTAAAGTTTAATATTAAGGGCCATAATGCTTACAGAGGTTTAAATGTTCAAGGGTTTAGGACTTATAAAAGTTAAAATTAGTAGGATTTATAAATGTTATGTTCTAAAAGTTAGTTGTTACAAGTTAGATGGGTTGGATGATATAATGAATAAAGTAGCTAAGCTTTGGAGGGATTATGTGTGATAGGGGTTAAAGTAGATAAGGGTTATAAAGTAAAAGTGTTGTAATAAGGTATGAGAATATGCTATAATTACTAAACAAATATATACTAGCTCCTAGGCTACATGAATAGAGTGTTAACAAAGTGGGGTCCCTCGTTAGACCACATTAAAAACCTTGTGTAGACATGGTCGACCACCCAACTTGGGGCGTACTAGGAGGGATTCTCTAGGAGTTACCTCCCTCCACCTATTACTAGCGCAACGACGTCCCAGTTTCCAGTTACAAGAAAAGGCACATGTGTCAAGATACCGAGTTAGGAAATTGTTTCCAAGCAATTTCCCAAAATGGTCATTTGAAAACACTCTAAACAAGACTTTCAATAGAAATCCTATGGCCAACATACTAATGTAAACACTATAAGAAAAATGTATACAATTTAATATCCATAAAAAACAAGTATTTTCTACAATCTTATTCTCATTTAAACATTCCAATTAAATTTATAGGTAAAAGAAAGATATATTAACCATGAAAAAAAACATTTGAAATAAATTAACCATCATTAAAAGTAAACAATATAACAATTATAATTAGCAAAACACTAAACTATTTCAACATTGAACAACAAAATAGTTAGTATAATATCAAATCATAGAATATATATATATATAGATAGATATAATCAATTCTAATGAAACATTTTGCAAACTTAATGAAAAAATTCAATACACTATTATATCATAAAATATGCATAAAAACAATTTCAATCAAATTTAATCACCAATAGTTTGCAAACTCTAACACTGACACTAATTTTAAAAAAAGGTATTTACTAACATAAAACAAATTGAGTTATGTTAATTACCATGAAATCTTACATCTCATTCAATTTTCTAATTATATATGTTAATTACCCGAAAATCTTACATCTCATTCAATTTTACAAGCTAAAACAATATAAAAAAATTAAATGATAATTTTTAAATTAGAAGTTAAAATTTATAAAAAAATTATATAATTAAGTACAAACAAAGTTTAAGTTTAATCGAGAAATAGAGATAACTCAAAATTATAATTGTAATATTTCTATTTATTAGTACATCGTATTTTATGAGCATTTTACCACCATTAATTTTTTAAAATCACTAATTTAACTGATTGAGAATTAGTTGAAGCCCGTTTTCACTATTTTACCACCCTGTCACATTGGGGTTCGTGACCTGTCACCATGATAATGTTCGTGTCACCGTGATAATATCCGCGTTAACGTGGACATGGACATGGACTTATCTAATTGTCATTTTCACAGCTTGGCATTGGGGAAGGGAGAGGTTGCAGCTATTAATATCTAGCTTGCTATAGGTCATTTATTGCGGCCGCAGCAGGTCTGTGGGTAGTTGGCAGCAGGTCTGCGGGTAGTTGGATTTCAAGGGACATGGACTTATCTAACATGGACTTATCTAATTGTCATTTTCACAGCTTGGCATTGGAAGAGAGAAAGGTTGCAGTGATCCATATATAGTTTGCTGCAAGTCATTTAATGCGACGGCAGCAGGCTTATAGAAAGTTGGATATCTATGAGCAGTTGGATCTCAAGCTGCTTGAGATCCAACTGCCCACAGACCTGCTACTGCATTAAATGGCCGGATATTTACAGAGGTTACACACGATGCATTAAATCTGAAAAGGCAATAGGGGATTCACGCGAGGAGGAGATGATTCAAGGGGAAGCAGCGGGAGAGAGTTAAGCTGCGGGATTTCATGCCATGTTTGCTATTGAGGATAATCTCCCCAGGTGAACGAATTTCTTTAGGTCACCAAGTCTTGCTCCCTCAAGTGCAAACCCAATCCGGCATTTCCTGTTATTTCGAATCCCTTATTGCCCACACTCCAGGCGGTGAGCATTTGCACTCGATGAAATTTCGTAACTGTTCGGTTCTCTCCTTCAGGAATCCCACAACAACGGCAATAGCAACAATGGGTAAGTTGGTTAGCTTCTCATCCTAACTTTACAAACATCTCATTCAAACAGAATATTCAACTATATTATTTTGAAAAAATGTTTTCATTGAACGCAGGGTTAGAGTTGCTATTTTTTGAATTGAAGCTGATGCATCCATCCCATTTTCATTATAATTTGTTATTAATGGTTGGAGAGATACGATGATACGGGGCAAGCAACACGGCAATGAGCACCGACTTGTTCAGGAAAGGGGAGGCAAACGGGTCTGCTATGAATTGTTGTGCGATGCGAAATCTGATCTGGATGGTGCGTTGGCGGTCGGATCTGGATGGTGCGATGGTTCTCGCCATCATTTCGACTTGTCCCAGCTTGCGTTCACCCGGATCGCAACCTACCAAGCAGGAATTGTGCCCGTTTTTTACAGAAAGGTGTCGTGCTTGAGAAAGGGAGCACTGAGGTTTAGTATGGCCACGCCTACTACAATATAGTGGTCTTATCAAACGTGGGTGGGAGCGGGCAGGTGAGTGGCGTGGGGATGAAGGCCGATGGAATTAATGGTTGGCAACAATTAACAAGGAATTGGGGCGCTACTTGGGGAAACAGTACTCTCCTTCATGAATCCCACAACATCGGCTTTGCCATACTCGTATGGAACCACTGGACTTCCTATGGGTGTTATGTTAACCCACAAGACCTTGGTTTCCACTGTGGCTCAACAATTTGATGGCGAAATCCTAATTATTACCTACATCGACATGACGATGTGGTTCTCTGCCTGTTGCCTCTGTTTCATATTTATTCTCTAGTCACCATATTTCTCTGCTCTCTCAGAGCAGCCTCTGCGAGGGTGATTGTGCAGAAATTCAACATAGACGTTCTGCTCAGCCTTATTCAAAAGCATAGGATCACTGTGGCTCCCTTGGTGCCTCCAGCAGTTTCGGAGATTTCTGCAAAGTCTCCCCTGGTCTTGAAATATGATGTGTCCTCTGTTAGGAGGATCATTTCACAAGGCTCTCCCATGCTGGATCATGAAGCAGAAACGAGGTTAAGAGATCGACTCCCAAAGGCGACATTTTGACAGGTCATATTAGTCCATACTATGCTGTATGGTATTGTGTATTTACGTAGTTAATTAATTTTTAGCTGGTTGAAGAACTTTTTCTTTCCCAGTAATGGTGGAAAAATGATCTTTGTTTTTATTATATATTCGGTGAATGCCTGAAAATGTTAGATGGCTTGTTCTTCTTCAATTTTTTTAGACGTTTTATTTCGTTATTTGCCCTATACTTTTCCAAAACCTCCGGAAAAATAAGCCCTATATATAGGTTATGTTAATAGTCCCGTGGCCACAACCAAAATAATCGACAAAGAAGGGTGGCTACATACTGCTGATGTTGGTTCTATACACAGTAACGAAGAAATTTTCATAGTTGATCGAGTCAAAGAACTTATCAAATAGAAGGGATTGATAACCGAGGTTAAACCGATTCTGAAAGACGTTGAGTGATGAGTGAAGAAGATTTTGATTGATGAAAAAAACGCAATCCATGAAATAAACATCAAAATGAAAACTGAGAGGAAGTGGATATTCCTTGATAACAAATTTCCATGAAAAACACACGCTACAAGGCACTTATAACCAACATTAATTTGAACTATACATGGTTGCATGAGTTCATTTTTCATAATTATAGTTTTCTAGTCATTCTCAACAACCCTACTCTAAAGGTTTTACTACGGTCTATTATATCTCAACAACACTGCAAATGTTTGTTAATGTTTTTACTTTAGTGTATTATATCTCAACAACATTATAAATAAATGTTTGTTAAATGGGAAGCGAATAAATAAAAAAAATTAAGCTTGTTGCTAATTAGCTCACATTTAAAGACAATTTAGTGGTTTATGTTTTTATTTTTTCATGAAAGGCGAGAATAGAAAAACAATTAGTTCGAAAGCTTGGATGATAGTAATGGTTTACAACTTAGTGGACATGCTCAACAAGGGAAAACTTTTAAGTTAAAAAAATTTTAAATTTTTTTTTACCTCACGCCTCTCGATTATATTTTATTTGCAGATACAATGTCTTCATCTGACACACTCAAAGGCACCAGATTCTCCATATAATGGAGATTCATAAATGTTGATCTTTTACATTAATTTAAAATTTAAGAGTTTTTATGATATAATGAATTTTATAACTTTTAATATGTTAAAATTAACATATATATATATATATATATATATATATATATATATATAACTCAATCTCTCAAACTTATCAACCTTTGTAGATTATGTGACTCGTTTCCCTGTGATGTTTTTGTTCACTTCAAAGGAAGTGTAATCAAAAGACTATATTTTTCCTATTTAATTGTTGGAAGGAAAATAGACTCAAAGGCAAATCGTTGCAAGTTTATAGGAATGAATAAAATGATATTGCAAGAGCATTCCTTTATTTCCATGCAGTTGCACTCTTTTTTAGATTTGTGAATTAATATATCTTCACTCTTGGATTTTGTTGACTTTAATTTTGTTAATTCAAAATGCTAAATTTATATATATGATTATGAAAAAGATGGTAAATATTGTTATTATTTATGAAGTTATAAAATTTTAACGATAAAATGTTATTTAAAAAAATGTTTAAGATAAAAAAATGTACACATCAAAAAATTGGATTCCTTTCAGCCGAGTTTAAGATGGATCTATGATGGTTCTATTTTTTTCTTACAAGCATATTTTGTATATTCAATATTCACTATATTTCTTAATATTTAAAACAAATAACTATGTTTGAAATTTTTTAAACATTGATAGTGACTTTTCATTTTTTATTTTATGAGGCCACATTAATTTTTTAATTACATTTTATTTTTACAAGGTAACATAACTAAAGTTACATTACATAACCACTCTAAAATAATTAACATATAAAATAAGGTAAGATAACTAAAGTTACATTACATAACCATTGTAAAATAATTAACATATAAAATATGGGAGAATTAAAAGAAATGATAGAGTTAGATGAATAAATATATGAGAAAAAAATTAGTAAAATAAAAAATGAAAATATTAAAATAATGAAAAAAATGAGGGGTTAGACAATAAAGTGGTGGAGTTTATGCTCAAGTAAATAAAAATGGAAATAAAATGGCTAGATAGTTACGAATGGATCACCTTTTCAATACTAAAGTAAATTAGTAAATTGAGAAAATTTTAAAATAATAATTATAAATTATAGAGAAAGGAGTAAATTAATAAATTGAGAAAAGTTGTTGATAGTAAAATATTAATGGAAGGGAGTTAGGCTTATAGTATTGAGAATTAGGGTGAATTAGGGTGATGGGAGAAAAAGGGAAAACAATTGAATTGTTAGTAAATTAGGTTGTTATGATAGGTGGGCCGGTGCAAGGTAATGATACCCAATTATGACAGGTTAGTTGCAATGACATGTTGAAAAACAAAAATATTATCATTAAAATGAATTATTAGAGGTACCTAGAAAACTTTTTAGAATTAGGTGTAAAAAGATGAAACGTAGAAAAACGGATGACCTTCCGAAATATGTAACTTTTATTTATGGAAAAGTGGTATAACCACCCCCAATATGTCATTATTTTAAAATTGGTATGTTATTTTTCTCTAAAACATAATGCACATGTTTTTGTTGGTCCACTTGTTATGTAAATTGTCAATTTATGAGGAAACAAATATGTAGAGGCGTAGGAAACAGAGGAATCTTGTGCGTGGCTATTTTTCCAAAATTTTAAAACTTAATTTTGTATATATTTTTTAAATTACAAAAGTCACTGAAGCCTTAAAAACGACATGTTCAAGTGTTGGTCCACCATATCATGGTCTGAAAATAATCAAAAAACATTTTTTTTAAGGTTGTAGGTATTCTTGTACTCTTGTGCGGGCTCTTTTCCGTTCTCGAAATAGGTAAGCCAATCAAAAGTTATAGGCCAAATAAACGACCGATGTTTTTTTACAAATTTGACATGAGTGCATTTAAAAATGAATTAAAAATAGAAAACAATAATAGATCTATTAAAAAAATATATAGTTAGAATCTGCACACAGAGCTCCACAAGTGTGTGCAATTTCATCTGTAGTGCACAAGTGGGGCATATGCGGAAATAAGCGTGAAAAACATGAAGTTACAAAAAATGGTTTATTTGCCATAAATCAGACCGAGCGTCAAGGTTTGACAATCCGAACCTAATACCAAACCTTCAAGGGCACCAAAAACAATTTGAATCTAGACACACATGCGCGAAAATGTGCACACATGTAGATGCGTACACGCACAGAAGCACACATGCGTTGTTGTGTACGCACATGTAGATGTGCGCACTCGCGTTATAATGTGCATGCGTTATTGTGTGCGCACATGTATATGCGCACACGCGTTGTGGTTTACACCTTAATTTTTTATCTATCTCTCCCTAAACCCCCCTCCCTGATAATCCCACCCCTCTTCTCTTCATATCCCACCCAATCCCCCCCCCCCCCCCCTCTATTCTATTCTACCCAATCCCTCCTTCCTCCCTCACCCCTCTCTTCTCTCCTTCACCACAAGGATTAGGAGATATATTATTACACAAAATCACTAATTCGCATTATTCTCATATACATATAAATCTTCGTCCTTGTAACCAAAAATCCATGACCCCCATATCTCAATCCCCAAACCCTTGACCATTACACCATAGCCACCACGATCCCTAGTCCCCAGTAAAACTAACCATCACAACCCTTGGCCCACTATAATCCTAAACTAGTATAGCCCCTAAAAATCCTAAATACTAACACATAATGAATATATCCATTAACCCCTATAACCCTAACCATGTAATCCTAACATCTAAAGTGTTTAGTCAAATAAAAATTAATCCCTAACCCTTATAACCTCTAATTCTCATCAACCCTAAACTCTATCATCAAACACCCAACCCTTAAAACCTATAACCCATAGGCAGTTTAGAGAGATAGTTAGAGAGAGAGAGACCTGAACCTTGGGCCCTAAAGGAATATTCTATCCAAAAGGAGATATGATGATTTCCTCCACTAACCACACATGACCTCTTAATGGTATCATTGGCCTATGATTAAGGATGTTGATACCATGAAGTGGTTTTGAATAATATGTATGCACCATGCCTAATCAAGGCTTTTGGAATGATATTTTATGGAAGAATATCGTGACTTTTTCCATAAGAAACCATTTAGACATCCAAGGCCATGAACAAAGTCTAAAAACACCAAACAAGACTTTACAAGGGTACCCATTGTGCTAGATGTATCCAAGCCTTGGGGACTTAGAGCATTGGACATGGTCAAGGGAGGAGACCTAAGAATTAGGCCTTAAAGGAATCTTATATCCATCTAGAGCTAAGAAGGTTACCTCCACCAACTACACATGGCCTCTTGAGGTATCATTGTCCTGGGATTGAGGATGGAAGTGCGATTATATGGTTTTGAACTTAGTATCTACATGTCTTAGGGCCTTGGAAATGGTTTTCCAGGGAAGAAGTATTCTAGCCATCAAAGACTAAGAAGGTTTTCTCAACCAAGGCCCATCATGTGGTTATCATCATCATCATCATCATCATAATCGTCATCACCATCATCATCATCATCATCATCATCGTTTTCATCGTCATCACCACCACCACCATCATCATCATCATCTTCGTCATCATCATCTTCATCATCATCATCTTCATCATCATCATTGTTGTCGTCATCACCATCATCTTCATGGTCTTCATCGTCATCATCATCTTCATCTCCATCATCATCATGTTAGTCATCATCATCATCATCATCATCATCACCATCGTCATCATCATCATCATCTTATTGATGTATTTGTAACTTCGGAAGATATTCACTTGTATATTACATTTGTACTTTATTGTACATCCAATAGACATGTATTATTCCTCTGATTGGAAGTGTCGTCATTTGTATTCGCAAGTGTCACTAGTTACATTGTAAGTGTCTTCATTTGTATTGATGGGTTATTAGGCCACCAGTGTGGGGTCGACCCTATTTAGGTCATGTGGTTGGGTTATTAGACTTGAGTAGCAAGTCAGCCCTGTTGGATTATTGGCAGGTCAAGTCAGTGTATAAATAGAGAGGTTGTGACTCTCATTCTATTCACTCACTCACTTCTCAAGATCGCATAGTTAAGAGAGAAAGTGGCGCACTAATGGAGGAGGAGGAACATCTGCTAGAGACATCTTATTGGGTTTGATCATTGTCATCTTGGTTTGTGGCTTATCTTATCTCTGAGGAAGTTGCGGGGTTTTTCACCGTCTTGGTTTTCCCCCTGTGAAACTCTTTGTCTCTTGTGTGATTGCTTTTGTGTCTATGATTGATATGCTATACATGATATTCTCTTAGTGATCCTAAATGATAATGGAATGAAATTATCGAAAAATTAACATGGTGTTAGAGTTGACCTAAGAAGAAGGCACTGTGCAGCTGCGGAAGCTAGGGATTCTTAATATTTGGGTTTATCTCCACATATCATCAAAGGCAGGAGGCTATATTGACTCTCCTAGCAAGGGCCCATCTTTCTGTCGAAACATAATTCAATTCTGAGCATTTTAATTTTTTGACCTAAAAATTAGGGTTCTTCTGCAAAAATTGGAATTTATGAAATCCGAGACCACAGCTAGAAGCTCCTCTAAAAAATCGAAGTTTAGAGCTTTGATTGAAATTTTTGGTTGGGTGAAGCTCTGGGAAAATCAAACCTTAATTTAGGGTCGTGTCCAGTGAATCCAGAAGTTTCAAAAGCAATTTTGAGGGGTGAAAAGTTACATATTTCAAATTCTCAGTATACAGCTTGACCCAGCTCAGCAAGGCACATCTTTCTATACTTTCAAAAGTTTGAAATTCAAATTTTGAATTTGTAGGGTTTCTCTGACAAACCCTAATCCAGCTCCAGATCCAGTTTTCAGCAAATTAAGTGGTAAGACCTAAAACTTTTCTATTTCCATTTGAAGTACTCTTTAAGATGTCTCACCACACCAAGCTTGAAGATAATCTTGAAGGGGATGATAATTTCTGAGCCTGGAAGTATAGGATTGGTTAATCCTAGAAGAGAATGAGTTGGAAAACTACATAAAGGAAAAGGTTCCAGTTCCAGAGGGAGATGAGGCTAAGGCCTTACATAAGAAGAACTTGGTCAAATCCAAGAGAATCATTGCCGATTCATTAAGGACCATCTCATACCCCATGTGTCTTCCCTAAAGACACCTAAGGAGATGTTTGACTCTTTGACTAAGTTGTTTGAAGGAAAGAACATAAATCAGAAGATGAATCTGCGGAACCAATTGAAAGGTGTAAAGATCCATAATGGAGAGACCATTCAATCCTACTTTTCAAAGGTCTCTCAAATCAAGGAACAACTTGAAGTTGTGGATGAAGTGGTGGAGAATGGAGAAATTGTCATGACCACATTGAATGGCCTACCTAGGTCATGGGAATCCTTCATTCAAGGAATCCGTGCAAGAAGGAAATTGATCTCCTTCAGTAGACTTTGGGAAGAATCTTCACAAGAAGAAGCTAGGCTTGTGGCTCGAGAAGAAAGATGGGAAGTGAATATCAAGCCCTCACAGCACACACTAAAGGAAGTAAGTTTAAGAGGGAGAAATCTCACAACAACAAACATCCTCACTTTCATCATAAGAAGAGAGATCCCTCTCATGTTCGATGCTTCACTTGTGATGAGATGGGACACTTTGCCTCAAGTTGTCCAAAGAAAAAAGGGGACAACAACAACAACAACTTCAACAAGAATAAGAAGACCAACAAGAAAAGATATCATGCTCATGTTGTTGAGGATGATGAACCTCCAAAGAAGAAGAAAAGGGCAGAAAGTGAAGATTCTTCGAGTGAGGAAGAATAAGTATTGATCTCTTCTCTCACAGGTACTATCTCACATGGATGTGATGATTGGCTTATTGATAATGGTGCTTCCAAACATATGACGGGATTTAAAGAATCCTTTGTAGACCTATCTGAACATGAGTCACCTCATAAGGTGAAACTTGGGGATGACTATCAATATCCCATAAAAGAAAGTGGTGAAGCCTCCTACAAGTTAGACTCTAGGAAGACTTTGAAGATGCAAGATGTTCTATATGTACCTGGACTCAAGAAGAACCTTCTCTCCATATCATCTTTGGATGCAAAGGGAATGAGAGTTGAATTTATAGATGGCCAAGTACTCATGTGGCCAAAGGGTAAGACACTAGATGATGAAGTGGTGATTGGAGAGCAAGAGGGAGGATTATACAAATTGAAGGGACAACCTGAACATGCCATGGTACATGAATCCATGGAGCCAAGTGAACTACGGCATAGAAATCTTGCTCATGTGCACTATAGAGCACTACCAATTGCAAGAAAGCAGTAGAAGGTCTTCCCGAAATCCAGTCAAATCATGAAGGTATTTGCAAAAGATGTGCAAAAGAAAAGAACACAAAGAAAACATTTCCAAGCAATGAAAGCAAGGCATAAGGAATCTTAGAAATTATCCACTCTGATGTTTGCAGTCCGATGTCATCCAGTTCTTTGAGTGGTGATTCAGGGATTAAGAGGGAGTCCACCCAACAAACAACAAAGATAAGTATTTGAATTGTCATTTCTTGTATATCTGATTGTTTAAATAATATTGTTCAATGATGTATTTACTTATGTTCCTAGACTTCGGTTGTATATTATGCATATAAGAATAATTGCATTAATGAAAAATATACTACTAATATGCATGTAATGGGTAAGTGGCCTATGGCAATGTAAAACATTCCATTGCTACATATCTAGAATGAAACCTCTTTGCTGACATGTTGGGAGTAGTGCAAATTCTTAACAATGTTCTGGTAGAGATGGAAGGCATCTAGAAAGTTACCGTGTATGGATGAATGTTGTATTGAAGCATAATTTGGATAAGATAATTGCATGACCGTATGACATATGCCTTTATGTGTAAGAATTTGTTCTGCAAACTATGAGAAGTTTCTAATAATGCAATTGAATTTGACTTGTAGGAAAAATCGTGTACAATCACCTACAAAGGAAGGACTACAACATTTGTTCCAGCAAATGAAATTCAAAGAAAACTATCTATTGAAGATATTGAAGAATCTGACGTTCCCAGGATTCGGGATGCAGTAATAGAACAATTCCATGATCGACGAATACCAGTCAATCATGAAGAATGATGTTTGGGATGTGGTCCCAAGACCTAAAGGGAAGTCTGTTGTGACTTCCAAGTGGATCTATAAGATCAAGCATGCTGTAGATGGTAGCATAGAGAAATACAAGGCGAGGTTTGTAGATCGTGGCTTCTCCCAGAAAGAGGGAATAGATTATGAAGAAAATTTTGTCCCTGTAGCCAGATGCACTTCCATCAGAACAATACTTGCTCTGGCTATAGTGATGAAATGGAAGATACACCAGATGGATGTCAAGACATCTTTCTTGAATGGTGTAGTCGAAGAGGAAGTGTATGTGGAGCAGCCACTCGTTTTTGAGACACATGACAGGGAGTCATATGTGTGCAGATTGAAGAAAGCCTTGTATGGCTTGAAGCAAGCTCCTAGAACTTGGTATGGTAGGATAGACAACTTTCTAACCATTTTTGGATTTACCAAGAGTAAAGTGGATTCCAACCTTTACTACAAGGTTGAGGAAGGCAATCCAGTGATACTACTTTTGTATGTGGATGACCTGTTTGTTATAGGTGAGGATAGATTGATTGTTGATACGAAGAGGAAGCTTACTGCCGAATTCGAGATGAAGGACTTGGGGATGATGCATTACTTTCTAGGTATGGAGGTGTGGAAGAGTGCAGATGGAATCTTCCTTGGACAAAGGGAAGTATGCAGTAGAGATCCTGAAGCGGTTCGAGATGATGGACTACAAGGCCATGGCCACACCTATGGCATCGAACCTGAAGCTTCTGTGTGATGCTTCATCTGATCTGGTTTATGTCACAGTGTATCTTCATATGATTGGGTCCTTGATGTACCTAATGAACACGAGACTAGATATTTGCTTTGCAGTTAACACATTGAGCCAGTTCCTGACAGATCCGAGAGGTGTTCACCTAGTTGTCGTAAAGCATATTTTGAGGTACCTAAAGGGTACAATTGATTATGGGCTCAAGTATGATGAGAATCAAAAGTTTAACCTAGAAGGTTATGTTGATTCAGATTGGGCAGGCAGTGCCGCAGATAGGAAGAGCACTTTTGGGTG